>JADXDR010000035.1:607958-627095 GCA_025026875.1 Chlorella ohadii
GCGCCGCCGGCGCGGCGCGTGGGAGCAGCGCTGGCGCCTGCCGGCCGGCTGGTGGCCACTGTGTGCTTCAGCTTGCCCTTCTGGAGCAGGTTGGGCTTGGAGCGGACCTGCAGCTCAAACTGCTTAGTGTTGTTGTACCTGCAGGCATGTGGAAGGAGGGGTGCAATGGTCGGCTTGGGCAAAGGGCGCTCACAGACCGGCAGGGCTGTATGCAAGGCGTGGGAACAATGCGGTCAGGGCCAGGGTTGGGCAGCAGCCGGCAGGGAATGGCTGGAATTATGCCGGGCGCAACGCAGCCGAGGCGAGCCATGCATGCCCAAGAAAGCAGCTGTCGATTTCGTGTTAACCGCCAGCCCACGGTGGCCTGCCCAGACTGTACCTCTGCTTGATGTGGTTCATGTTCATCAGTGCTGCCCCGCTGCTGGTGGCAGTGCGAGCAGTTAAAGCCCCCGAGCGCGCCAGACCGGCAGCCGTGGTGGCGCCGCTGCCGCCCTGCACCCCGCTGTTCTCGCCTGCAGATAAGAAGGCAGCAATGGAATTGTGTGCTCCACAATGAAATAGCCCCAATCGCGTGCAGACAGGAAGACAGAGAAGACATGACATGTAATGGGGTTCAAGAGGGGTCCAGCCAGCTGCCCACTATCACTGCCTCTCTGGGTGCTTCATTGCAGTGCAAATCCACCAAGCAGCCATCCCAGCCCCGCTCACCGCTCATCGCGCTGCTGCTGGGCCGAGCGGTGCCGGCAGACGGGTGCCCNGCTGGTCATTCCCTCCCAGCCNAGATGCCTCGCGCTGAGGAGCTGCCACCGAGCGGCCCAGGTTGCTGGGGCCTGCCGCCGCGGCAGGCACAGCAGGCAAAGCGGCGGGGCCGGTGCGCCCGGTAGGGCCGCTGCCCGTCAGCATGCTGCCGCTGTGGATGCCGCCTTCGGAGCAACCAGGCGTCTCGCCAGATTTTTCGCCGTTTTCCAACTCCTGCGCGTAAGCACGCAGGTANGGTGGTAGGTTTGGTGCTTGGGGGNTCAACAAGAAGCAGCATCCCACACGCCACAACCAGCAAACCGCTGGTGAGGGCAGCCAGCCGAGCACGGATAGCATAGCACGGCAGGTGGACACTGCCAAGCAGACTGCCGGTGGACACCACACGAAGCAGCCCACCTTGAGGTGCTGGTCGTGGTGCTGCTGCAGGCTGTCCACATCCAGGCTCATGTCTTCATCCCACAGCTCGCTCTGCAGCTTCTGCATGTCGCTCCGGAAGCGGGCGCCTGCAGGGGGCGAGCCAGTGTGGCGGGTGGCGAACAGGTGCGGCAGCATTTAGGCATGGCATAACGAAGACCGTACGACTGTCTGTCCTCGTCTCTGCTGTGTGCTGCCGGCCGACAGGAATAAGGATTGCATGGCGCCAGTCGGACCATGCACAGCAACCAGCGAGAAGTGCACAGCAGCGCACGCACCGAAAGCGGGCTTCAAGATGTGCAGGAAGACCTCATGGCCAGCATCCGGGATGGGCTGCAGGGTGGCCACCACGCACTGCAACAAACAGAATGGGCCGAAGCAAGGATGGTGTTTTAGAGGGTGGAGAGAAGGGTGGGGCCTGGGTGCTGGTGCGACTGCTGCCTAAAATTGCCACAGTCACCAGCTGTCCCCATCCCATCCCACCGGCAAGCCCATCCTGCCAAAAACTCTCAGCAGTCACCTGCATGAGCACCTCAACCTCTTCATACTGGCCCACCGGCAGGCTGCCACCGGGCCGCACGCCTGCGGCGGTGGGGCGCATGGCAAGGGAACCCAGACCGCGGGGATTAGTGCGCTTGCTGGTTAGGCTTGCTGCTCAGACAGCTCTGCTGCAAACATTGTGGACTCACAGGCAAGGCAGGCGGAAAAAGGCAGGCCAGGCACACTTGCGGACGCACAGCCATTGCTAACAGCCAGCTACCGGCATTCTGTCTGGCTCACCGTAGGCGCAGATGGAGAGGCGGAGCAGGAGCTCGAGCAGGAAGCGATGCGACACCTGGCGGCGCTCCTCTACCTGCTCTGCCGCCATGTGCTGCCGCCGCAGGTCCGCCACTGCCACCGGCGCATGCTGCAGCAGCAGGGCGCGCATGGCATCCAGGCCCCGAGGATGGCCCTCGCCTGCTGTGCCCGCTGCGCCCGCTGGGGCGCTGGTCACCTCGGGTGCCTCGTCAGCGTCGCTGGCCTGCTGCTGTGCGCGCTGTGCCTGCTGTGCACGCTGCGGGTGCTGGCTGGAGAAGCGCAGCATGGAGGCGAAGCAGCCGTCCACCAGGGAGCGCACTTGCGCCAGCATGGAGGCAATGGAGGGGCGCTCGGCTGCCAGAGTGGACGCCAGCAGCTCGCCCACGCGCCTGCAGGGCAGGGGATGATCGGCTTTGAGTAAACCCCTGGCTGATCACCGACATCGCTGCTTGGCTGCACGGGAATGGCTCTGACGCATGGCCAGCCGCAGTGCGCAGAACAAAATGCTGCCTAGCAGAGCGATGTGCAAGGCAGCCCGGGAAAGCCACCGAGGCCTGCACGCAACTCAGGCCTACCATTGCGCACCTCTTGAGCTCAGCGGCTGCTGCCTCTGGAGCCAGGGAAGTGCCGCTCGAAACCTCCTCCTCCTCCCCGCCCAGGCGGTTGGCAGCCGCCGCCAGCAGGTGTGCCTGGTCATCTGACATGGCGGCTGCCTCGGGAGTGCCCTGCCGGGAGGCCGGCCGCGAGCTGGGGCCCTTGCGGCTCTGCAGGTGAAGGTACAGATGCAGCACACCAAGTTTTGGGGTTGAGAGGCGGCAAGCATTGTGGGTTGAACGAGGGACAGAGCGTACAACTGCAGGAGATGATGGCAATTCTGGCCATCTTGGCAACAGCCCGCGGCCGCCTCACACCACACCAGCATCCCCTCAATTCCTGCAAACCCAAGCCCTGCCCACCTTGTCGGCCTTCAGGCGCTGCGCATTGGCCAGCAGGCGCTGACCCTTGTTGGCCACCAAGGCCGCCCGCCGGCCGCCCGCGCCAGTGGGCAGCCGCGCCTGGTGCTGCCGCTGCTTGGCCAGCTGCTTGTGCTCGGCGCGGGCACGCTCCTTGGCAGCCTCCAGCTCTGCATCATTGAAGGCAGTTTTTAGACGACTTGAGAAGATTCATTGTTGAAAGAGCCGAGGCATACATGTCCTGTTCATGCACAGGGTACGCTCCTTGGCAGCCTCCAGCTCTGCAGTTGCGATACACAAGAGGTGATTGTGAGATAATCTAGGGCTGCATAGGCCTTTAGCGCGGGCACGCTCCTTGGCAGCCTCCAGCTCTGCAGTTGCGATAGGCAGCAGCTCCAGGCAATGCATTGAGAGATGGAAGGGTGTATGGCACCTCGCAGCGTGGCTCAACCCAAACAACCCNAATGTTCGGCCCAGACAGCGCCGCACATGCTGTGCAATCGTGGCCACAGCATGGATTGGCTAGCTGCTTGGTTGACCCCCACCTTTGTGGGCACCCAGGCTCGTCATCAGCAGCTCCAGATGCGCCCGTGCTGTCTCACGGGAGCCGTCTGCTGCAGCCGGCCAGCACACTGCATCCTCACCCTCTGCCCCGCCCGCTGCCGCCTGCTGCACCTCGCCCTGCGAGCGCTGCGGCAGCGCCAGACGCGCTGCAAATGCTGCTGGGCTGCACTCGCCTGCAAGCTCAGCCAGCGGCGCAGCCGCCGCGCACTGGCAGTGCTGCTGCATGGCGGCCTGCAGGGCCGGCAGGACAGGCAGCGGCTGCTCATCAGAGGCGCCTGCCGCTGCTGCATCGGCAGCCACCCAGCTGACACGCAGGCCGCCTGCGCCGCACCGCTGCCACACAGCCGCGGGCAGCGCAGCTGCCAGCAGGCGCTGCAGCCCGGCCTGCTGCTCCCGTGGGCTGCCGGCTGCCGCAACAGCGGCCAGCTCGGCCTCGGCCGAGGGCCCAAGGAAGCGCAGCAGCTGCGGGGCGGCACTCAGTCCGGAGCTAAACACCGCCAGCAGGCCCCCGGGCCGCCTGCCTCCTCCGCCGCTGCTGCTGTCGCTGTCTGCCAGCTCCTGCAGCTTCTTCAGATAGCTGCTGCTCAGCGCGCTCTGCAGCGCACGGGCCAGGGCCGCTGCTGGGGCCTCACGTTGTCCCAGAACGGGAACTTGCCTGCAAGGGGCAGGGGGCAGCAAAGGGAGGTCNAGGCTGGGTGACGGCATCAATCAGGTCCAGGAACTGCACCAGCGCTGCACCGCGGCAGTCGGTCTGCAGCGTTTCCTGGAACGCGGCCGGCAGCTCTGCGGGCAGGGGGGCGGCGGGAAACAGTGCGATAAGGGTTGCTACGACCAAAAACAGCTGGTGCCAGCTGCGGGTGGCGCGGTGCCGCAGCAACCCCATAGCTGGAGCACAACAAGGCAAAAGTCCAGCACAAGACTCACTGAGCGCCTTGGCGGTGTCGCGCAGCTTGGGCTTGAGCAGCAGCTCTGGGCAGGCGGAGTCGTAGAGGGCGTAGCCCCAGCTGACGTGCCGGCCGGGCGCGCCGCCGCCGCCGCCGCCGGGCTGGAAGGCGGCCCACAGCCGGCCCACGGCGATCGTGAGCTGCTCCAGCACCGCCTGCCGCTGCTCCTCGCCCTGCTGCCGCAGCAGCGAGAGGTCGAGCACCAGGAAGAGGCGCCGCATGGCTCCAAGGGCTGCCGCGCAATCTGTGGTCGCTGATCAGGCGGCGCCGAGCCGCATGGCGATGGGCGAAGGTGCTCGGCTAAGGCAAGGGAGGGTGCGCTTTGAAATGGACGAGAACGCAGCGCCCCTGAGCGCCTCCCGACAGGCTAGATATGCCTACCTGAACTGCCGAAGGCCAGCTGGGAGCGCTGCCATGAACCCTGCATGGGGTGCGCCGGGCAGCACGGCGGGTGGGCGGCAGCGGCGGGTGGCAGTGGATGGCGGGCGGCTGTAGCTGGTGATGGGCAGCATATTCATTGCAGGGATGGTGCACGATAAGCTGAGATGAGCTTAGATTGAATTCACGTCAGTCTTGCAATCTTCAGTACTCTCCATGGTGCACAACAGCAGAGGGCAGCGGCGTCGCAGCGACGTCTTAACCGGTGACGGGCATAGCCGTGACGCTCATACAGTCAACAGCAGCCTGGCAGAGTGGCCTGCAGGGATAGCTGTTTTACAGACCCGGTGCTGCACAAAGTTGCGCACACCTCACACAGATCGGTTCGCCACCCCACTAGGCACGGATGTCGCATGCGGGCGGCGTCGACTTCGGTTGTGGAGCACGAGGGCAACACTTGCCCTTTGAACTTCCTCGCCTTGTCGTGTGCCCATTTGAAACTCCCTCTTTCTAAGACCGCCCTCGATGGTGCAGCGCAGGCCGGGGTCCCCGTCTGTCGGCCGCGGGGGCGGCCTGGCCCTCAGGCGCGCCCTGATCGTCCTGGCGGCCCTGCCCATGTGCATCGCGCTCTACCGGCTATGCAGCGGCGGCAGCATGGGCGGCGGCTCAGCGGGCCGCGGCAGCGGCCTGTCGAGGCGGCGCCTGGGCGGCGACGTGCTCGAGGTGCCGCACCCCCTGGAGGAGCGTGTGCGTGTTGCGGCCTCGCTGGCGGCTCACAGTGCTGCAGAGCACAGTGCTGACACGATGCTGGACCAGCAAGATGCGGAGCCTGCTCAGCCTGTACACACAGCAGACGCTCAGCCCGCCGCACAGCAGGCGGGCACTGCACCGTCGACGGCGGTTGTGGCGGGCGCGGCCGCTGTGCACGGCTTTGTGCGCAAGGCCGGCCCCCTCAATCCCAAGCTGTGGCAGCCCCAGTACCGGCAGTGGAGGCGGGAGCGCCGGCAGGCTTGGCTGGAGGATCGACAGGAGCGGCTGGCGGCAGGTGGGTGCGGGCGGTTTTACTTGGCATGCGGGTCTATTCGCATGCTGGTGCAATTCGCAATTTGCATGTTGCTGCTGCGTGACATGCCGGCCCACTACCATCGGCCCGTACAATTGGTGCAAACGACTCTCTTTGCTGCAGGCAAGCCGGCGCCGCCGCTGCCGCTCACGCAGGAGTGTCAGGTGCGCTGTTTGGCAGCAGCAGGTGGGCATGTGTGGGCTGGCACCAAGTGCACTACAGGTACTCTACAGGTACCGCACCATGCCTCATTCCCTGCATGCCACATGGACCACAGTCCCAACTTGGGTATGCCCGGCATCTCTCTTGCTGCCCAGGTCTGGGTGAACCACAAGTACCGAATCATCTACCTGCGCCACGCCAAGACCGGCTCGTCCTCGCTCTTCTGCCACTTCAACGGCTGCCGCGACGCCAATGCCAACGGGCAGGCGGCCACCGCATTCGTGCCGCTGCAGGTGGGCAGGGAGGGGCTGGCTGGTTGGCGGGCTGGCCGGCCATGTGTATTGTATGTGCTCGAGAGTCTGGTGATGAAAACAGGCAGGCAGGCAGGCAGGCAGGCAGGCACATGTGTGCTCTGAACGCATGCCGTGGAGCGCCACAATGCGCCCTGCATCCCCAATCCTTACCAGCAGAGCGTGCCAGAGGAGGAGCTGGAGGACCTGTGGCGCAGCTATTTTGTGGTCACCTTTGTGCGCAATGCCTACACGCGGGCAATCAGCAGCTACCGGTGCGGCCTGGGCTGCTTATTGATTGGGATTCTGGAGCCACAAAACAAGCCCTGCTCTAGCTTGCGGGCAGCCGGCCTGCAGCTGCACAGCATTCTTTTCAGTCGCTTCCAGCACACATCAGCTTCTTGCGTTGCATCGTTCGCACATGTCTCCAACAGTCTGCCCTTCACCTGCTTCCCATCACAACTGCCCACAGCATGATGATGCGCAACGTGGCCTCGCAGTCCTACGGCTGGGACCAGTTCTGCGCTGACCCCGCCAGCTTTGTGGACGAGTGCCTGGCAGACCCCGCGTGCAGCAAGTGCGTGGAGCTTGCGTGGCTGCTGCAGCTGCGCCTGTGGCCTGCTGGGATCACAGCGTGCAGTGCATGGGCGCTTGGTTAAGCATTTCATCCAGCTAAGCGTGGCAGCAGCTGCCTCCATGAGTGCTTTTTGTCAATGTCCCCTCTTCCTGCTCCACTTCATTGCCTGGCTTGCAGGAAGGGGGCCGACTTTGTGTACACCCACATCCAGCCCCAGGCTGAGTGCATCAAGGCAGCGGATGGCGGCTGGGCGGTCGACTTCATCGGGTGTGCAAGCACGCTGACGAGCAGAACATGTCATGGGCTGTTGGTTTGCGTGCATGCATGCCTCTGGAGTGCGATCTCAGCTGGCAAGCAATGATTGGCGTTTGCTGGTGGGCTACTTCTTTGCAGGCCACCCTGCAGGCTAGGCATGGACCTCCGGTCTGCAGCACTATGCATTGTCATTTCGTGCCCCTGCAGTCGGATGGAGCACATTGACCAGGACCTGTCGCTGGTGCTGGAGCTGCTGGACCAGCGGCGGCCCAAGGGCGTGGCGGGCGTTCCGCCGGTGGGTGACATGAGCGGGAAGAGAGCAGCTGGGGGCCGCAGGCTGTGCCTCCTGTGCCATTAGGTCAATCTCGGCTTGCCTCTACATCTCAAGATTCAATCTTGGTCTGCATCGTTTCTGCTGCAGGTCAAGCCGCTGGAGCACAGCCTGGAAAATGTTAATGGCCGCGGCTGCAACGAAACAGCATCTGGTAAGCAAGCTTGATAGGTGCAGATGCACAATGGCTGAGACTGTGCTACCAGTCCAATGCAGCTGCGCTGCCTTAGAATGCTGCATGCAGGATCCTGGCTGACCTGCCCTTGCCTGGTTTTCCCACCGCACTGCAGCCGGCCGCCACGCGGCACGTGAGCAGTACTGTGACCCGGAGGATTACTTCCGAGGGCAGCACTCTGGCTGCCTGGCAGCAGTGGCCCAGCAGTATCAGGAAGACATGGGCACACTGCAGTTTGTGGCGCAGCAAGCTCCTGAGGCGCTGGACGTGTTTGATGCAGCAGAGCACACCATTGCAGGCAGCCATGCAGCAGAGCAGCTGCAGCAGGAGCAGGCAGAACTGGAGCTTGCAGGAGATGCAGCAGGTGATGGTGAGGCGGCTGCTGAGGCACGCCGCATGCTGCGGTAATCAATTTTTCACTCTCTTCCCGCTCTTTTCACAGCTGACCAGTGAGGCCGAATGCCGCAGAACACACCATTGCGCACTCGCTTCGTTTCCGCCGCTTGCCGGTGCCAAACCCAAAGCGATACACTGTCTGTTCATTGCTGTTTACTCTGTTTATCTGCAAGTTACTCTGGTGAACTAAGGCATCCAGAATGGCCGCTTACAAGGCTAGGCACATGTGATTCACAGCGGACCGCGCGTTTGCAGCAGCACTGCCAGCTCAGCCTCGGCTAAGCGGCTGTGCTCCCACAATGCAGTCGTCGTCCCAGCCATCCTCTGAGTCTGAGCTCTTGCCGATTGGCCGCGCTGCCGCAGCTGGCGCAGCACCGGCTGCGCCGCCTGCTGCCTGTGCTGTCTTGCACATTGCAGCTGTGTTCTCAGCTGGGGGCCCTCCTGGGGTTGTGTCTGCTGCACGCTCTGTGCTGCCAGGCACACCGCTGCTGCGCTCCCTGCTGGCCGGCATGCTGCTGCTGGGTGTGCTGGCAAGCGAGTGTGGCGGCCCCTGCTGCTCTGCACTGCCGGCCTGCCAGACTGGCTGCTGCGACAAGCGCTGCCGCTTGAGCGAGCTGCTCGGTGCGCTGCTGGATGCACTGGCGGGTGTTGCCGCAGCATTGCCTGCTGGTGCCGCCGGCTCTGGCAGGTCCAGCACGTCATCACCCTCCAGGTCTGCAGGTAAGCTGGCCTCTGGAGAACCTGCTGCTGCTGCTGCTGCTAAGGCGGGTGCAGCTGGTGGTGCTGCTGGCACTGCCGGGCGAGGAATGCTGGGCTGCGGCGCCTGCTGCTGCGCCTGCTGCCGCTGCGCCTGCCACTGGGGGGCGGGCGGAGCACAAGGCTGTGGCGCCGACCGGCGCACCGAGTGCTGCTGCTGCTGCTTCTGCTGCTGTTGCTGCGCGATAGCCAAAGGCGCCACTGGCCGGCCAGCAGGCATGCCGCAGCCAGTGGCGGCGCCTGCTGGCAGCCGACCTCCTGGACAGTAGCCCCCAGGCGTGCCGCGGCAGCGGGCCAGCAAGGCCGCAAAGGCTGGCGCCGACTGCTGCAGCGCTGGCGCGTGGCCCACGACGATCAGGTTGTGGCGGGCACGGGTCAGCGCTACGTTGAGGCGGCAGGAGTCTGCAGGAGTGGAGGCAGGTGTCAGGCAGGCACAGTGCGGTTAGGGGCCTGTACAGGGCACGCCAAAAGGCAGGCATATGCACCAGGCAGAGTGGTTGAAGGAAACTGGCCACCTGCATCGGCACCTGCATGTCGCACGAACAGCATCCCAAACCTCGCACCTGATGCAAAGTTGGAGCAGCGGGTGACTGTGGTTGTGAGCAGGACGACGTCGCACTCGGCGCCCTGCATACAGGAATGCCAGAGACGCACACACATCTGATGGGCTGGTGGGGCCGCTGCCGCGCGCTGCCCATGTTGCGTGCAAGCGGCTGGCCGGCGTATATCGGAGCACAAAACTGTTTGGCGTTCGACCAACATGTTTGCCAACACAGCGCCTTAAAAGATCACGTGACGCAGCTCGCCTGGAACGAGTCCACAGTAGCTACTTGGATGGTGGCCTGCTGCGCCTGCCGCTCCCCGCCTGCCTCCTCGGCTCCCTCCCCTCCATGCAGAGCCAGCGCCTCGGCCTCGTAGCTGGAGGAGCCGCCCCCTGTCAGGGCCACCTGCTGCACCCGACGCTGCTGCGCAGCCTCCAGCTGGGGCAGGCGGCGCTCCAGCAGCTGGCGCACCAGCGCCACCTGTGCAGCAGGAGGGCGTTGCGGAGGGGCGGCAGAGGGTGTGCAGGCAAGCGGAAAGCAGCATGCGGGTGATCGGGATTTGCGCCATCCTACACTGGCGCCTCCATCAGTTCCCGCGCACTACTGAAACCCCACATCCAGAGGTGCCGCCTGATTGCACAGCACTCGCCTGGGCGCGGTAGATGCAGATCACGCCAATCTGCCCCAGCGACACTCCCGCTGCTGCCATGCGCTCCACAGCTGCCACCACTGCCTCAGCCTCAGCCTGGTTGGACGCAGACCGCCCTGCAAAGTGGAGCAGAGTGCGAGAGCTGCAGTAAACACTGTTATCATCTGCAGTCCGCTGACCAGAGCGTCACGTGCCATACACTCATGCACCGGGAGTCTGCTTGACCAGTGAGGCAATGCACTTGCAAGCCACAGAGTCCCGTTCCTTCGCTGCGCTGTACCTGCGCTGTACTGCTCCTGGCCGCGCACATCCAGGAACACGAGGCTTGGCAAGCCGGGCAGCAGGGAGGCGCGCTGCTCGCAGGTGCAGCCGTCGATGAGGCGGCCGCCGTAGAACTGGGCGTTGGGTACGGCAGCGATGTCCGGGTGGCACCTGCAATGCAAGTGAGGGAGTGGGAAACGACGTTGAAGCAGCGTGCCATGTACCAGATAGCAAACCCAAAAGCCGGAGCAGCAGCAATGCTGCACCCAGCTGGCCTTCTCCATGCCGGCTGCCGATTGATCTTTCCGCACACCTGTACTGCCGGCGCAGCAGGAAGGGAGGCAGGCCGAGTGCCGCCAGCCGCACAAACAGCGGGCGCAGCAGCCCATGCAGCTGCCCCTGCTGGCCATGGCCAGGCAGCGCAGGTGGGCCGCGGCCGGGCCCGCTCGGGGCAGCCGTGACGTGTGCAGGGGAGGCGACCACGGGTGGCAGCTGCAGCGGGTCCCCGGCGGCAATCAGGAACCTGCAGAGGTGACATAGCATGCATTTGTGCTGCTTCAGCAGGTGCCTACAACCGTTGAAACTCCAGCCGTCAGCACACCATCAGCCCAGGCAGCGCAAGCCCAGCCTGCCCTGCACTCACTTGGCCTTGGCCCGCAGCAGTGGCACCACCGAAAGCGGCTCCACCATTTGAGAGCACTCGTCCAGGACCACCACTTGGAACTGTGGGGCAGTGCGGATGGGTGGCTATGGCAATCAGCTGGTTGGTTTGGTACGCTACAGCAGATAAGGTGATAAGCGTGGTCGCCGATACCAGCAGGAACACAAACACCCGATCCCAGCAGGAACACAAACACCATGCACAGGGCAGCGGTAACTGCATGCATGACGTAAGAGACATGGTGTCTCTGCCCACCTGCTGGTTGTCCAGGGCCGACAGCAGGGAGGAGCAGCAGGTAACGCCCACAATCGGCACCGTCTTCAGCAGCTTCTTGCGCTGCCGGTCCGCGCCTGCGTAAAAGGGGAGCAGAGAAGTGCTGGCGTGTAATCGGAACTGATCTTGGCAGCTTCTTGCGCTGCCGGTCCGTGCCTGCATAGACGGGGAGCACAGAGGCGCTGCCGTGACATGTGAGGAGGCCGTGGGCCCGGCTTGTTGTGCCAGCCTCCCAGCAGCAGTGTGGCACCGTCGAGGGCCTGACTGCGCTGAGAGGCAGCAGCATCTGGCGCAGCCACGCAGGCTTGCCCAACTGTCCCCAACATGCACCGCCCTTCCCTGGTACAAGATACTCCTGACCCACCGCGCTCCGCAGCCGCCAGCTCCTTCTGCACCACAGCCCGCTCCTCGGGCGAGCTGGCCTCCTTGAGCATCTCCCGCAGCTCAGCCACAGCCGTGCCCGTGGCCTTGCTGTCGCTGGCGTGCAGCGACTGTGGGGACGAAGACGTGATGGAGCCAGGGAAAGAGGAAACAGTGGGATGCTGAGAAGCAGCACCCTGGCGCATGGTTGAAAGATGGGCAAGCAAGAAAGAACAGCGGCACGTAGGCATGGCACAACCTGCCGCAGCAACCGACCGTACCTGGCCCAGCAGGCGGCGGCTGATGCGGCGCAGCGGCCCCACTCTGAGGAAGTCGGTGCAGCCGCTCTCCAGCAGGCCTGCGGTACAGGTGGGTTTCGATCACCATGGTGGCCCTTTATAAGGTACTCAGGGAACTTCCCAGCAATGAAGCAAGGCGGGGCATTCAAGGCACAYRNGGGGAKAGGGAAGGGGGAGGGTCCCAGCCTGTAGCCCTGCTCACCTAGCAGCACGCGGTCAACCGCCACGTTCGTGTGAGCGCTACAAACATGAGGCCACAAGGTGGACGAATTCAATACCACGCCGCACGCCACTCGACCCATTGTGTGAATCACAGTTGAGCATGCCATCAGCCGCGTCCCAACACGCCACCATCCCACACAAGCAGCCGCACCTGACCAGCATGCGGGCGCCTGCCAGGGGCGACCCCTCCCGGCTGCGCTGCTGCAGCAGGAAGTGCAGCAGGGCCACCAGCAGGGTGGACTTGCCTGCAGGGGAACAACAGGAAGGGGCAGCAAGCAGCAAGTGAGTAAATCTAGGCAGGGGTCGGGCATTTGAACTATCATTGCACGGTGACACAGTGCAGGTTACTTTATAAGTCACCATCTCCTCACCTGAGCCAAAGGGCCCGTGCACCAGGCAGACCGGCGGCGGCTGGACCTCAGCTGCCGCCGCTCCCATGCTGCCGCGCCGCTTGCTCGCGGTACCGCCGCTGCTGCCTGCTACCGATGCCCAGCCCGCCACGTACTGCAGCACCTCTGCCTGCTCCTGGTTCAGCCCAAACTGCCGGCTGATGCGCTCTGCCTGCATCAAGGGGCTCTCTAGCATCCCATCTGCTGCCGCTGCCGCCGCCGCCGCGGCTGCGACTGCGTCGCTCTCCTCCTCTTCCGCCTCTCCATCCTCATCTGAGCAGCTGTAGCAAGGGCTTGCATCCGCCTCCGGCAGGCCGGCTGGGCTGGCGCGCTGGTGCAGCGGTGTGCAGCCGGCAGCCGTGCTGCCGCCGCTGCCGCGGGCCCGCAGGAGGTGCGGCAGCAGGGGCAGGGTGAGGGCTGCACCAGAGCGCAGCAGGTCGATCATGCCCAGCTCTGTGGATGCATCCGGGCCCTGCAAAGAGATTAAGTGGAACAGAAGACATGCAGTGAGAGGTGCCGCGTGTCATGGGAAGGGATGGCGGCAAGCTCAGCGCACCAACCGCTCCGCGGCACCCACCACAACCCAGCCTGGCCAACCCTGCGCCTAGCCAGCTCACCTTGACTGCATGCACTGCCTGCGACTTGCCCAGGCCTGGCGGCCGTGGGCTCATGAACTCCACTTCAAATCTGCGGGCAGAGCAAGCCAGGCATGCGGGTGGCAAGCAGATAACGTCCTGTGGTACTATCAGTCCAAGAAGCACATGCATGCAGCATCTGCCCGCAGGGTGCCGTCCTGCCTCCCTGCACCATCCAACTTGCTCCCCAGTGGCGCCAGCAAACTCACTTGCCGTCCTGGTTGGGCCCATGCCACAGCGAGCGCACCACCGCAACCTGCATGGGACACGAGACAGCAGCATGCATCGGCACGCACATTGTTTTGCCGCATTTGTTTGGTGCATGTGCACCGGGGTTACTGCACTTCACTAGACCAGCCAGCCATATTATGGTACCAAACCGGCTTGAGCAGCCGCGTCACTTACCCAGGGCGCACGGCTGCGGTCTCCCAGCTGGCCAGGAGCAAAGCCGGATCGGAACTCTGCATTGTTGCTGATGATCCACAGGTCGTCCTTCCTGCAACATGATGGCAAGATTCAACCCAACAAAGGTTGGCAGGCAGGTGGCCGGCCCCAAAAGCACTGCATAGATACCAGCTGTCGTGTGACCTGGCATCAGCGGAGCATGGTTGCCTGCAAACATGCCAGTGCCGAACCACACACCCGCTGGTCTGCAATCTGTATGTGCTTCCACCACGTGTTTTCACAAGTCAGGAAATGACGACGCACCTGTACTCAGCCGACTTTTGGCGGCCGCCCTTCAGGATGAGGTACACGTTCTCCGGCTTGCGACCATCATCCTCCTCCTCGCCGCCGCTGCCATCCGCCCGCCCGCGCTTGCCGCCGCGCTTGCCACCCCAGGCGCCCTGGAGGAGGCACGGTGCATACAGGCAGGGGCTCGACGCAATGAACGCAGAAGGTGCTTTATGTGCCATCTGCGATTGTTGCAGGTGCCCCAAGCCTCCGGCAACCAGCAGCCTCTTTGTGACCGCTGCTGCTGACCAGCGCTGGGCTGCCCAGCCCCTACCTTGCCCGGCAGATTCTTCCAGACGAACAGCTCGCAGTTGGAATGGTACACCACCCGTGCCTGCCGCAGCCGCGCTTCCAAGTTGCCTGCAGACGAATCGAGTCGCACACAATTTGTTAGCACCCACTTTGCCTCCTGTGTGGAATATGTGCACCTGCAGCTGGCCAAGCAGGCAAGGGCAGACCAATCCGCGCTGCCACGCTCGCCTGCGCCACCGCCTCCGTGGTTGCGGCCCCCAGCTGGCGGCCTCTGCTGCTGGGGCGGCCCCGCCTGCGCCACCGCGCTGTGGAATGCCTGCGCCGTCTCCGCAATCCTGCAAAAGTCAGGCAGAAAGGCGAGCAGGCGAGCTTTCAATGCCACCTCAAGCCATGCAACCTCTTGTTCAAGCAACCTTTGCTGCAAGTACAGCGTGCCGCTTCTTGACCAACCCGTGCAGCAACTATTCACTTTGCTAGTGCTCAAGGCAGCTCCAACCCACCGCAGGTTGAGCTCTTCCAGCAGCGCATTGCACCAGGTCTGCACGTACTGCTGGCCACCGCCGCCAAACGCATCTGGCACTGCCACGCGCCGTGCTGGGCGGGTCGCCTCCTCTGCAGTTGGCCACCTTAGCTGCACTACCCCATCCACCAAGCTGTTCCAGCTGCACCTGCCGCCGCCGCCTGCTGGCCCAGCTGCAGCTGCCGGCCTTGCGAGCCCGCCGCCGCCGTTGTCGCTTGCATGCAAAGGTGCAGCCATGGCGGCCGTCCGAGGCGGCGGCTTCCATGCACCACCGCCTGCTTGAGAGCCGGGCTGCTTGGGCTGTACAGGAGGCTGCTGGGGCTGCTGCCGGCTCGGCTGCAGCGGAGCATGCTGTGCCTGCTGCTGTGCCTGCTGCTGTGCCTGCTGCCATGCCTGCACAGGGCGGGGGGCTGGCGGTTGCGGGAGCCGCTGCTGCGGGGGCGGCTGCGAGGGCGCCCGGCTCGGCTGCTGCCCTGCCACATTGTGCTGCTGGATATGCCCAGCACGCTGTGGCGCTGCGCCTGGCTGTTGACCCCACACCGACGGCTGTGGTGCCAAGGCAGCCGCCTGCGGTGGGCGAACGATGGGCCGATGACCGCCTGCTGTGCCTGCTGAGCTGGAGGGAGAGAGCTCCAGATCATCTGCACCTGCGTCTGCCTGGCCCCACCCTGGCCTGCCCCAGCTACCCTGCGGCTGCACAGGCTCGGCGGCCCCACGCTGCTGCTGCCGCTGCGCAGGCTGCTGCTGCTGTACGTCTGCAAACGCCTGCCATCCCTGCTGCTGCTGCTGCTGCTGCTGCTGCTGCTGCTGCTGCTGCTGCTGCTGGCCTGGCATGGGCGCAGCAGCTGCCTCCTCATCCTCGTCCAAAAACATGCTCCACTTGGGCTGCTTGGGTGCAGCCGCGGCATGGTTGGCCGCAGGTGCCGGCTGCAGCCTGGCAGGCTCAAGCTGTCCGCTAAGGGGCTGCACCCGCTGCCRCTTAGCCGGCTGTTCCTCAGCTGCCGGCTGTGCTGCAGCTGCTGCAGCTGCGGCTGGCGCGCTGCCCGCCCCAGTCGGCCCGGCGGGCAGCGGTGCTCGGCCAGTCAGCAGCGCTAGGATGTCGCTTCCTGCAAGCAGGGTGGTTGCAGGCAGTTGTTGCAGGGCGATTGCGCAGCTCACCACGCAGCCCTGCATGCAGGCTATGCAAGGCCGAGGGTATTCTAGGCGGGAAAGCTGCCCACCTCACCTGACCGCGCCTGGTTGCCTGGAGCACCGACGCCGGCTCCGGCCAGCAGCGGTGCCTGCTGGTGAAGCGGCTGGTGAGGTGCCTGTGGCTGCTGGTGCATGTCTGATGCACCCAGCTCTGGCGCCGCTGGCCTCCTAGCTGAAGCCTGGAAGGGCCGACGCTGCGGTGCTGCGGCCGACACAGGCGCTGCTGCTGCATACTGCTGTGCTGGGGGCCCTGCCGCAGCTGCCGCTGGAGCTTGCGGTTTGGGGCGCGGCGCCTTGAAAGCAGGGCGCTTGCCGCTGCCGCCGCTGCCCCGCAGCACCACACCTGGTGGCCGCGGCTTCAGGGCAGCAGCTGCTGGCGCTGGCGCTGGGGCGGCTGCCGCGGGGACTGCAGCTGCTTCCCCGCCGCCGCCGCCGCCGCCCTGGATCTCGCTTGGGGAGCAGGGAGCATCCACTGCAACCACTAGGCTCTGCCCAAAGCTGCGGGCCACTTCCTCCCCCTCAGCCAGAACCTCGCCGTCCTGCAGACACAGAGGCCAACGCAGGACCGAAACGTTGACACCGGGGCAGGCTGGGCAGCGGTTGGATGGTCCTCTGCAGCACGCCAAGGTCGGGCAGGCTACGGTAGTCTACGGCAGGCAGGTGGGTGCTGGTGGCCGCTGGGCTGTAAACCGCACCTGCAGGCGCCCCAGAGCCACCACGCTGCCGCTCTCATCATACAGCTTGGCATCCCGCCCGTTTTGTGTGACGAAGCCATCCAGCCTGCATCCAGGCAGGAGCCAACCGGACAGGAAGTGGATGGGGTGGCAGGGCTGGCAGGGCATCGTGGGTGCTGGCGGCTCTGATGAGTGCTGGCCATGAGGGGTGCTGGGCGGGTGGGCCCAACACGGACAGCAGATGACTGGGCGATAAATGTTCAGAGACCTCAGCAGCAGCAGCAGCAGCCACAGCAGCGCACCATTTCCAGTTCTTCCTCAACTTCTTGTGCCCGTCGCATGTGTACGTGGCCTGCAGGCGGCGTGAGCAGCACCGCCACTGAGCAGCAGCACCGCCAATGCAGGGCCACTTCAGTGCACATTCGTGCACGCTCATTGCAGCACATCAGGACCTGTCAGTCCATGCTGCAAACTGCCACACCTACACCCACTCGAAAGCAGGAGCTCATTTGAGCCGGCCCGCACACGGGCCGGCTGCCGCCGTCTGCGGCGCACCGCGGTGCCGCTCCCGTGCGCCTCTGCGGCCTGGCGGGACCTCTAAGCAACTGATAGGCGATGCGCTCTGCCGTGTCACACCACCGAGGAGTGCCACAGTGGGCTGGTGAGCGCGGGCCACCACTCGGCCGCGCCAAGGTGGCGTTAGCAGCCCACCGGCAATGCTCCCTGAGATATGGACACCGGCATGGATTGTCTGGGAGCTCGGCTTGCCGGCCGCTTGAACCAAAGCGGCAGCGGCGGCGGCAGCGGCGGCATGCCCAGCGCGGTGATTCGAGTTGCACGGTCTTACATTGCCAGTTGAAGGAAAATGGATGGCATTGAGCAGCCTGGCAACACAGTTGTTCATCGTGCGGCGGCAACGGAGGCAAAGGCGAGCTGCCGCGGCACAACTGACTCGACGCATCTGTGCATGTGCGTCCGCAAGCAAGCGGGGAGGAGGGCTGTGCATGGGTGCGGGCATGCGCTGCAGGCAGTGCAGTCTAGCGGCTCAGCAGCTGTAGTTGGATCGTCAGCCTTCCAGGCCGCGGCGCCGGCCCTTGAAGCTGCGATACTGCTTCACTGCCGCCACAGCCTGCTGCACCTCTTCTGCCTCTGGGTCTGCCTGCAGGGCCGCCTCCACCGCGTCGTGTGCTGCGCGCCAGGCAGCCGCCGCTNCGCGCCCAGTGTGCTGCCGCCTCCGCCTGCTGCACCGCCGGCTGAGCGTCGGCGCGCCTTGCGGCCTCCTCGGCAGCCGCCTCGTGCCCCACAGCAGCAGATGCCCAGGCGGTTGCGGCAGCTGCAGCCGCCTCGGCTGCGGCAGCGCGGGCGCCGGCGGGGCCGGGCNACTGGTGCTGGTGGGGCGGGCGGCCAGGCGCCGCTGGGTGGCGGGTCCGGGGGAGCGCCCTTTCTGGCGGGAGCGCGGGGCGCGGCTGCGGCTGCGCGCTGGCGTTCCTCTCTCTGCTTCCTCATCCGGGCCAGGATCTCTTGGTTCTTCCTGTGCTGTGCCATAGCCAGCTCATAGTCCAGCCGACTTTTCATCTCACTCTGCTGCGCCGCCTCCTCTGCCTTCCGCCGCGCCNATNGGNCCKCSTSSTCSTNCNCCTTCNGTYGKSCCRTKSCCKYYYGYYKCTGCTGCTCCTGCTTCTCTTCCTGCGTCTGCCGCCACCACGACCATGGCCACAGCACGCCAGGGTTGCGCTGTGGGGCGGGAGGGCAGTGCGGGAGGAGGGGTGGGTTTGAGACGGCGTGCAGGAATTCCAAGGCCGGCAGGTACAATGTGTAGTTCCTACGCGTGCGCTCACTGGTGGGGCTGCGTTGGAAGGACTGGCCTTGCTTGATCTCTGATGCGCCTTGCCACTGCCGTCGCCGGCCGCTGACGGCGTCGCCGCTGTGGCCACCTGCCGAGCCTCTAGTCGCCGCCGCGCTGAAAACCGAGCCCGCACAGGCCAGGGAAACGAGAGGGACTGGTGGCGGGCGGTAGGGAGGGCCGACATGACCGCGTTGGTGCGGGAAGCGTAGTTGCAAGCGCCGGGGAAGCTCGTTACATGTGCCGAACATTACGGCAAAGGTTTTGGCGGGAGTGTCGCAAGGAGAGCAGAGAACCCTGCGCCGCAGCGTGCTCAGCAGGTGACAGTCTTGGAGCATGCAAGCGACGGTCCGCAGCATCTGTCTCAACCTACGACGCCTGCCGACCATTTGGCGGTCTTTGTCTCCGTTCTGCAACGCCGCCCAACCGCAGCTCAACCTCAACCGGGCGGCGCGCCCTTTCCCGCCTCTCAGGGCGGCGTGCGCCAATGCGGGTGGCCCTGCCAGGCGGCTCAGCATCCAGCGCTCGCCAGCACCGCGCCGCGGTGACGCCGGCCCGCCTGGCCGGCCACACCGCTGCCACCCGTCTTGTGGCGTGCCGCCTGCCCGCGGCCCACAGCCGCCGCGACGTCAGCACCCGTGCAGAGGGCTGCATATCGCACCTCTATGACTTCTTCGTGAAGTTTGGCGCGAGCTTCGCAGCAGCGGCGGCCGTCATCGTCTTCAAGTCAGATTTGGAGGCGTTGGGGGAGACCTGGCGCGACTGGCGCTCCCCGCAGGCAGAAGAGGCAGCAGGGGAGCCGGCGGCTGCGGCGGAGCC
>JADXDR010000035.1:634197-683491 GCA_025026875.1 Chlorella ohadii
CGCCGCACCAGCTTGTCATCGGCCATGTACCTGCACGTGCAACAAGCATGCACATGCGCAGAAAGGGTCAGCAGGATGGCAGTGCTCACCAAAATGTAGCAGCAGTCACGGTCTCGGGACATCAACAGGGCAAACAGCAGCTGGTATGAATTCTGGAGAGGCGCTGTGCCACAGCGGTTCAGCCGCATCCAGCTACCGTGTGCTGTTGCTGCCCACCTTTTGTGCAGTACAGCCGGCGGGATYTTGAAAGACGGCTGCTTGAGGATGTCAAGCCGCCAGAAGGCCGCCATGTCGCGGGCAACTGCAGCCACCATTGGCTGCCTGTGCGCCATGATAAACTGCGGCTTGGCTGCCCCCCCGGGCTGCTTGAGTGGGATTTGCGCCCGCCATTCCTGGGATTTCTGCCAGAAAGACACCCCAGAGCAGGCGGCCCGCGCAAGCTGCTCATCACTGATGCCGCGACGCCTGCGCCCGCCAGCCGCCGCTGCCCCGGCTGCACCCTGGGGGCTAGCTGCCGCGCTCCGCCCACCAAGTGCGCCCTGCTGCTCCTGCTSCTGCTGCYGCYGCTGCTGCTGCTGCTGCTGCGCCTGCTGGCTGGCCGTTGGCTGGCCGGCTGGCTGCTGCTGGTCTGCCGCCACTCCAGTACAGAGCGGTTGCCAGGCGCCCTTGCGCTCCCTGCCTCCGTTAGACTTGTCGCCACCGCCGGCGCTGGCGCCTAGAGCTGGGCTGCTGCTGGGGTGTCCCACCGCACTGCTGTAGCCGCTCGCCAGTGTGGGGTCTGGCCACGGCTCAGGTGGCAGTTGCAGGTGGCAGTACGACTGAGCCGCCGCCGCCAGGAAGCCGCAGGTCTGCACTTGTGGTGGGAATTGGGGCATAGGACTGTTCGGCCGAGGATGCTCTATAAACTTCAGTGTACGCAGTGGCGTCATGGCATCCTGAAAGCAACGCAGTGTGTGCTTAACAAARCTGCCTGCAGCTACAGCAAGTGCCCTGGGCCCAGTGCGCTTCTTGCCTGCAGCTGCAGAAGGTAGGATTGGAACTCCGAGAACGTGCCCAGCTGCGAGAGCGCCGCCCAGAGCGGAGCATCCAGGTTGTAGCTGCAGAGAGCAAGCCGGCAAGGAAAGGCAGCCAAGTAAGCAGCCCATGGACCTTGCCGTGTGTCGCAGCTGCCTGCGCTTTAGGCCAGCCCAGAGCACAAAGAACAAATCAACGGCAATTGCATGGCATGCAAGCACAGCTCGGCGTCCTGCCGTTGGCAGGCAGGCATGCTCGGTTGCCTCGGCGCTCCCCAGCACCCACCGGGAGATGGAGTGGTTGTAGATCTGGCCAAAGTCGCCCTGCCGGCCAAACACCCCAAATGACTGCGGCCCGCAGAACTGCTCCTGCCACAGCTGCGCAAGGTCGCTGGCCAGGGCCGCCTCTGCGTTGGGTGGGCAGAGGGGTGGGCTATATGCGGTCTGGTGTGCGCTCAGAAGGCAGGGAATAAGTCGGAAGAAGGTGCTAGGCTCAGCTATCAATCTTGGCAGGCAGATTGCGACCTCCAAGCTGAACTCTGTTGGCCAGTGAACATAGCAACCTCAGCTGCCCCCTAGCTCACCCAGCTCTGTGGCCGTCCGGAGCAGCTGCTCAGCAGGCTTGGCATCGGCTTGCGGGCGGCCACCAGCGTCCAGCCGCACCACCAGCGCCACCTGCCAGCCCAGCTCTGCGCCGCCGCCGCCGCCGCTGCTGCAGGGCGGCACCCGCGACACACCCGGGTAGTCGCTACCCAGTCCATCCGCCTCATCCAAGTCCATGCCGTCCCAGTGCTGCTCACCCATCTGCATGGGCTCCGTTGGCGCATCTGCCGCTGCGGGTGCTGTCGCCGCCCCCGCTTGATGCAGCGCTGCGGGTGCTGCTGCCGCCGCTGCGTCAGGCGCTGCTGCAATCGCTGCGGCGTCGCCGCCGCCGGCAGGCTGCCCCTCCTGCGCCTCTTCCATCTTGACTGCTGGCTCTGGATCGTGCTTGATGGCCGCAGGAGGCACTGTATGTGACTGCGTCCCAGCAGCTGTGCTGTTCATGCTAATGGTGGTGCCGTGGGCATTGGGCGACGGCGTTGCATTGTTGCCGCTGACCTGCTGCTCCGCCTGCCCGCTGTCTGCCGCGCCATCCTCCATGCCCAGCCGCAGCATCTGGATAAAGTCCGGCAGAGACAGGTACTGCATATCGTGAATCGACTCTTCGTCGGCCTGCGTGCGAGGTGGAGACAGGGCAGGGTCAGGTAGAGGCAAGGAGGGGCGGGAATGGCAGCTGGGCCACAGCACGTACAGCAGCCCTGACGGTGCACCTGGATGAAGTTTGCCAGCCGCTGCACTTCCGCCGTGTCGCCAGCTTGCAGCGCAGTGCGCAAGTTGAGCAGCGCCAGGCTGGACTCTGCTTGCTCATGCTCTGGAAACACAATCCTCTCCTCGCTGCCGTCGGGCAGCGGGATGCAGAGCGCCCAGCCGCCGCCTGCTGACGCCTCCACCCGGCCCGCGGCCATGGTGCCGCCACAGCTCAGCCAGTTGCCAGGAGGAGCGGTGCTTCAGCCACACAGTCTACAACTGCAAGGGGGGCAGGAGTGAGCAATCAGCAGGAATGGGAATCAGCGGCGGCGGCGGCGGCAGCGGCAGGGCGGCGGCGGCGGGGCGGCCGCTCGTTGCGTGGTGCGCACCAGATACAGACGCTCCGGTCCGTCCCGGCCGCCCCGAGGGCGCCGGCGAGGCGGGTAGCGTCCTCCGCAGGTGCCCGGCCGACCCTCGCGTTCTTGGTGCCGCCAGGGTGCTGGGACACAGCGGGAGCAGCGCTTCTGCGTGTCGAGAACGTGGCCAAGACGTAGCGACCCCTCCCAGGCACCCATTCACAGTGCGCCAGCTCGCCGCCGCTCCCGGTCAGCCTACCCTCAGGGCCCTTGGACTGGCGCCGCGTTGCATGGCTGAGATGCAGCTCAGCTATTGCTTGTGTGATTTGCCCCACATCCTGCGCAGCACAGTCGGCAGGGCTGCAGGGCCCTCGGCTGCTGCCGCCAGCCGGCGCCGCACCACCGCCAGCCGCCGANTACNGCCGCGCTCTTTGCACCGCCCTCTGCCAGCACAAGCCACAGCAGCAGCCAAAAGGCCAGGACCGCGATGGCTGCTGTAGCCGCGGCAATGCCTCCCCAGCCGCCCTCCCACCGCCGCCGTGCCTGCATGAGACGGCGCGGTGGCTCAGCACCCAGCAAGACTTGCAGAGCTGTGCTTGGCTGGAGTGGTGGTGAGATTGAAACATATACACCCAGCNATGCACCCACCATCCGCCCGTACCTGCGCCACAGCCATAAGGTGTGTGCGCTTGCGGTGCTTGTCGCACACGTGCGCCTGGCACAGGTGGTGGACCATCAGCCCATGCAGGCGCCGCAGCGCTGCCGCATGCTGCCCTCCACCCGAGCCGCTGCCTTCTGTATCGGCTGGCAGGCACTGCTCAGCCAGCTCCAAGCATGCTTGCTTCAGCGCCGCAGCTGCCGCTGGACGGCAGGGCAGCGGGTCAGACGCCCAGCCTGGCTCGCCCCGTAGGTGCGCCGCCAGCTGGCCGGCGTGCAGCACGCCGTGCCAGTCCGCGAGGCACGTTGCGTTCTGGTGCGGTGGAGAGGGGAGGGGCAGGAGTGATCCCTCAGTGGCTTGATCAGCACAACTGGCTTCTGGTTCACATGCCACATACAAAGCACATGCAGGCGCCCGCCTTACGCAAGTCTGATTCCCCAGCCCTGCTGGCCCCCACCTGCGTGCGCTCCAGGTGCGGGTGGCGGTGCGCCAAGTGCCGGTCCAGAAAGGCCTCCCCCAGGAAGCGCTTGCCGCACTGGCGGCAGCGCCACTGCCCCTCCGCCAGCTCCTCCTTCGCCGCCTCCTGCTCGCGGTACCTGCAGGGGAGCAGCATGTGGGTGGTGCAAACAGTTGCCAATGCTGCAGGGGAGCAGGGCGGACCATGCCAGCAGGCCGGGCATGCAAGAGGGAGATGGGAGGGGCCGACGATTAGGATGCTGTGGCAAGCGCCCACCTGTCTGGCACGGCCAGCGGACAGCTTCCACTCCATGGAACATATGTCCAGCCGGGCAGCAGGATCTGCGCAGGGTAGCAGCATGTGGCGGCAGATGAGGGGAGGCGAGGCCGGCGCTGGCGCCGGCGCCGCCAGCGGTTGTCGGAACGCGCGCCTCACCTGCTGCACGGCTCCCCGCACATCCCTGCTGGCGGCTCGGTCGCAGTAGGGGTGTCCTGAGTGCCGAGGCGGTGCGGCAGCGGCGCACAAGCCGCAGGCCAGCAGCAACAGCACGGCTGCGGAGGCCACAGGCATATTTGGTTGTGCCAAAATACTCTAGGTTGGGCCGAAATTGTGCAGTTGTAGCTAAAAGGCGCACAAGGCAGTGCAGGGCGCCAAGCAAATGCAAGCGGGTTGTGCAGCTCCAAAGCACGAGGCAGCAAACTGCATGTGCTGTGGCCAAACCAACCAATTCATTTGCAGATTAACAGCGCTCATCGCTGCGCCAGCGGGAGGAGCGTCCTGCCAGCGGCGCCGGAAGCCACTCTGAGCGTCTGCAACATGCATTGCATGATTACTTGCATCCTACCTYAGCAGACTGCGGGCACCGGCAAGCCGCAGKGCGGCTCTAGCCGCTGCTGGGCGTCACGGCCGCTTGCTCGCAGCGTGCCGCGCCCTGCCAGCCGGCCACAAACACGCTGTCGCAGCCTTGAGCAAGGTGAGGAGCTGCTGTCGCCGATGCGGTGCAGTAGCATTTGCCGCCGCCGCCGCCGCCGCCGCCGCTGCCTGMCGTCGCTGCCTGCCTCCTCACCCCTTCCCTGCCCAATTCCTGTCCTCGCAGAGTTCTTCCGMCTGACCACGCTGGGGCAGCTGGCAGAAGACGATGCCGATGCAGTAGACGGCCTGGCCTTCGAGCCCAGTGCGGCCGATGCCGACACGATTGCCGCCATTGTGACGGGCGCGCAGCAGGGTGCAGTCAGCATCATCCGTCTGAGCGGCGACGACGCTGTGCCCATTGCACAGCGCGTGTTCCGGCCCGCTGGCCAGCCAGCCAAGCAGCAGCAAGCGGCAGGCCAGACAGCAGCAGCTGGGGCAGCGGATTGGGAGCCGGAGAGCCACCGAGTGTACTATGGGCGGGCGGTGGATGCGGCAGGAGCCATGCTCGATGAGGTGCGATGCAGGGAAGGGTTGTTGTGGCAGTGTAGCAGGTGCTTAGAGCGGGAAGCTGTCCTGCAGGATGCAGGGGCCGCTGCTGGTTGAGTCGTGGCCTACCGTTGCGCAGCTTGGGTGCTTGTCAATCGCGCCTGTTGCCTCTCATTGTTCAACTGCTGGTCTGCCTCCTTCCCTTGCGCAGGTGCTGCTGCTGGCGATGCCGGAGCCAATGCTGTTCTTGTCGTCATCATGGCTTGCCACTCCATCCTGTTGCCTTGCGCAGGTGCTGCTGCTAGCCATGCTGGAGCCGCGCAGCTATACTGCTGAGGACGTGATTGAGATCCACACCCATGGCGGCGGCATCTCGGCGCAGCGCGTGCTGCAGGTGCGGGCAGCAGAAGAATCACATGCATTAGCTGGGGTGCAGCGGCAAACCAGTCAAATGAGCGTGCAGGCTTTTGGTTGGTGCAGCATCTCTTCATGTGCAGCCGGCGCCCAGCAGCTGACCTGCCAGCTAACCCGCCATGCCAAGTGCTCTAACCACCGCGCAGCGGTGCCTGGAGGCAGGGGCGCGACTGGCGCGGCCTGGAGAGTTTACGCTGCGTGCATTCCTCAATGGGAGGCTGGACCTGAGCCAGGCGGAGAGCGTGGCACAGGTGCGCTTCTGCGGCTGCCTCAGAAGCCGGCTGCCCAGCGTCTTGGGAAGCTGCTGCCCCAGGGCTTTGTTGCATGGCAGCACTGCCCCAGACCCTGCACTTGCAGCTGGCACTGCCTGCTATGAGCATGCCGCCCGCTCCTGGCCTCACATCGCCTGTCGCCTGATCCAGCACCCACACCCTGATGCCTTCCTTGGCAGCTAATCGATGCCCGCACAGTGGCAGCAGCAGACTCGGCGCTGGCCGGGCTGGGCGGCGGGCTGGGGCGGGAAGTGGCAGCCATGCGGCAGGAGTGTGTGGATTTGCTGGTGGAGATGGATGCACGGTGAGTTGGGGTTGCAATGAGAAGCTGCATTGTGAGGTGGCGGCCATGCGGCAGGAGTGTGTGGATTTGCTGGTGGAGATGGATGCACGGTGA
Organism: Chlorella ohadii; assembly: GCA_025026875.1. NCBI lineage: Eukaryota > Viridiplantae > Chlorophyta > Trebouxiophyceae > Chlorellales > Chlorellaceae > Chlorella > Chlorella ohadii. The sequence goes on from JADXDR010000035.1 coordinate 640,450, forward strand.
GCTGGAGTTGCAAGTTGCAAGTGTTGCACTGGACTAGCACATGACACCTTGGAGAGCACAAGCAAGCCCGCTTTACCGCCAGGGCTTTGCACCCAACGAGGCTGCTGCAACTTTGGTTGTTTCTTTCTGCTGCAGGCTGGACTTTGACGAGGATCTGCCCCCGCTGGACGTGCCCGCTCTGGTGCAGCGCATTGCCCAGCTGGCACAGCGCCTGGACTCCACACTAGCTACCGCTCGCCAGGGGCAGCTGCTGCGGGCAGGCCTGCAGGTGTGGGCAGGGCAGTGGGTCAACAGGGCGGCAGCTTGCACTGCAGGCGAGGCGAAATTGGCCCACATGACCCACTGCTGGCCTGCGATGTGGTGCAGCCACTTTTCAGCAACGCCTTGTGTATGCCCAAGCTGCGCTGCTTTTTCACAGTTGGTGGCAAGTGGCTGGCCTGTCCCTCCCCTGCAGGTGGCGCTGGTGGGGCGGCCCAACGTCGGCAAGTCCAGCCTGCTCAATGCGCTCAGTGGCACTGAGCGAGCCATTGTCACAGACATTGCGGGCACCACGCGCGACATCGTGGAAGCGGGTGGGTGCCATTCCCATGCAGGATGGACGGGTGTGCCTGTGCACGTGTCATATGCAGCTGCGCCTACCTGTTGCAGCCTTTATCAGCGCCACGGCGGCGGCAGCTCCCTGCGTTTTAAGCAGCCGGCTTGCACGCCTGCGGGTGATCGCCCCTGCCCACAGAAGCTGTGCTGAGCTGCAAAGTTGAACCTGCACTGCTGCCACATTTGCAGGCATTGTGATCGGCGGCATCCCCATCACCCTGCTGGATACCGCTGGTATGCGGGAATCCGTGGATTTGGTGGAGCAGGTGAGCCGTAGCTGGGCAGTTTGTTTTTGCTTGTATAGCACGTGTACCCCTGGGTATCCTGCTGGGCAGTGGCTTTCTGTGATGTTGTTTTAGTGGGCGCACACCACGCCTGGACCCAGTGAATGCCGCCTGCTGTTGCCCACCGCAGATTGGGGTGGAGCGCTCGCTGGCTGCAGCCAAGCAGGCGGACATCGTTGTGATGGTTGTGGATGCTGAGGCAGGCTGGACGCCCGCTGATGCTGACATCTTCCAGCAAATGTTTGGCGGCGGCAGCAGCTCAGCCAGCAGCGGCCTGAGCAGCGACTGGGGCAGCGATGCCGAGGGTGCAGCCAGCAGCAGCGGGCGCGGCACAGCGCCTGCCCTGCTGGTCCTAAACAAGACCGACCTGGCAGCAAAGCAGCGGCAGCAGCGGAATGGCAGCGGCAACGTAGCGGGCGCAGGGGATGGCACGGCAGCGGCAGCGGCAGCACAAGCGGTGGGTGTGCCGCAGGCGGCGGCCGGTCGCTTCGCGGCTGTGGTAGAGACGTCTGCGGCCACGCTAGAAGGCATGGACGCGTTGAGAGAGGCAGTGCTGCGCCTTGCTGGCGCCCCGCAGGTGGGGGGACCTGCGCACTCGAGCATGCAGTGTGGTTATGCTTGTCATGGCAGTGTTGCAGCTTGGTGGTTCCACGGCTGCTATGCACGTTAGTCGCGTTGCTTATTTATCTGCAGTTCGGGTGCTCCCTACTCCAAACTATGGCATTGCCTCCCCTTCCCCACCACAGCTGGCACCCGGCGGCGTGGGCTGGGCGGTGAATGAGCGGCAATCGGAGGCGCTCATTCGAGCGGGGGAGGCGCTGCAGCGGGTGCAGGCCAGCATTGCAGGTGGGCTGTGGTGGTTGATGCGAGGTATCGAGGAGTGAGGCTGCCGTTCAAAGGCACGGGTGGAGGCTTGCTCTGCTGCAGAGTGGCGCTGGAGCATGCTGCTGCATTCCATGGCGGCACCTCGCACAAGATGATGTGTGCATTCCGCCTCCCTCTGTCCCGCAGACGAGCTGCCTCTGGACTTTTGGACGATTGACCTGCGGGCGGCGGTGCTGTCACTGGGGGAAGTGAGCGGCGATCACGTGACTGAAGAAGTGCTCGACTCCATTTTCTCGCGCTTCTGCATCGGCAAATGAGATTGACAGTACTGCTGTAACTGAGTTATGGACTGGGAGATGCGCCACTGGTTCAATGATGTGCTTGCCGCCGGCGGGCCCGCCATACCTGCAATGAACCCTGCAAGCGCCAAACACCCCGTCGCCCTTCCACCCTGCACCATGGCTGCCTGCAAGTACGACATCCGCTATCTTTCGGACGAAACCGCACTACTGCTGGGTGCGGCCGCGCGGCCGGTGGGGTTTGGCAGGGGAAGGCCTTCCCGTGCGGCGTACAAGCCGGGGAGCGCCGCAAACGGGCGATCCAGACTCAGCCCGAGCCCAGCTGCCGCCGCCACGCACTGCCGCCCTAGCCCTCGCCGCCGCCCTCGCCGCCGTCGGGCCCACCGTCATGCTGCCTTGCTTGTACCTTCTGTCGGACTCCCTGCTGCGCAGGGTCGTCAGTGGTGGGGGCCTATGCACTGCAGCACTTGCTGGCGCCGCATTCCGCATATGAGACCTACTGGTGGGTATGCAGCGCTCAACTGCGCCATTTGCGAACGCTGCTCTCTGGTCTGCTGTGCTTGCAGCAACACCCCAACGGACAGTTTGCAATAGCTTCGTTCACTTCCAGCATGCATCTGCAACTGAGCGACAGCTCTTCAATGCTCCCTTGCTCCCGCCAACCCCAGCCCTGCTCCGGTTTCTTCACACCTCTGTGCCTGCAGGGCATCCACCCAGCCCTACAGTGCTGCCACCACGCGCTACAGCGGCCTTGGGGCCCTGTCCTCGGCAGCAACAATCGCTTCAGTGGCCCGGCTGCCCGGCAACCACGGTGCCAAGAAGATGCTGCTGAAGGCGAGGCGGGTTTGTTTGTTCGTGTTGTTGAGAGGGTTCTGGCTGCCGCCTACCGCACGACGGAACCATTTGGTCCGAGCGAAGCTGTTGGGCGCTCCCTCTGCTTGTCCTTGACAGGTCACCGGCGCCTCGTGGCTGGTCTTCGGCCTCGCCGATCTGTACTACAGCCACGCAGGCGTGAACCGCAACGGCGGCGTGTCAGCCGCCATCAACCTGTCGATGGGCGCTTACTTCCTGTACAAGGCAAGCAGGTATAGGGTGTGTCTGCCGGCACGGCAACTCCTGGCGCCGCTTAGGTGTACTCTAGCTCCACATGCAGCTGCGCCTCGCATGGGCAGGCGATCTGTAGGCAGCCGGCATGCAGTTGTCATGCTGTTGCTGTTGCAATAAGCATGGGTGGCACCGGTGCACGTCCTTCTGCTGCAGGGGTTCCAGCCCGCGGGCGAGGGCGAGAAGAGCACCTGAGGAGCAAGCAGTGCCGCTCGCCTGAACGAAAAGCAACAGCAGCAGCACAACCAGCAGCAGCAGCGGGCCATCAGAGCTGCGGATGCCCTGCTGCCCAAAAGAACTGCCGACCTGGCCCGACTGAATGAACCCGTGGAGAAACGTTAATGCTGGCTCCTGCCACTATCGATAAGCATACCGCTGGGCAACGATGGCTGTGATGTTATGTTACACGGGGGCATACACGGACCGTGTGAGACTGAAGCTATGTGTAATGAATGCATGTCAACAAACGTACAGACTCGGAGAGTGAGCGGAGGCACAGTGAGCCAGAGTCATAGGATGTACAGGCAACAGAGTTATGCACACGCTCTTTACATACCGACGCACATGATGATACAAGTTACGGCTGCACACGCATTTTCTCGATTGAACTCTGATGCACTCAGCCGCAGATACATGCTGCAGGCAGGTGGCCCTTTCACACCTGGCCCACCCTGGCCGCAAACTGCAGCAGGTTCCGGGCCTGCAGGTAGGTGGGCTGGTCGATCATCCTGTCTCTGCAAGTAGGGACGCAGCGCAGCAGCGCAAGGTTGTGGGCATGCCACGGGTGCCGGGGCAGTCGCATGCGAGCGGGGTAGCTGGTATTTAACTGATAGCCCGGAACATGCTCTGCAACTCAATCTCCCGTTTTCAAACCCGTAATCTACCTTAAGCTACGCACCTGAAGGTGAACGCCCCCTTGCCCTGCATCTGATGCTCCTCAAATGCCTGCATCAGCTGCCGCGCCTCCTCGACTTCGTGAGGGTCCGGGCTGAATGCGTCCTGCATTCAATCCACTAGGCAAGGGAGTGCAGCTGTGGAATGCCACCATGCACAATGTCAGCGAACGTCGGAGCTCTTTGCATCACAGGGCATGCTGGCAAGCGCGCCATCAGCTTCACAAAAAGTTGGCGGGCATGCTGGCGGCAGCAGAGCCACGCGGCACGCTTTCAAAGCCCAACCGCTCACTGCCACCAGCGTGGCACAGCACCGCCCTGGTGTACCTGCACAGGCGCGATCTGCGAGGGATGTATCACTTGTTTGCCGGCCATGCCAATGGACCGCCCCTCCAGCGCCTCCGCTTGAAGGCCGTGGCTATTCTTGTAGTCAATCTGCAGGGGCCGCCATGGAGGTGGGTGTGAAATGTGGAGGCCATGCTGACCTGGATTCTGCAGCGCGGCCAATTGGCACCAACCGGCAGGGCAAGAAAGCGCGGCAGGCTGTACAGGGATGGCGGACCCTAGGCCAAGCAGCAGCGGAGTTTGCAACAGCGCCGTTGCGCAGTTGGGCCTCTCACGTAAACTTGGTCAATGGGCTGTAGGCCAAAGGCGCGGGCATGCAGCACCACCCACCGCCGTGCGAAGAGCGTGTCATCTGCAGGCGGCAGGGGCAGCTACTGGACTCTGTATCTGCAGCAGCCTTCTTCTCAGTGCACTGGAGCCTTCTTGTGCCAAACAGCCAGCCGCTCATCAGTCATCGCACAGCTCTGCCCTGCCGAGAAGCCTCATGCCGTCTGCACGCACCTGTGCCCTGCTGCCGCTTCAGCCCCAGGCTGGCCTGCAGGTCGTCTGCTCCCAAGATACATGCCTCCAGCCGCAGCACGTTTGTGCGCGCCAGGCAAGCCTCAAACACCTGCCTGCAATGGGCCGAGGTGCAGGGGAGGCACTGGCATCATGAGCAGCCTGTGCAGGCATGCATGCAACTATCCAGCCTGCTGAACATGGCAGCGGTTAAATAGTACAGCTGTACCGCAGCGCATTAAAGAGTTCCGGCTGCTGCTGCCGGGCCTTGCAAGTGCGGCAACAGCTGGGTCAGCACACCTGAGGTTCAGCAGCCCCATGCCGCTCTCGCACATTGTGATCAGGGCGGGTGGCGCCTCGCCCTGCAGGCATGTGGAGTTTTCGATGCACACACAGCTTGCCAGGCATGTTTTGATGCTGCATGGCATGCTGTGACAGCATGGGGACGCATGCATTATCAGCAGCGCTCACAGCAGCCAGGCACAGGAAAGCAGGAGACTCGCCCCAAGGGCGTTGCAGCGGGGCCCACCTACAGCCGCGGCCCCAGCAGCCGGAGATTTACCCCAGGGGCATCGCAGCAGCGCCCACCTGCAGCCGCGGCCCCAGCAGCCCCTTCACTCGGTCAAACAGAAAGCGCACGTGCTCCACCGTGTCAACCTGCGGCAGGGCAGGCGGCACTTTTTGGAACTCAGCTCGGCAGCGGCTGGGCGGCAGGAGAGGGGTTGAGACCGGCAGCCTCCATCCATACCTCTCGTCTCCACTGTTTCCGTTCCCCGCTACTTGCTTGCCTTGGGCACCACCAGGGCATCGGGCAGGGTCGCCCCAGACAGCACCGCCTCCAAATCCTCCTCGCAGTGACCGCTCTGCACTGCATTGACGCGCACCGCACGCTCGCTGCGCCCAAAGCTTAGCTCCGCCAGCGCCTGCTGGTTGGTTTGGTTTGGTTGTGAAAGCAACCCAGTTAGTTAGCCATCCAGCATCCGATTAGATCAGCACCGGCGCCCAGGGCTCGTATGTATCATGGAGCAGGGCCCTGCTGGTCCAGGCTGCAAAGCGCTGCCGAGGACCAGCAGCTGCAGCCCTCCGCTGCAATCCTCCACTCACACCATCAGTACTGCAAGCACCAGCAGCTAGCATCAGCACCCTGCAACAGCATGCCGCACCTTGGCAGCGGTTTCACGGGCGGCGTCCTTGCGGCCCTGCGCCACCGCATCCTCCAAGTCTAAGCAGACCACATCCACCCCCAGCTCTGCCGCCTTGCCAATCTTCTTCTCAGAGTCACCTGGGGGTGAACAGCATTTGTGTGTGAAAATGAGTGCTGTAGCTTGCATTGCATGGCCTGCCTGCCATGCTGCCCCGCTTGCTCGTGCGGATGCTGCTCGAGAGCAGCGGCGCCATGCGCTTGCGGGATCGTATGCCAGGTGACCAGGGATGACACTGACACCCACCAGGGACGTAGAGCAGGGCTCGCCGGGGCGGCAGCTCCAGCACAGAGCCCCTGCGGGGGGAGCAGGTGGTGTCCAAGCCGAGTGTTGTGTGAGGCTGGCGAGCGGCGGCCGGGTGGGCGGCAGCGGCGGCACAAAGCGGGACGGTGCAGCGATCGGATTCGTGCTCGACACTCGGCAGCAGTCGATCAAGGCCGCCTGCGACATCCAAAACGCACCTGGAGGGCGAAGCGGCGGTCACAAGGCCGCGCAGCTGCTGCAGGGCTCCCAGCGCCTTGCTCATGTTTCAGCGACACTGATTGGTGCTTGTCTGGACCTGCAAGGCCTGCAAGTGCCACCTGCGGCCCATGCTGCGCTGGGCCGCGCATTTCAATCGGCTGAGGCGGTCAGCTGCAGCAGTCGATCACGCCCACGTCTGTATTCAACTGTTGAGCCCTCTGGGTAGCAGCCGCGGGCCCTGCAAGCTTGTTGGCTGACGCGGTGCAAAACATCCCTCCCGAACCCACGGCTCAAGAGCCTCCCAGCCGCCATGGGCAAGCACGACGACTACTGGACGGACGATGAGGACGGCTGGGACTCGCAGTGGGAGCACGGCGGCGGCCTGTCGGGAGCTGCCGCCGCCTGGCGTCGACCGCGCAACTGCCCGCCGCCGCCGCCGCCGCCAGTCACAGACCAGCTGCATGCCCCCGCCCCGATCTTTGTGGGTCCAGCGGCTTCAGAGGGCGGCGGCATCAGCGCGTCCACGTTTGTCAGCTACGTGGCCATGGGATTTGGCGGCACAATTGCGCTCATCGCCATCTGCGTCTGCAGCTTCCTCGTGTATCGGTGAGTCGCAGCAGCTGCGCCCTGGGAGCAGGTGCCTGTGGATTTGGCTCTGTTCATATCGCGCTTGTTGCAGCAGCCCGGCATTGATGACTGTGGCGCACCCCGCTCTGCCGGCAGCTGGCAAGGAAGCTGCTTGCATGCCCACTCCTCGCTTGCCTCGCTGCCTCGGGCTGCACGAACAACAATGCGAACAGCACCGTCCTCTGCTGCCCTGCAACTCCTGGTCCCTCTGATGATTGATTTGGCCCCTTGGGTGCATGTGAACAACTTGCAGGCGCCTCATGCAGCAGCGACGGGAGCGGGAGCGGGCAGAAGCGGCGGCACAGGACCCACGGCGGCAGCAGGTGCGGTAGTTGCATGCCTGGAACAAGGTGGGGTGGGCAGAGTTTGGGTGGCTTATGCTGAGTGTGAGGAGAGAGCAGGCAGACTTAGCACGTGTTGCACTAGTATTGAGGGGCGCAACGGCCCATGCCTCTTCCACACAGCATGCGCAAATGCAGTCCAGCACACAGCTGGCCAGACTCGCGCACCCCGCTGTCCCATGAGCAGCACCTGCCGATGCAGCTCCGCTCTTTCCATCTGCCACTCCTTTCCAGGTGGAGAATGTGCAGCGCATGATAGATGAGAAGCGGCAGCGAGCGGCAGCTGCGCGCAAGCCCTTCCTGGTGGTGCACCCCGGTGAGCTTTCTTGTCCAGCCTGTGTTGGAGGGCTGCGGCTGCTGCTGCTGCTGCTGCTGCTGCTGCTGCTGCTGCTGCTGCTGCTGCTGCTGCTGCTGCTGCTGCTGCTGTGTTTCTGGACGCGCGGGTCTGCTGCACTGCTCGCTGACTGCGCACCGTGCTGAGTGTAGCTCTGTTGGCTGTCGAAACATCCATGCATGCATGCCGCTGTGCACACTCATGTGGCCTGAATGATAGCTCTCTCCATGTGATGCAGGCGGCGACGCCGTGGTGGCATTCAAGGAGGCAGCCAAGCAGGCGGAGCAGGCAGAGGAGGGTTACATCAAATCCTACCGCCTCACTGCTACCGCTGGGCCCGCTGCCACCGCCCCTGGCGCTGCTGCTGCTGCGGCGGCGGTGGTGGGCGCCGGCAGCGGCGGGGGTGCCAGCAGCATCCAGGGCACCAGCCAGCTAGATGCGCTGATGAGCCGGCGCGCGCTTGTGGCAGCGGCGGCGCTCAGCGGGCGCACCACCAGCGGCATTTCTGATGTGGTAGGCGACCTGTCGGCCAGCAATACGCCCACAGCTGCCGGCGCTGAGCTGGCGATGGCAGCGTGGGGCGGCAGCCACAGGTCCGCCAGCCACGCCCCGCAGCAGACATCGCAGCAGCCAGCTCAGCAGCAGGCAGCCCAGCAGGCTCAGCAGGCTCAGCAGCCAGCCCAGCAGCCCCAACAGGCAGGGCTGCAGGGCTTCCCCTCTGCTGCCTCGCTCAGTTCTCAAGGCTCGCAGCGGCCGCTGCTGGGCGGCCTGCCAGGCGTGCTGCCCAGCCTGGCTACTGAGCCGCCTTCGGCACACCAGCGGGCCGACAATAATGTGTGAGGTCATTGCCTCAGTTTTTCTTGGTATGAAACATGCCACTCCTTATGCATTCGTGCCCTCCCGAGCGCCCTGCTTGCACGAGTGCGTGCCAGTTGCTGAATTTCGTTGCACATTTGCACAGCTCAGCGTGCGCGCTGCAAAAATGAGAGAGGACTTGTCGAGGCAGGCTGCAGGGCACATGCTAAATAAAGAACGAGGCTGAAGAAGGTCAGGGCATATTGGAGTGGGCCTTGCAATAGACGATAAGGAAAGAAAGTGTTGGGGCAACATGGGAGGAGACAGGGTGGGCATGATGGGAAGGAAAACTGTGGGCGACGAGGGTGCAGGGTACGCTGGTCACAAAACAAAACAACTGCCGGGGCCGACGGTGTGGAAAGGCCCGGCGCCAATCCCAGGCGTGCAATAAATAAAGGCATGTGTACCTGCCTGCCTTGCATGGCGGCTTGCTGCCTGGATGGCCTCATCACAGCAGCCCTACAAGCAGACCTGGCCACAAAAGAGCCCAGCCATGCTCACAAAACGGGCCAGAGGCCAAGCCGCTTTGCCCAGCGCTGCGCCCAGCCCCGNCACCCGGACGGCTGCTGCTGCATGCCAGCCGGCATATGCATGCTGGTACGGGGGCGGGTGTCGCCCGGCAGGATGACGGTCGGGGGCACAGCCCAGGTGAAAGGGCATTCCCGAGGCTGGGGGTCGGTGTAGCCGGGGCAGGTGAAGTGCGTGAGCTGCAGCAGGTGGCAGTGTAGGGCCAGTTAGTTGCATAATCATAAGAAAGAAATTAGGTGTGGGCTCTATTGACTATGCATACTTGACTCGCAAGACAATCGCTGGTAATCATGCTGTGAAGACATGGATGCGTCCATGCATGTCGCAACATTGAGCCTGCACTGATGTCAAGAACGTCCTGTCCAAACCAAAAGTGCTGCTCAGAACCGTGTGATCAGCTGCACATGCAGGGTGCATGCATGCTGGAATTAATGTGCAGCGGCTCCCTGCCCCACGGCCCCGACCCCGCTCGGCGCACCTTCATGCAGCCCACTGCAGCAGGGGCAGGAAGGGTGCGGCGCAGGCAGGTCAGCAACTGAGCCCAAGAACAGCCAGAGGTTGCACGGCGCAAGCGTATTCCATAACCTGGCACCCCTCAAACACCCTTTTGACCACCCATTTTACCATCCTCATGCATCAACGAGTGGCAGTGCGTAACCCCATACCTGCAAAACAGCAGGGTTTGCAGCAGCGTTGGCGGATAGGACACGAGCAGGCTGGTGCAAGGGCTGCCCACATGCAACCCGCCTCATTGTGGGAGCTAGCACTCACCCCGTGAATTCGCCAGGCTGAATCCGCAGGCGCACAGAGGCGTTTGGCAGGACCACCGGGATCATCAGCACGTCCTGCAAGGGGTCATGGTGAGAGGCATGGCAGGCAGGAGGCAGGTGCAGTTCAGCTGGGGCAGCGGCACATGAGGCGCATACATGCTGGCTGCCACACTGTGTCAGGTGGCTTGCCTGGAAGTCACCGGGCTCAAACCAGTCTGAGTAGCTGCAGCCGGGCTGCAGGTTCTCTTCGGGCAGCTCAATCAGCTGGAAGGGGTTGGTGTGGATGTGCCTGCACGAAGTTGCAGAGCAAGAGGGCAGTGGGAAAGCTTAAAATGCAGCGCTCGTCAGGGAACATGCAGTTTAATGTGAACAGGTGCGTTGATTACTGGTTGGGCAGGCACAGCACATGTGGCAGCAGCAGCAGTAGCAGCGCTCCTTGCAGTAGTGGCAAGCCGAGCCAGCCACCCCAGTCTGCTCACAGCGGGTGAGCGTGCATCTTAGCGCTGGCAAACTCCACAACGCTACCGAGCGGCAGCTCAATCGGGTTGGGGTCTGCACATGGCAGAGGCAGAGGCCAGGAAGGGAGGCAGCGTTTCATGCAGGTTGTCAACCAGCGCCCCTGCATTCAAACACATCCCCAGCAGAGGGCAGAATTTCTCTCAGCCACTTGCTGCTGCACCAACCCGCCCGGCCGAACTACCTTCCATGCTGCTGCCTGCCTTACTCATGCCGCATCACCACTCACCGGGGAATGTGAAGTTCTCGCCGTTGAAGAGGCAGCCAAAGTCCTTGAAGCCAAACGCCAGCTCTTGCTTCACCAGCTTGTCTGCAGAAAGGACAAGTGGCGGCCAGCAGCCTGAAGACGGGCAGGTATTTCCCTCCACTTCACAAGCAACCATTCCCGTAGCGCACCAGCGACACCCAGCCTGCGCGCTAGCAGGCTCTGTTTCATAGCTCATACGAACTGCTGCACTGTGTGGCTCCGCTCACCAGTGGCCCCCGCAGCAGCCAGGGAAGCGTCCCGCAGATCAGCAGTGTAGCCTGCCCGAGCAGGGGTGCACGCCTTGAGCTTGGGGCTGCGCTGCTCCTTGCCCTGCAGCCACGCACGAGCGGCATATCTTGGCCAGATCAGCCACAGTATCAGCATCAATGGCAAAGCACCCGGCCAATCAAAACGGCAGCACATCAGCCTGCCGAGCGCATCTCCCGACTGCGTGTCTGCGTGCGCCGCAAGGCAAGTGCTTTGCCACAGAGCTGACTGTCCGATGATGCGATGCAAGCAGCAATGCGATGCGTTGTGCTCACACACCGGCTTGATTTCAATGGTGCCAAGGTCCTGCACAATCGCGTTGCGGCTGCAGTAGGGGTTGGTGCAGCAGCGGAAGGGGCTCTCCTGCGCCGCCTGCGCCCGCAGTACGTACTCGCTGCCTGGCCGGCCCTTGCACCTGCAGTTAAGAGGGAGTGGGGCGATGGCGATCGCTGCAGCATCACAAGCGTCTGTTTTGTTCGGACCATTCACACTTGCGAAGCCAGGTGCAAGTTGTAAACAGCTGCTGCCCACCACCATGGCCAGCCTAAATGCAGTACACTGGCTCACTTGACCAGCATCTCAGCGCGGTTGCCTGCCGCCAGGTAGGCGTGCGACACCTTGCGGGGGATCTGCGCAGCAGGCAGGGCGGAGGGCAGTGAGCCGGCGTTACGTTGCCACATGTAGCCTGCACAGGCTTCACCCCTGTGGCCAGCAGGCAAGCAACCTGGGGCTGCCCAGCATGGCGGCTGTTGCAATACACATGTGTACTCGTGCAACTTGCTGCCTTCCTCCTCACCTCCATCACAGACGTCATCCTTATGCTCGCACAGGGCCGGCTGGCCATGCTTATGCACCACATTCTCGCACATGTGGACATCACTACTGCCCCCCCTCCTCCTTCCTCACCTCCATCAGATAGACAGCATCCTTGCCCACCAGCAGCATCTCACAGGGGGCCGGCTGGCCGCTCTTGTCCACAATCCCAATGGACGCCCAGCGCTTGCTGGTGGCCCAAGCCAGGCGCCAGCGCTGGTATTCTCCGCTCTGCGAAAGCAGGCAGATGTAGCAAAACAAGGTGTGCAAGCGGATCCAGCAAGCCAGCAGGTGGCTTGGCTCCTAGCTCTGGTAGATCCTGGGCCGCTCCACCCTCCACTCACCACAAGTTTACAGTTCCACCCCAAATAAGCGAGCCCACCTTCGTGGAGATGCAAAGCTGGAAGCTCTGTGCCACCCTAGCAAGCTAATGGCACGTGCGTGGTGCACCATGCCGTGCAGTGCGAAATAACCCAAATAACCCACCTTCATGAAGATGCGGGGCTGGAAGCCGCCGTTGAGCAGCACGGTGTCACGATCGATGGCGCTGCCCTTGGGCTCAGGCAGCGGGTTTGGCGGGTCGGACAGCCGGGACGCGGTCTGCACAGCAAAGTGTGTGTGCAGGTTGCGTTTACACACGTACTATTGTGGGAGAGCTACTGCGCAGCCACCGCGATAGCTACAGCAGTGCAAGGAGAAGGCAATGCTACAGGATGGTGAGCAGCCCAGTCACCATGCATGCGACACGCAGCGCTGGCTTTCGCAGCTTTGTCGGCAGCATGCAGCACGGCCACTAGCAGGAGCACCACACAAGCCCAGCCCAGTCATGTTTGTTTGTGTGTCACCTGGTAGTTGGCATCGTCCAAGTCCTGAGCCCACTGAGGTGCTGCAGCAATGCAGTGCAGAAGCAGACAGAGCACCCTGGATGAACGCATGGTGCGCACGACCATGACGGTTGCGACGCAGGGCACAGGTCCCACGTGGCAAATCGCAGCGGCAGGAGCGCACATGCCAGCGGCAGGGCTGCGCAAGATGATAAAAATGAGCCACAAAGGCAAGCTGCAGTAGTAGCAGCAGCGAGCAGATACCAAGCCCATCGATGGGTCTCACTTGTTGGCGTGGCATCAGCAGGCGGACGGAAGGGCAGCATTTGGAAGTAGAGCACTTTCTCGGGGGCGGCATCCAACAGCTGCCGAACCTCCCGGCAGCCGCTGCAAAATGGAAGAATGCGAACAACGGAAGGAGCTGGGCGTGGTCTCACATGTGTGAGCACTTGTAAGCGAGTTCAGCTATAGCTGCAGCGCTGCGGCAACCCGCATGGCATGCGACACAGCGGCCCTAAGCAATTTCCACATGGAGCACTTGCCAATGCACAGCCCCAGCGACAGCGGCCACCCGACCCTGCTTGCTCACTTGGCATCGGGCAGCCACTCGGGTCCACCCTCGATGATGACCAGCAGGGAGGCGGTGGGCACCTGAAGCGTGGTGGACCCGTGCCTGTGACAGAGGGCAGGGTGCAGCGCTAAGTGGACATGGTCAGAGAAGGGGCGAGCACCTGAGCCGTCATCATGCATGCAGCTCAGGAGCAGCCAATGCAAAGTGCGTGAAAAGTGCGTGAAAGCAGCAGAGTGTACACCGCCACATGATTGGAACGGTTCTTGTGCCCCAGCCGGCTCACTGGTGCGGGTGCGCCCACGCCATGCCGGGCATGTGCTCCTTGCACACTGGGTTGATCGTGTAGGACTGCAGTGCCAGCTCAGCCTGGTCCTGGCGGTCCTTGCCAGGCACCACAGGGCTGGCGGGAGGCAGGAGGCAGGGAGCAGGCAGCATTAATGGCAACAGGTTGGTTGGCTGGGTGCGGCATGGCTGGGCTGGGCATGGCATGACGGCAGCATGGCATGGCATGGCGGCATCATGCTGCAAAATGGTATGGCGTGACCAGCATCGACATGGCATGCCGCGACGGCGGCATGCATGGCATGGCATGGCGCAACGACAGCATGGCATGGCGCAGAGGCAGCATGGCATGGCACAAGCAGCACGGCATGGCGGCAGCATGGCATGGCTCAATGGCAGCAAGGCATGCCATGCAATTGCACGGTCATGCTACGCACAAGATGTTGTCATTGTCGACATAGTTTGCGAGATCTAGCACTCCAGCGTACTGGTGTGTGACACCTGTTCAGGCCGGGAGCAGAGAACGGGTGCGGTTGCTGCTGCTGCGGCCCGAGGCGTGTTCGGGCGCATGGCACCTCATCTGCTGCGCAATGCAAGCCAGCAACCACGTGCTGCTCCGTTATTGCCAGCCGTTTCCCAGTTACTCTGCGCCCTTGCAACTCCTCCCTTACCTGGGTAGCTGTGCATGCCATGCACATGCATGTTGGTGTCCGACACGTGCGAAAAGCCGTTGAGCCCCGCATGGCTCTCCCCCGCCGGCTTGGTCAGGTTGTTGCGCAAGTTGATTGTCAGCACTTCCCCTTGGCGCACACGCATGGTGGGTCCCCGCAGGCTTACTGCGCCCGTTGCATCGTCGCGGTACACAGGGGCATAGAAATCCGCCATCAGCTGCGGGTGGTTCACCGCACCCTGCATGGCAGGGATGAGCAAGGCGGGCGGCAGAATAGGGAGAGTGTGAAGCCGGCGGGCTTTAGGTAGGAGGGCTTCGCCGAATGCCATGCGAGCAGGCAAGGGTATGCATTGTGCCAGTGGGTAGTCGATGCATGCATTTGCGTTTGCGGGGGCAGCGGCGGCGGCGGTGCCGGCAATATGCAGTCACAGCTGCTGGTACATGCACTTTGGTGGCGGCGCGGGAAACGGCTCGTCGACSCMCCAGAATGCGTGCCGGGGTCAGCGTGATGTCGACAGAAGTGAGGCGATGGGCCCGCCGGTCGGGAGTCTCGTCCAGCGGCTGGCCGGCCGCAAACCGGATCTCGGGGTGGGCATGCTTGTGTGCCAGAACTGCTGTGCACGCCAACAGSACCAGGAGCGCCCTCAGGTGCGCCATTCTCCGGCAGGGCTCCAGTGCCAGCGGCCGGCTGCCAAGCGTTGCAAGCAGCTTTCAGCAAGCACTGTCGATATGATGCGACCCAATGAGCGACACAGTCGCTGCGATCGGCATGGCAAAGTTAGCTGCCGCCGCCSCCCGCGKGGCSCCMCSSCGKGGCGCCACCGCCGCATTTTTGCGCCTCATTGCACCACACCCYTCWCACGCCAAACCTTACATAGCACACTTGATCATAAGCTCGCACACGCAGTCACATGCATACACATACGGATCGCATGCACCCACCTCCTCACTTGCGCCCGCTTCAGCAGCGGCAGCAGGCAATTCGTTGCTCTGAGCGGGGCGGGGCCAGCTGCCTTATTGTACAACGCAATTGATGGGGCTAAGCCCCGCACTTGCTGCATTAGCCACCGGTGCCGGTTCCAGCAGTGAAACCGAAGTTATCTCCGGTGGTTGATGTGATCACTTGGCCCGGAGTGGCCACACTTGAGGCACTGGCCGACTCTGCACAAGGAGAGGGGCAGCAGCCAGATGGCAGTGGGATGGCTGGTGCGAGTGAACTGCTTTCGTACCAATGCAGGCGCGTCTGTGGTTGCCGCTGCTGCCTAACTTGTCTGTACAGATATGTGGGCTGCTTCTGCTCCGGACGCGCACATTTGTACAGACAAGTAGGCAGCAGCGGCAACCAGCTGAGCACAGCAGCTCGTGTGCATGCACAGGTGCAGCAGGCACAGCAGGCACAGCAAGCTCAGCACGCACGTTGGCCGACGGACGAGCTCTGTGCAGTGGATCCTCCAGGAGTGACGCTGCCCCTTTGAACCTGGGTACTGGTCGGAGTCTGCGGCAGAAAGGCAGGTGGAAAAGACAGGTAAGCGGGAATAGGAATCAGAGGGAAAGCATGCAGGACCTCATCTGAATCGAGCACCAGAGCTGGGTGCTATATGCATGTTGTGAGCCGCAGTAAACTAGCAGCAGCCATGCTCCTGCACACACGTAATGCCATCCAGCCATACAACTTGCCTGCAGTCCCAGAGCATATGGGTTGCCAGCCTCTGCTTCTGGGGCGGGAGCGGGCGCTGGCATGGTGGTCGGCTGGGTGCGGGTGGCGGCAGGGGTGGGGGCGGAGGAGCTAGCAGGCATGGGAGCCGAGGRGCTCGAGGGCATTGGGGCAGAGGAGCTGGATGGAGTCGGGGCGGGCGCCGGGGCGGGGGCGGGGGCAGGCGCCGGGCTTTGGACGGTGGTGGCTGGGATGGTGATTGGCGCCAGCTGGAAGACGGGGAATGTGAAGGGGAAGCCCGCTGGGAACTGGATGGCTTGCACCGTCGGCGGCTGCACCGCCTGCGCCTGGGCCGCCCCTGTGGGCATCAGGTTGGAGAAGCTGGAGACTGCAGGGTGGAGGACCGGCAGGAGAGGATGTAGAACGGTTGGTTTGTGAAAGGGGCCTGCAGGTTTCAGGTGCACAGGGGNAAGAAGGAAGGTGTGCCCNGAGTCTGGTTGAAAGACTCAGGCCCGGCGCGCTGCATGCCAATTTCGAGACGCAAAGCTNGAGGTTTGCAAGCCGCTGTACCGCACACTCACCGCCGGCGCAGGAGAAGTTGCCCACGGCCTGTAGGCCCTGCGTCCACTGCGGGGTGGGGGCCTGCAGCTGGATGCTGCCGCTCTGCTGGCAGGCGGTGGAGAGGAGGAAGCCGGACTGCACCGAGCACTGGCCTTGAGAGTAGTACACAGTTGCGATGCCGGACGACCTGCAGTAATGAGGACGGGAGCAAATGTTGGAAGGGCAGGTGTGCACAAGTGTCGCTGCCGGCAAAGCGGCAGCGGCGAAGTGCAGCGATGGGCCCGGCAGTGCCTCTAGCCCAGCTGCATCGCGCGGCGGCTGCAGACACATCAGTTCTTGCAAGCACCAAATTTGCAAACTGCAAGTGATTTAACCACCAGCGTTCACCTGCCCGTGATCTGCACATTGCTGGAGGTGGGCTGCAGGTAGAGGTTGGAGATGCCTCCCAGGTTGGCGCTCACTGAGCCCGTCACGCCTGCAAATGACAGAGCATAGAAATGGGAGGCCGTGTGACCAAGCGAAGCGAGCGGGGTTGAGTTTGAGATGCCGTTGACCATTGGCGCTTCTCCCCAAACGAGCAGAACCGCACAGGACTCGCCTGAAACGTAGACAGTTGAGATGCCCGAGGTGGTGACGTCCACGGAGCCATAGGTGCCGGTCAGCACGACATCGCCCGTGCTGCACTTGGTGTGGCAAGGGTTGGCGGTTGGGTTAATCAGCGGGCGGTGGGTTAACCGGGCGGAGCACACGCACTTCAGGCCACCCATGCTGCTGTCCGCAGCTGCAACAGTGGCAGCGTAAACCGCCCTCTCTCCATTCTGTGTCCCTCACCCCTGGGTCTGCACAGTGGCGCTGTTGGCCGTCATTTTGTAAACAAACGCGCTGCCGGCACCTGGGCCGGTGCGCAGGGCAAACGAATCGACCGTGAAGCCTGCACCGGAGAGGGGCGGAGAGGAGCAGCTGCAGTATTTGTGAACCTCAGCGCAACGACTGTGGGCGATGCTGCAGTACGGTTGCGGAGACGGCAGTGAGACTTGCACGCAAGCCGTCCTGGGCTGGGCTGCTGCGCGGGCAAAGCAAGCACATGAACARGTCGCCGCTGCCTGCTGCCGCTGGCTGGGCTCCCTGCAGCGGCAAGTTGCCCCACCTGGGTTCACGTACACGCTTGCCAGCTGCCCCGCATGATCCAGGCCAGCCRGCTGGTCAGGCGGCAGGTAGATGACAACCTGCCAGTGGGGGGAGAGAAGGTGGGGCGGGGAGCAGGGTGGGCGGGGCAGCAGGCCTCGAGCGGGCAGAGCCGCGCAAAGGAAGCTGAGCAGGCACCCCCCGCCTTGGAAGCCGGCTGAAGGCGGTGGCCGCCACCTTGTCAATGCATCCTTCTCAGGATACAGTGCACACTGCATTGCTTCAGCAAAAAGCACTTGCCTTGATGGGCTGGCTGGTCTGGAACCCGCCCGTCTCCAGCTGCAGGGTGTCGCCGCTCACTGAGCCCTTGATGGCCGAGGCAACCGCCTGCTCAGCATCCACCTGCAAGCCATATGCTGGTACGCCGCTCGCGCCGCCGCTGGGCGACACCAGCACATTGAAGGGCACGCAGGTCTGTGGGGAAGGGAGGAGAACTGAGCTTGTGAGCAGCCCGGGCAGCTGTGGCGGAAGCCGCTGAGGCGGCGGAAGGGACGGTGAAGCCGCGGCTCGGTGCCTTGTGCGGCCCAGCGCAGGGACGGCAGCCTCGCCTGGATGCGTGAGAAGGCGGGCAGCGTCTGCACGGGCGCCTGGTCCTGCGCCAGGCCGCGGGCCGCGCCCCAGCACAGGAGCACGAGCAGGCAGTAGACGGCTCGAAGGCACATCCTGGCGGTTGTGGGGGAGGGACAGGCAGATGGGCAAGCAGAGAGAGGCAGCGGCGGCTGAAACGGCAGCCGCTGCGGCCTGCTGTGCGCCCAGCTGCCGCCGCCGCCATGCAGCACTCAAATAATGGCGTGCACTAGTTGATCTCGCGTGCATTGGGGGTCCTTGACATCCAGCCCTCGTTGCCAGAGAGCCAGAGCCCGGCGGAGCTGCCCCTGTCTGGGAGGGGTCACTGCCCGGCTGCACCTCCACGATGCTGCCCGCTGCCAGGCGGCCTGATCTGCTGCTGGTGCTGATCCTGGCGGCCCTGCTGCCGCTGGGGCGGGCCCAGCAGCAGGCCGACGGGGGCTGGCTCACGGGCACGCTGGGAGAGCTCGGCTTTGGCACGGTGAGGCTCAGCTGATGCTGGGCGAGCAGCCGGATGGGATGGCAGCGTGGCTGGGGCGGAGGGTGTTGTATTGCTCGCCGCCGCTCCCGCCTGCCCTGCCGTCCGCCTGCCGACTCCCCACTCCTGGCCCCATTCTCCGCAGACCTACGCGCCAGATCAGGGGGCCTGCGGCTACGGCGCGCTGCCGCCTGGCCAGTGGCCGTTTGGCGGCATCGCAGCGATCGACCCACTGGCATCGCCCTTCGCCGCGGGCGTGCAGCAAGGCTGCGACGTGTGCCTGGAAGTGCAGTGCACCGACCCAGCCGCCTGCGGCACCTCCCAGTCCCTGCTCGTGCTGGTGACGGACCACTGCAACGGCTGCGGCGCCGGCTCCGTCTACCTCGCGCCCTCTGCCTTTCAGCAGCTGGTGCCGGGCCCGCTTGGCAGCGTGGCTGGCCGCGTGCGCAGGGTGAGAACAGACTTTGATGAAGCGGGGAGCTTGAACTGAATGAACAAGGCATGTGCCTGTCGAGGCGTGCAGGCGGGCATAGCCGCACTTGGCGCCGCAGCCAGCTCCCGACTGCTGAGCAAGCATCCCGCCCCTCCGCCCTCCTGGCACTCGACCTGAGCACTCCGAGAGTCTCCACCCACCTTCCCTCTGCAGGTCAACTGCAACCCGCCCGGTCCCATCGCCGTGGCGGTGGACAAGTATCAAGTCGCGGGCGGCAGCTGGCTGCGACTGGCTCTGAAGGATGTGGCGGGCAGCGGAGACATTGTCGGCGTCTCGCTCGCACCCAGCTCGGTAAGCTGTGGGGCTTGGCGTTGCCGGTGTGCATATGCATGTGCGGTGAGCGATCGCAGGCTGGTCGACATGGTTGAATTAACAGCTTGGCTGTGCACACACACGTCTGCTGCTGGTATGCTCAACATACTCCCTTCGTTTATCCTCCATGTGCAGTCGCCCGACGCCTGGACGCCGATGCAGCACAGCTTTGGCGCGGCGTGGGAGGCCTCCAACCTGCCGCCTCCGCCGCTGGACCTGCAAGCCACCGACAGCTCCGGACAGCAAGTGGTGGCCAGGTGCGGCGGGTGCTGCAGCTCCACCAGCTCGTGGGTGCTGGGCTGCCGCCAAGAAGGCAATGTGTCACTGTTGCCGGCCGGCCGGCCGGTGGCTCGCTGCTTCCAAGTGCCACTTAATTGGCAGCTCTCGCTGCACTGCACCCACACCAATGCCCCGCTTTGCCTGCCACCGCCTGCTCATGTGTGCAGGCGGGTGCTGCAGCAGGCGGGCGCAGCGGGCACCTTCCCCACAGATGTTCAGTTCCAAGCCATCCCAGGCCTGGCCAGCACCCAGGGCAGCACCGCCACCATCCCTGCAACCCCACCGCCCGCCTCCCCACCGACGGTGACGTTCGAATCCTTGTTTGGGCTGCCGCCGAAACCTTCACCTGCTGCTGCTGCATCGCCGCCGCCTGCGCCAGCGGAAGGCGCGCCCCCAGAGGAATCCGTTGCGGTCGAAGCACCCATCGAGGGGAGCACAGCACCACCCCCGGAAACCCTGGCACCGGTTGAGTCAACACAAAGCCTTGCTTCGAGCCTTTCCACCCTGCAACTTCACCTGCATTTGCATCCGCCCTGCACCCTCTCAGGCTTTGCATATTCAGCTTGCAACGTCAAGCTGCACAGCCATTCCTTGCACAGCACAACTGATGGCTGTCTGCATGCATGTCTGCGGCCGCTCAACTCTGGTGGTTGGACCGTCACTTGTTGCGTGCTTCCCTCTGCCCGCTGCCACACTTTGCAGGTTGAGACATCCCCCACCCTGCAGCCGGCGCCTGCCCCCTCGCCTGAAGTGCAGYCGCCTTCCCCAGAGGCAATCAGCCCAGCGCCGCCGCCGCTGCCTGAGGCAGCAGCACCAGCTCCGGAATCCCCTGCCCCCGTGCCGCAGCCGGAGCAGCAGCTCACAGTGCAGCTGGTCACTGCCCAGCCAGTAGCATCCTCACTGCCGCTTGCAGCAGCGGTGCCATCCCCGGAGGTTGCGGTTCCTCCGGTCGGCGCCCCTGCCACCTCCCCAGCTTTCGCCCTGCCGCCGCCAGCTCCMGCCGCACCCGAAATTGTGGACACCCGCCCGCCCCGCCCCCCAGGCGTGGGCCCTTCCATCAGCCCTGCACCTGTGGTCTACTCGCCCGAAACCGGCCTGCCCACGGTTCGCCAGCTGCCCCCGACCTCGGGCCCAGCCTCTCCCGCCCAGCTGGTCGACCCCGGGTTCAACGACACGTGCAGCACCATTGGAGAGGTGCTGGCTCGCATCCCAGAAGCTTCCAACTGGACGCAGCTGGTCACCGTGAGCTGGGCCGCTGGGTGTGAGGGTGCTGCGCAGTTGGTGTCAGCAGTGCTGGGCAGCTGGGCTTGAGCTGATTGCGGACTTGGTGCTTGGTGGCCATGCGGCGGTCACATGGCCGCTCAGTGCAGTGCACAACATGTGCCTCAGAGCTTTGCCTTGCCCACCCTTGGCCCTGTGCAGAGCGCGGGTCTGAGCATCCTGCTGCAGAGCAAGACGGCGCAGGTCACGCTGCTGGTGCCCATCAACTCGGGTAGGGGAGGGCTGTCCGCCTCAGGAATCATGCAGGTCGCACCCCCTGACTCAGCAGCATGTTGGGCTTGGCCTACATGGAACAGCTGCATGCACTGCATTGCATGTGAGTGCAATCGGCCTTAGCCGATTTTCATTTCCTGCTCCCTACTGCCCGCTCCCTGCAGCCCTGAGCGCGGAGCTGGACGCCCGCCCGCTGCGTGCCGAGCGCAACCTGAGCGAGCTCGTGCTGAATGCCCCTGAGATCGTCAACCCGCTGGTTGGCTACCATGGTGAGCTACTACAATGTATCACTATAAAGGCTGGCTGGCTGGCTGGTGAGGGTTGGGCGGGTGGCATGGATTGTCTTGCCTGCACAGCAAGCTGCCCTAGCAACACAGCGGCTGCATGCGCGATGCACAAAGCAGCATCTGCATGCAATAAAGCAGTGCATTCCCCTCGCAATCCATGGTGCCTGCAGTGCTGCCGCGGCTGTGGCCCTCCTCCACCCTGCTGCCCGGCATGGCGATCAACACAGTGAGCGCTGCGCTTACCATGACACTGCATGGTAGAAGGAAGGGGGACAAAGCAAGTTTGCAACTGCCAGAGTGTTGACAGGTGCTCAGCTGAGCGATCCTGAGCACCTGCTGTTGTGCCGCATGCTACGGGACTTCACTGCTTCCGAAACTTGAAGCTGCCTGCCCCCTGCTGCAGTCTGATACAATCGACAAGGTCAACAGGTTGCAGGTCACGGCCCTGGGGCCCACGGCGGTGAGCAGCGGGAGCAGCTTGTGGGGCGGCTTGTGGAGCGGCTTGTGGGGTAGCTTGTGGGGCGGCTTGTGGGGCGGCTTGTGTTGCAGGTGGCAAACTACCCCAATGAATTCGGAATGCCATGTGCTGAGTGCAGCAGGCCACTCCGTCTTGCAATGCCCTGTTGGTGGCCAGACTAAAGACTGAATGATGCAATCCCGCTCCCGTTTCTGGCCCTGTGCAGCTGCAAGGCATCGGCAGCAGCGCGCGCATTTTGCAGGGCGACCTTGCCGCCTGCGGGCCCTCGGTCATTCACGTGATCGACCAGGCAAGCAAAGAAGGTGTCTTTTCGTATGTTGGAACCGGCACAGCCTGGAGGGGATGTGAGTGGGGGCCTTGTGGCTTGGAGTGCGCCTGCCTGGTGATACTCACCAGTGTTGTGGTGGCATACTCTCTAACCTCTCCCCTTCCTGCTTCAGGTGCTGCTGCCATTCACATTTAACCAGTCAGCCATCGACGCCATCACAGGCACCCAGGTGCCGCTCTCCCAAGCCAACACCACCCTGCCTGCCGCTGGCAGGCGGTGAGCGGCATGCAAGCATGCACACCCCAAAGCGACTGCCCTTGCCTGCACCGCTTGAGCTGCCACTGCCGCCGCCAACCACCTGGCCCTGCGATATCCCTCGGTTACTAGTCCCCATTCCTGTTTTCCATGCCCTGCTGCGCGTGAGCGCCTTGCTTCTGTTTCATGTAATGACACAATGAGAGCTGTACAGGCAGGGCTTGAACAAGACAGAGGCAGGGGATACAATTGTACAGGCTCGCTAAACCATGCTGGGGGAAGAATGGCGCTACGGCTCTGGGACAGTGCTCTAGCCAGTGGGCTCTCAAATCCAACTGCTGACACACCAAGCGGCGCTGCCTCACAGCTCCTTCTTCAGCTCTGCCATCTCCACACCAGCCGCACCCGCTGACGCGCCCTTCACCTGCCCAACCAGCTTCTCAGGGCCAGCAGGCAGCGGGGCCGCCGCGCTCGCTCCGCCTGTGATGTTGGCACCGCCGGCAGCGGGCTTGGCTGGGGAGCCGCCAAGCGGGGTGCGGCCTGCCTTGGACGTCACCTCCCGGCTGATGCTGGGCTCTCGCTCCCTCGTCTCAGTGGCCGTGAAGTCTGCAGAGTAAGGAGGGGTACATTAAGGAGCAGCAGCGGGCTAGTTCACCCGTGCAACCGATCACAGGGTGCGGCATCTGCGCACGCCAGTAGCTCACACATGCCACCGATGTGTGCCCCGGCATTGCAGGTCACAGCGCAGCACAGCACAGCGCAGCGCAGCGCACCTGAACGCTCCATCTCAGACAGGCGCGCCTCGAGCGCCATGCGGCGCACCGCCTCTCGATAGAAGGCAGCCAGGAACACCCAGGACGAGAACGCGAAGGCTCCCATCCTGTTTTTGAACGAGGAGGGCAGGGCCAAGGTGACGGGGCGTTGGCATGGTCGCTCGTGAGCCCAACCGAGTGCTGGCACAGAGCAGCAGCGCAAACCATCAAGGCATGAAGCAGTGCAGGAGCGCCATGTGCAGCGGCCCGCAAGCAGAACCATTCCAGGCCTGGGCGCCCCACAAGCGTGCACTGGCTGAATGTCCGCCCAGCGGCGCCCACCAGAGGTTGCGCTCGGCGCGCCAGCGCTTGGACAGGAAATGGATCTCCATGTTGGGGGTGGCCCACACCGCATCCGACTGCTGCGCGTGCAGCAGCTGCAGCTGGCGCGCCGTGCCTGCGTTCGTTGGGTTGGGGTTGATTGGGTGGGGGTTTGGAGCAAGCGCACACATGAGGCCAGTGCAGGTGGATGCCGCATGAGCATGGCGAGCGTCATGAGCCATGCATGAGTCAATGAGCCACACAGGCATAAAATGTGACCATGCATGTAAGCAGAATTACAGCGTGCCCAGCCCGAATGCAAAGCACACCCAGGAAGGCGACCGCCGTCAGCCACAGCATGATGTGCAGCCTGCTCAAGAGTGGGCGGCAAGGCAGAGCGTTGTGTCAAGTCTCTGCGGCAGAATTCTGCGGCAGAAAGTCGCTGCAGCAATTGTGGTGGCAGCAGCTGCACATGCACAGCAGCCTCGCAGTTCAGCCAGCCCGCCGCATTCCACAATCAGTGGCGGGTACCCACAACAACAAGGCWCACAGCTTGAAGCGCCCCACGATGGGCAGGTCGAACACCTTCTGCACAAACATGGTGATGCCCTGCTTGACATTCCTGCAGTGCAATGATTACAGGCCATGAAGTTGGGTCAAGCAGTGGACTGACCGGGCAGCAGTGGCAGACAGAATTCGGACTGTCTGCTCCACCCTGCTCAACCAAGCCCTGCTCAAGCGCACCTGGGCAGCGGCAGCGACAGCAGCGCAAACAGGATGAGCGGGGGCGGCAGGACCCAGTTGGCCACCAGCCGCCAGACCGTCATGCTGGCCGCGCTGTGTTGCTGCACGCGCAGAGGGGGCGGAGGAGCACCAGGTTGGCGGGCAAGCCATCCGAGCGGAAGCGCTGACGGGAGCGGCGGCGGCGCGCCGGAAGCTGCTGGACTGGGCTGCTGGCGGGCGGCTAGGATGCTGATCAGGTCATGCACCTACTCGATCAGTGGGCCAGAGGTGTCCAGGCAGGCGCCGAGGCAGCCTAGGCGCAGGGGGCACTGCGACGCGGCAGGAGACACGCTGTGGCGACCTAGCTGCACGGCGGATCGCAATTGTAGGCTTGTAGGGGCAGGCGATGCAGCCTTCAGGCCCGCAGGCCCTCTCCTCCCGCCTGCATGAGCAAACTCCATGCAGGGTGCCTACGTGGTGTTTAGCGTGCCGATCGCCACTGGCCCAGCAAGCGCAGCTGATCGGCGGTGCGGCCACAGACTACAAAGCCCGCTGCGCCCTTCGCCGTCTGCTCGCCGCTGTCCTCGGCGTTCTGCGGTGGCTCAGCCGCCATGGCCGCGCCAGGGCTATCACAGGTGAGTTTTACATGCAGCCACACTGCTCCTCCGCCTGCCCTGCCAAACCAAACTCGGCGCCTTTCCCCACTCCCTACTGCAGCAGCCGGCCGGCACCCAGGATGACAAGCAGCTGGGAGGCCTCATCCGCGGGCTGAAGAACCGCGCCCACCGTGAGTGCCGCCGCCGCTGCCGCCGCCACCCCGCCTGCGTTGCGAATGCCGGCGGSCCCMCTCSCMCCCTTKCCCSCCTGCCCTGCAGATGACAAGCACACGCTGGTCAGCATGGAGGACAACCAGATCGTGACCATGCTGCAGGAGGCCAACCAGTATGTGGAGCAAGGTGAGCTCGGCGCAGGCACGGGTGCGGGGCACAAGAATGCAACACGGGGCAGCCCCGCACGCAGGCCCCCTCTCAAACACACTCCACCACCCCTCTCCCTGCCCGGCCTGCAGTGACGCGGCCGCGCGATGTGGCTGCGGACGCCGAGCTGTTCAACTTTTTGGCTGAGTCGGCGCAAGAGTATGTGCACAAGCTCAAGCAGGTGGGTGCTGGGCCGGGCAGCCTCGATGGGTGCTGCACCAGCTGCTGGGGGACAGAGCTCGCAGGTGGTCGCGATGCGGTCCTGGCAGCTAAGGCAAGTTTGCGATTCTGTGCCCAGCGCTTGGCAGCGCTTCCTGCCAACCCTGCCAGCCCTGCCGCCTGCCCTCTCGATTCCACCCCAGGGCGGGCGCGCGCACTCGTCGGCCGACCTGCTGCGCCGCCTCAAGACCCGGTTTGTGGAGGATGTGGACGCCCAGCTGGCAGGCGCGGAGGACCCAGATGCCTTTGACTGGTGCGCTGCAGACAGGGGTGGAGGTCGGGCGGCTGCTGGGTGCACGAGATCAGGGCAGCCGGGCAGCCATGGCCACGCGGAGCGCATGCTAACCGTGCCGCTTGCCCTTCTGGCTTTACAAGTCTTGCTTGCAGTGCAGACTGTGCGAACCCTGCAAGTGCAGCCTTCTCGCTAACCACCCTGCCGCTCCCCGCACAACCTGTCCTCTGCAGGGCCGGCCTGGGCCAGGGGCTGGGCGTGGCGCTGCTGTTTCGCTCCGTGCCTGCGACGCACCACATGCTGGGACCGCTGGATGCGCAGCCGCGCCAGCGACGCGCCATCCAGCGGCAGGCCAAGCGCAAGGCGCCCGTGGGTGAGGTGGAGGGCTGGCTTGCAGCATGCGCTCTGTTTCTGGTGGGGCAGGGTCTGAAGTGCTTACGGCTGGATATTTCTCTGTGCTTTGCCGTGGAAGTTGTCGCAACTCTGGCTGCCCATGGTTTGCCCTGAATCGCTGGCCATCTATAAGGGCACTGCACATCCAATGGTTCTTCGCAGCATTTCATGCTGCATTGGCATTGTGCTTCAGTCCCTTGCACCCCTGCAGGCCCTGCTGGCTGATTGGAAGAGCTGGCCACGCTGGTGGGGCTCAGAGCCACCAGCGGAAAAACCAACTGGTTCTGATGCTTGGTTCCCGCTGTCCCCCTGACCCTTACTGGTCCATCTGCAGGCCCTGCCGATCGGCCTGAAGAGCTGACCACACTTGAGGACGGCGAGAAGCAGGAGACGGACCGCAACATGGAGGCCATGTGGCACCTGCTCAAGGACATCGGCGGCAGGTGCGGCGGCATGCTTGCCCTTGCATGCCCATGCTGTGGCTGTACGCGGGTTGGCTGGGATGCTTGCCTTGCTGGACGTGTGTGCTCGACGTGTTGCCGCTGACGCAAGGCTGAACTGATTAGATTAGCTCAGCCCAGCGTGTGCCATCCTCCCTCCTGGAATCGCTCCCTGCTGGAATCCCGCGCTGCTGCTGCAGGGTGTGCCTGCTGGACCTGGTGCTCAATCCCGCTTCTTTTGCCCAGACCGTGGAGAACCAATTTGCGCTGTCCTTCCTGGTCCGCGACGGCCGCGTGGCCCTGGAGGTGAGGGAAAAAGGGTGTTCTGCCAAGCAGATGCGGTTGCTGTGCGCTGCTTCAGGTTAGCTGTGCGCTGTCCTTCCTGGTCCGCGACGCCCGTGTGGCGCTGGAGGTGAGGCGAAACCGAGCAGGGGCACTGCAGCTGCTGTAATAAATAAAAAGCTGCCATTGCTGCTGAAAGGCGGCTGGTGCGCGCAATCCAACGAGAGCATTTGTGGTCAGGTCCAGCTGCTGGCCGACGCAAGCGAATGCCATCAGGGCATGACACTTCAGTCGCAGGCAAATGTCTGACTTCTGTCTCACAAGCTCACCAGCCAAACTCCCCCACTGCCCCCTGCAGCCCGATGAGGAGCGGGGCATCATGGTGCAGCAGCGCCACATTACCAAGGACAAGGACGTCAAGTGAGCAGCCGCTGCTGCTTTTCAGCCTGCCTTTTGCCTGCGCCTTTGTCCACCGCTATGGCTGCTGGAATCGTTGTTGCAAGCCAGGGCAGCACCTGCAGCCAGGTCACCAAGGCTGCTGATGCGGTTCTGCGCCGCCTTTCTCCTTGCAAGTAATACCCAACCTTGTCACGTTGCCTGCCGACCTGCCTATTCGCAGGGAGAAGAGCAAGGACGAGGACAAGACGCAGTTCATCATCCCGCTGACAATCGAGATCTGGGAGGACCTGGTGCAGGTGGGTGCTGCTGCAGTATGGCTGATAGCTGGTGTGTGCAGGGCTTGGCGTATGCATGCAGTGGGGCAGGGCAAGCGTTGCTGGCAGCTACCGGCAATGTAGAGCTGTAGAGGATCAGCTGTCGAAGATAGAAGGGGCAGCCCGCCGCTGCTGCGGAGACCGCATCGTCTCTCGGCGTCGAAACCAATCCGCTCGTTTCATTGTCTGTGCGCAGGCTGTGGGCCCTGATTTCGAGCCCCTGATGAAGCATCGCAAGGAGCACCGTGCGCAGCAGGAGCAGCAGCAGCAACAGCAGGAGCAGCAGCAGGAGGGCAGCGAGGAAGAAGAGGATGAAGAGGAGGAGGCGCGCCCACGCCAGCAGAAGCGGCCACGCCAAGCGCGCGGCAAGCAGCAGCAGCGGCAGCAGCAATTTGATGACGAGGAGGCGGAGCAGCAGGAGCAGCAGGAACAGCCCAGTGCTCGGCGCAAGTCACGCAGCAAGACGCCGCTGGCAGCCTCTGCTCAGCGTCAGCAGCAGCAGCAGCAGCAGCAGCCGCAGGCAGAGGATGAGGAGCAGCAGCAAGAGGAGCAGCGGCCAAGCACCCGACGCAAGTCGCGCAGCAAGACGCCGCAGGCTCTGCCTGCCAAGCGCCAGCAGCAGCAGCAGCAGCAGCAGCAGCAGGCCGAGAACCGGCAGCAGCAGCAGCAGCAGCAGCAGCAGCAGGCGGCCCAGCAGCTGCTGGCTGCCAATGGCAGTGCGGAGGTGATCGAAATTGAGGAGAGCGACTCAGTGATCGATCTGCTGGACTCAGATGATGATGTGGCACCTGCTGCCACTGGCCGGCGAGGAGCCACACCGCTGCAGCAGGTTCAGGTGAAGCAGGAGCAGCCGACGCAGGGCAAGCTGGGCGGCTCCCAGCGGGCATCGCAGCGCGGCCCCATGCGCGGCCGGCGCTAGGCTGGCTGCTGCGTGCTTTCTTGTTCCGCCGGCCACACGCCTGAATTGCCTGGCGTGCTGCTGCGCGCTGCAACCAACTTTACACAGACTGACAAACATTCATATTCACAGCAAACACATATCACCCGTACTGTAACCGCTGGACGTGAGCAGACAAAGGCAGTGCGAGGGTCAGACAAATAACCTTCCTTGTGCAGGGCAACCTTCTTGTGCGCGTTGCAAGTGGGGCAGCCAGCATGCTTCTGCAGCTGTGCCGCACATCCACTGTCGGTGCTCAAGCCACCTCGATGGCCCGCCCGCCGGTGGGCATCCGGCCCTCCTTCTTGGGAATAGTCACCTGCAGCACCTGCAGTGCGCAGCAGGAAGCCGGGTATTGCAGTCAACAATCAAAACCATGCGTGGTGAAAGGGGACTCAGCCCGGCAGGTCAAAGTGGCAAACATATGGTATCCAGGTTCCAAAGCAAGCTGCTGCCGGCTCACCCCATCCTCGTACTTGGCCTGCAGCTCGCCGCTCATGTCCGCGCTGCATGGCATTGAGTGAGGGTGTAGCAACGTTGTAGGAGAGCAGAGCTCGGCTCCGCTCTGCATGCATGCAACTAGCAGGTGCAGTGCACGCACAGCCCCCACAGAGCAGGGCTGCAACAGCATGCATCTGGCTTCAAGTAAGTGAACTGAAACTCGAGACTGAAATGCACAGTGGCAACCAAGTCCCACTCTTCTGGCATGCGGAGGTTGCGGTTGCGGAATGTGGTGACCTGAGGAGAGCAGGCCAGGGGGCATCCCTGCGTCAATTGTGTCTTACTTATCGTTCCTGCTGAGGCGCATGGGCCCGCGATGGATGCCTGCTCCGCAGCAACGGCCTCCAGACCAGATTTGCAATGCAAGGTGCTTCCGTCCTCTCATGAGCCTCTGGTCAGTCCCAACCATGCCACACAGCGCACCCGCTCGGCTCGGTGGAAGAAGCCCTCCTCCTCTTCATCCTCCTTCTGGCGCTCAACACAGACAGGAGGATGAAACCGCGAAGCAAAGATTTGGGGGCGCAACATTGCAGGGGGGCTGCGCCACATCACGCTGTGCACGCAGGCGCCAGCGGCAGATTCCGCCTGCCCCTCGCACACTGAGTACGGCACATGCCCTGCCCGACCGCTGCTCAAGCCCTGCCCGCACCTGAGCCGGGCACGTGGCCAAAGCGCAGCACGTTGCCGTCGTGCACCTCCACGTGAATCTCAGACTGCACATGAAACAAGGGCAGAACAGACAGGGCAAGGATGGAGGCACGATTGTCCGCACAACTCCAGGTAGGCATCAGCAGCAGCTTCTGGCAGCTGCATATGCTGGCGGCGGCTGCTGCCGCTGCCGCCGCTTCCGCTGCCCTGCCTTTTAGGACAGCAACTGCTGCTGTGCAAGTTCCCTACCTTCTTGGCCCCAGGCATGTCCGCCCGCACCACATACTCCTTCTCGCGCTGCACAGCGGGGGGAACACGCTGCCAACATGCTTGGAGTTTGCTGAGTCAGGGCAGTGCATGTCGGCTTGCCGCCTGTACCACACGTAATGCCATCAAGCACGCTTGTAAGCTGCATGTGCCACCCCTGCCTGCCACAAAGCTCACTGCTGAGCCATCTACCACCTCATGCCCACCTCAATGAAGTCGCAGGGGATGCTCCTGGTCCATCCGGCACTGCCCAGAGTGAAGGGCTCTCGGGTGCGCCGCCCTCCGGGCGCCGTCACCTGCCCCTCCTGCCCAGCACCCACCTCAGCACCTGCACCCGCCTGGCCGCCCGCCTCGGCACCTGCTCCCTTGCCGGCTTCTGCGCCCGCCTCCCCGCCGGCTGCAGCCCCGGCTGCACCGCCGCCCTCTCCCTCAATGGGCACGCTCAGGCGGCGGCGGGTGGCGCCGCCCGCGCCTGGCACCCAAAACGGATCGAAGAAGGTCGGCGGAGGCGGGGCACCGTAGGCCGGCATGCCATAGCCTCCCAGGACGCTGCTCAGTGTGTAGGGGTCCAGTTGGGTGGGCAGCAACCCTCCATAGAAGGGGTCAAAGCCTATTCCAGCGGGGAAGGGGAGGGGGCGCTGAGCGGCGGCGCCTGAGCGGCGAGAGTGTTGGCGAGAGGGGCGGCAGGGAACTGGCTGCCTGCTCAGGTGTGCAGTGCTGAGGACTGTTCAGACCTATGCAAGTGCAGCAGCTGGGGCAGCAGCAAGCTGCTGGCCGGCTAGGGTTTGGAACTTGCCTGCAGGCCAGGCCATGGCTCACGGGCCTGCCTCGGAATAGCTCAGCTGCAAAGGCCTCGCAAGCACGAGTGCACCTGTATGGCAGCTCCCAGTAAGAGGCAGCGGCGGCAGCGGCAGCAGCAGCGGCAGCGGCCGGCGGCAT
This sequence comes from Chlorella ohadii, assembly GCA_025026875.1. NCBI lineage: Eukaryota > Viridiplantae > Chlorophyta > Trebouxiophyceae > Chlorellales > Chlorellaceae > Chlorella > Chlorella ohadii. The sequence goes on from JADXDR010000035.1 coordinate 671,256, forward strand.
GACAGCAGCCGTTGTGGGCACTGCAGCTGTTGACCGGACATTGCAGGAGCAGACATGGAGCTCCTCCGCCAGCAAGTGGCCGCCGTGAACCAGGAACTGGCCGCGAACCCCAGGCCCTTCGGCCAGCAGTTCCAGGAGCTCGTCGGGCTGCTTGAAGAGCCCATTCTAGATCTGGATCTCGCAAAGCACGCGTCGCGGCTGGCCCTGACGCTCGACGCTCTGGAGACGGCGGCGGCGTTGCCTGCGGCGCGGCTCATTGAAAGGTTTGCTAGCGATGCTCAGGTACTCCACCTGCTCCCGATGCGAAGTCTGAACCCCACAGCTGGCTTCTGTTGGTTTGCTGCAGAGAAGTGGAGCGGCTGGGTGAGCGCCTGCAGCCGCTGGGCCGCGCCATGCTGCCTGCCCTGGCGGCATCGCAGACGGGCGGCAGTGGCGCTGACGCGCCGTGGGCCCTGCTGCACCATCACGAGGCAGCCCTGACGCTTCTCACCGTGTGCGGCAGCCTTATGATGGATGGCATCATCCCAGCCACAGCTGCCGCACTGCATAGCGTGGCAGCTGGCTATGCTGCCCTGCTGCCGGCAGTGGTGCCGCTGCTGAGGGCGGTGCGGCAGCAGTGCCAGCCCAGCAGGGACGCCCGCTTCCTGAGCGGCACTGTCATTCAAAATTGTGGCACCATGTCACGCTTGGTCGACTGCTTCTTTGAGATGCGTGGCGGCGAGCAGTGGCCGCTGCTCACGGCCGCGCTGCCTGCTGATGTCGCGCTGCCATGGATCCGCGAGCTGCTCACCTGGGCCGACCTGGCCGGCCAACACTGTGAGTCTACTGTGGTGCCACACTGTGCGCCCAATGCCAGGCTCCATTTGGNTGTGTTGCCGCGGTGGCGATGCTGCTCTCTTCTGTCAGGACCCCAAGCCACTACTGATGCGCGGCACTCCATTCCCTTTTCTGCACAGATTTGGACATGGCGCCCTTGTTTGCAAAGCTCGGCCGGCTGCTGGTCATGCATGGGCCCCTGCAAGCGGCTCTAGAGCAAGAATTGCTGCTTCAGCGGGACCTGCTGCGCTTCCTGCTCAGGATGGTGGTCCCGCCAGCTGGTGCGCCCGAAACTATGACATGGGTTGGAGATGCTGAGGCTGCCTGCCACATCGTGTGCAGCCCTGGGCTGACGCCCGCTTTTCGCGAGCATGCCGGCAGCCCGCAGGGGCTGCGCACGCTGCAGGCCGCGCTGCGCCTGCTGCAGCAGCCGCTGCCTGAGATGTGCGCCAGCCAGCAGGCAGATGCAGAGCAGCTCGAGGAAGCACAGCATGCGGTGTCCAAGCACACGGCGCGGGTGGCGCTGTTTGCCACCTTGGCCTGTGCGGCTCTTGAGGCGCCTGCTGGCGAACTGCGAGCCACTGCAGTGGCGTGTCTGATGGCGGAAGGGCAGCAGGCAGCGGCGGCAGCTGTGCGCGGCTGGCGGGCTTTGCTAAACGCGCCCGGGTCAGAGGTGCATCAGTTGGAACGTGATCTGGGTCCTGCCCTTGGAGCAGTGGTCAGAGCAGCATTTGCAGTTGATACCGGCCTGTTCCAGGGCAGGCGCGGCTTGCAGGCGGCGCACAGCGGGCTCTACGGCAACCTGTGCCTGGTGTGGCAGCTGCTTCAGTTGGACAGAGAGGGAGCTGAGCGCGGCGCACAGCGTCCAGTTCATGGGCCAGCGCCCGAGGGTGCCGCTGCAATGATTACGGCTTGCACCCTGCGGCTTGCCTTTGTAGTGGCAGAGGCGAGCCCAGCAGCGGCAACCACCGCAGGCGGCCTAGCCGTGGCCGAGCATCTGCGGCTGGTGTGGCAGGCACACACCGCCGCCTGCTGCCTGCTGCGCAGCATGTCAGGTCAGCCTGCGGCAAGTGTGACGCGACAGATGATGCTTATGAACGCCTGCAAGCTGGTGTGCCAGCTTTTGCGCGCGGCGAGCAACCTTGTGCAGCAGTGCACCAATGGGCTGGACACAGACATGCAAAGGTGAGGCGCTGGGTGAGAGGCTTCCAGGCAATCGGGGCAGCGCTTGGCATGGTGAGGCAAAGCTTATCAGGGCAGTGTTGCGTGAGGGGTGATGTCGGATCAGCCTGACGGTCATGGCACACCAACACCCACCCGATGCAAGCCCGTCCGGCATGCTTGGCTGCCCATGCGACCCTTCAAGGTCAAGTTGTACCTTGTCTTGGCTCTCCTTCCCTTGCAGGCTGCTGGACAGCATCCTGCTTGCCCACCTGGCGGCAGCCAGCAGCCTGGAGCACCTGCCCGGCAACCTTGCCAGCAAGGCACTGCAGCTGATGGTGCTACAGCCCTGCCTGACGGGTCGGCCGGAGATGCAAGCCGCCTTTGAGGCGGGCGGCGGCCTGGCACTGTACGTGCAAGCCGTGCGGTCCTTGTGTGAGGTGTGCACCGCAGCAGGGCAGTCGAGAAGTCGGCTTGAGGGCAATCACCAGGATGCAGCCTTAGCGTGCATCCATCGGTGGCTTATGGCAAGATGCCCGTGGGCAGCCTCAACTGATGGCATCCTCACTCATTCCCGTCCTGCTCCCCTGTCGTATGCAGGAGACACCTACTGAAGGTGTGACGCACACTACACAGATTGTGGACATGCAGCTGCACTCACAACATGCCAGCCAGGCCGTTGCCGCCGAGCTGGTTGCGTCTGGGCTGCAGCGAGCGCTGGCTGCCGGCGGGCGGGCTGCCCAGTTGGATGGACCAGCAGCAGAGGAGCTGGTAAGCAGCTGCCGCCAGGCTAGCCAATGCAGCCGCGGTTGCCTGCCCGCGCTGTAGTGGCGGTTGGCGCACAGTGGTCCGTTGCACTTCGCATTCCATGCCGGTCAGCCTGCACAACATGCTGAGGCGGAAGCCCGGCATGTTTACCTTGAATGACTGTAACAGTCCCAATCCACTGCTTCGCAGGCTGATGCGCTGGGGGGGTTGGCCCGCAGGGCTGTGATGCTGCTGCGGCAGGCTGGTACCGAGGTGGCAGAGGCGGCGGCAGGGCCCTCTGTAGAGCAGCTTTTGGCAGCACTGGACGCAGCCGTTGATAGCTCTATTGAAGATGGCGATTTCAGCCTGACGCCAGCAGCCTTGGATGCAGCGGAGCCGCTCGCTCGGGCGGTGCAGCAGCTGTGGGAGCGGAAGCAGACGCCAGAGCGGCAGGCAGAGAAGTGTGTGCGCATGGCACGAGCCGCCGCGCTGCGGCCCTGCTCAAACCTGTGAGTGCCAGGGCGGCTTGCACCGTGATTGATTAGGCCGCGTTCCTGCTGATTGGACCACATGGCTTTGCCGCGGCTTCCAATTGCGTCCAGCCGCGGGTTTGCCCAGCTGCCTCTCATGTCTGCTTCTTGCTCTGATCCTGCTCTGCATACCAGGGCATGCCCCAACCTGGCAACCGGCGTGCCTCTGAAGGGCAAGCGGTGCGCCGGCTGCAGGGCAGTGAGGTATTGCAGCCCAACTTGTCAGGCAGAGAGCTGGCACGCGCAGTCAGCTGGGCACCGCAGTGCCTGCAAGCTGCTGCAGGCGGAGGTGGGCAGCGGCTGATCCGCGGGCGGCTGTGCATGCTGCGGCGGCGCAGGCGGAGGTCAGCTGTGCGCTTGCATCTGCAGCTGGGCAATCTGTCAGATTGTGTGCGTTCCCTTCTCTGCTTCATCACTCGTGTCTTTTCCCATTTGCTTTTGCTATTCTTGGCATGCGCTTCACATGTTTTGCATTGCTTGGGTGTAACGAATGTCGGATGAGACAGGTGCTGAGCTGAATACTGGGTAATGAAATGCTGGGTAGAGACGGAGGGTAGTGGGGTGGCAGGAAACCAAGCAGAGGAGGCAGGCACATCGGTCAGGCCAGCGACTGCGAACTGCGGGGCGACTCTGCAAGCGACTCTGCTATTGGGCTCAGGTCGCCTCTGCCGCGGCTGTGGCCCGTCAGCGGCGCCATCTCTATCCCACCGGGACTGCCGCCGCTGCCACCTAGCTGCACAGGGCTGGGGCTGCCGCCACCGCTGCTGCCCGGCGGTGCAGGGCTGCTGCCAGGGCTGCCGCCACCCAGATTGAGCCGCCGCTTGGGCGGTGGAGTGCGGCCCGGCACACCAGCAGAGGGAGGCGTGCCTGTTGGCAGCAGCCTGTCCCGTACTGTCGACCGTACCGCATCGTAAGGGGTCAGGGTGAGGCCTTGCTCCTCCAACTGCTGCTGCCGAGCCTGCCGCTGCCGCTCTGCTTCTGCTGAGAGCTGCCGGTCGCTCATATGGGAGGCATACAGGCGGGTGTCATACCCTGCTGTCCCATCCTCATCGTCCTGCTCAACTTCATCGGAGCTTCCGCCCACCCTGGGGCCCCGTGCCCCCAGGGCGCTCTCTGCTGCCGCCTGCCGCAGGCGCCGCCACTTGCGGCCGATGGGTGAGGTGGGATTCAGCACAACTGCCAGCACCACCTGCGAAGAACGAGCCGATGCAAGGCGGAACTGCGTGTGAGGCGCTCCGACCTAGGATACCAATGGCATGTGCAAGGCTTCAGGACCACGCGCCTGTCGCCCGCCCGCCAGCGCTGCTTACTCAACGTCGCACTTGGCATGTACCACAGCAAGGGAGCTGCCCGCAGCAGCACAGAAAATGCAACTGCAAGCGCACCAGTGCCACAGTGGTCACTACAGCCACGAAAATAGCGAAGCAGCCGCGGCAGCCGCCCTCTGCTTCTGCTGCCCGCTGCTCCGCCGGCTGATCGGCACAAGGTGCCAGCGTTTGTATGAGGAATGCTTGCCTGCAGGTGGGAGGGGAGGGGAGAGGTGTCTCCGGCTGTCACCAGCAACGCAGCTGTGTCTGCAAGCTAGCAGGTGTGTGCAGTGCAAGTTAGGCCAAGACCCGGCCCTCAAGCAGACGTCAAATTAAGCAGACGCGGTCATCAAACAGTGCAGAAACCTGGCGCCAACCCCCACAGCCGCTCACTTGAGCGCTGTTTCCTTCAACCGGCCCTCCAGGCCCGAATCCGCAAAGTGCCCTGCTGCCATGTTGGTCTTGAGCAGCACCAGGGAGTCGCTGCTATTCTTCAGCTGCCGCACCTGCACAAGGGAAGGAAATGCGATGAGGTTGAGCGCAGCAGTGCATTGAAGCGTTCAGCAGCAGGAGAGAGTTGCTGCTCTTCTTCAGCTCCCGCACCTGAAATAGGAAGGAGAAGAGCAGTTGAAGTTGAGCACAGCAGCGCATTGCGGCTGTCCATTCTCTAGCCTGGCAAAAGCTGTGGAGCTTCCCGNCATTTCTCAGAGCGGCCAGCAGAAAAGCAGTCTGAGAGGGTGCGCATTCAGTTTCAGTCATATTNCACCTTGGCTGCAAACTTNGGCTGGCTCCCAGTAGGACACCCGAGGGTCGTTCAGGCCTGCAGGTATGCAGGGGACAGCGAGCTGCCACTAAAATATCGAAACCAGCTGCAAGCAACACCATAGCAAGTGGCGAGCAAACCACATTGGCGCAGCACTCGCCTGCCGTGAGCAGGAGGTGCGGGTAGCGCTGGGGCGCTGTGTTGTCCACCGGCGAGTAGCTGAGCATGTTGCGGTACGCATCCTGCAGAAAATGGCGAGCATGCAAAAGGCGGTGAGGGCAGGCAGCGCCTCTGCAGCAGGCCAGCATGCCCACCGCGGCGAGGGCACTGGCGACGTGGCGGCGGGTGAGTGCAGCCGCATTGAAGCTGACCACTGCCACTGCTGAGCACAGAGGCTGCTGAGCACTCTCCAATGCTCACCAGATCAGCGCCAGCCCCAGGATTGCCCATCCCTGCCCCTCAGCCAGCCAGCCAGGCGGCTGCACGACTCCTTCCTACTCACCAGGGCAGCCCCAGGGGTGCCTCACTCCTTGCGGTCAGCCCCAGGGGTGCCACCACCGTCTTGCTCCCCAGATCCGCACCAAATCTTTCTTCACTTCCGCTCACCAGATCAGCGCCTGGGTTGCCCCACTCCTCGTACTCGATCACGGTGAGCGGCAGGGTGGGGTCGGACATGGTGGACAGCACGTCGACAAAAGGCACGTCCAGAATGGCCGCCTGGAGAGGATCAGGTAAGGGTGGGGATAGGCATGGCACACMGGGNAGTCNAAACGCGAGTGCCCTGGCAGGGCAGCAGCTGCGCCTGCCANCGGTGCAAAGGCACGCAGCAGAGACCATGCNACANTCAATTGAGCGCAAGCAAGGGGGCAAATCAGCAGCCCACCTGTAACNAGCTCTGGCCGGCGGNTTGATGGTCGCCCCCACNANGTGAGGCCACCGGCGGANGCGGNCCCCACAGCGCCAGTCGGTCTGNCGCTGGTGTACTTGNCTCTGTGGACAGAGGAGGCAGGCGGCAGAGGAGGGATTATCCTCAGGTCAGGGGAGGGCAGGCAACAAGGAGAGGGACATTGCTGCTGAGTTGCAGCAGGCACAGTGCCAAGGCTGAGGGACCCTTGGACATCTTGGAAGGGCAAGCTGGCTGCTCACAGGCTCGCCCTGCTGCCCATGCATTGGTGCCAGTCAGCTGGTGGGCAGCTCGCTCCCTGGCACAGCCACAGCCACACATGCACAGACCTTGATCAGAAACTCGGCTGCCGCTGCCACATCGTCAAATGTGTGGTTCTTGGCCAGCAGCTTGCCGTCCTGCAAATCAAGCGAGGGAAACATAGCTGATTGAGAAACAGAGGCAGATTGCAGGGCAGATGGGGGGAGCATCCCCTGCTTGCTTGCTGCGTGTAGTGATATCGAGGCACCAAATGCACCAGATTGCAACTGCCCAGGCTGACATTGGCGCAGCACTGGGACTGCCATGCGGCGAGTGCATCAATAGCCATGAAGGCACACACACAATCAGCACGAACCTGCCACCAGTAGCGGCCCAGTTGGCGCCATTCTGCTGCATCCAAAGCTCATGCACCACCACCACACCACACCACCACCTCCATAAAGGGCATGCTTTCACCTGCCACCAGTAGCGGCCCAGCTCGCCTCCACCCCGCACGTGAGGAATGGCGTACACAAAGCCTCGGTCCAGCAGGCTGACGCGCGTGCCTGTGTCAAGGTGGCGTGGAGAAGCACAGGAACTTTGCCGAGCATGAGAGCAGCATGAGCACAGTGGCGGCATACAAACCTCGCCCAGTGGGCTGAGGTGTGTGCTCGTCAGCGTGGCTGAGTGGCTTCAGCATGCATCGCAGCGGGCCACACCTCAAAACGTCTGGCAGCGGCTTGAAGGCGTTGCAACATCAGCAACCCACACCTGAGAACACGGGGTCGAGGCTCACGCCGTATGCGCCATACGCTTCTAGCAGCAGTGGGTCGCTTCCATCCAGCTTCACAGCATCTGCATTTAAGCAATGGAGGAAAGGTGCAGCAGGGGTGAGATATGCAAAGGCAGGGCGAGGTGGAGTTGAGAGGGAATCGTGCGCCTCTAGCAGCAGCGGGTCGCGGCCGTCCAGCTTAGCGAATCTGAAATCAGCAGGAGAGAGAGGGAGGGGCGAGGCAGCAGATGTGCAGGCAGCAGGGTTGTGAGTGCACATTCCTGTGCACACATGCCGTGACGCGCAAAGCAATGTGCAGTGACGAAGCACTGTTCCCCATTTGGGCACACCACAATGACCGGCGCCTGCGTGTCGCTGATGCAGCGCCCATACTGTGTTCCAAAATGGCCTCACGACGGTGATTAGCAGCCCCCGACACTCACCGCCGCGATAAGTCACGCTGATTGGCACCTGCACGCCGCCGGTGCTGCTCGCCCACAGCAGGCGGGACAGGTACAGGGAGCTGTCAAAGCCCAACACCTCCTGCTGCTGCTTCAGCACGCGGTTGCCTGGGGGTGGGCAGGACGAGTGGGGGAGAAGGGGTGAGCCGGGAGGCGCTACTTGAAGAGTGAGAAGAGCACAGGGTGGCGGCGGAGGCGGGCGCCCCTAACTGCAACAGCATCGTTGCAGGCTGAAAGGCCGGGAGGTGAGCTCCTGGTGTGCCAGATCGCGCCGCTGCAAGAGCACTGCTGTGCAGGCACCAAAAACAGCAATGTCGAGCTCTCACCTGAGCCCATGTTGATGTCGAACACGGACAGCGGCTGTGTGAGGCTGCTGTAGCTGACGCGCAGCAGCGGGCTGGCAAAGGGGCCCTGGTCCCCGAATTCCAGCAGGTATGAGGGGGCATCGAAGCTGAACTGCTCGCCCTTTGGGAGCTCAGCCAGGGGGCGCCCTGCAAGGCAGGGTCGGGCAACGAGCGACAAGGCTGGATGCACAGAGGCGTGGAATACGTGGCACGGCAACTGACTGCACGGCGCAGCAGCAGGCCAGGCAGGGCACATTCAGCTCTCTTAGGTCTTCAATCATCAGTCCAACTGCACACAAATGCACACAAATGGACACATGCAACCCACCGTCTTTGGGCAACGGGTAGGCGGTGGCCACCAGCGTGCCGTTGCGCCGCTCCAACACTGCCAAATAACCAGAGCTGACTGTGATGTCAACAATCTCAACCTCCCAGCTGTGCGCCTGCAGCACTGTTATCCGATCTGCGCCAGTGGCATTGCCGCTGCTGCTGCCACTGCCGCCGCCGCTCTCGCTCTCGCTGCCGCTGGCGGTGGCGTTACTGCTGGCGCTGCCGCTGCTACCTGCCGTTGCATTGCCCCCAGGCTCTGCCGCTGCAGCCGGTGCGCTGGTCGGTGCTGCAGCCGGCGACGGGGCGGGAGCTGGCACTGCCCCGGCATCGGTCTGGTTGCTTGCTGCTGCAGGCGCCGGCGCTGGCGCTGGTGCCGCCTCGGTTGCCGTGCTGTTGGCGGCAGGAGCGCTCCCTTGCGCCCCGCCTGCCGCATCAACCAGTGCATCTGGGCCCAGCGGCGCCACAACTAGCTGGCCATTCCGCTGCTCAGCTGAGTAAACCACGGCATATACGTACCGGCCGCTGCTGGCGAGGTCAGCTGCACTGCCGCCGCCTTCATCTCTGCCGCTGCCCTCACTGCCGCCGCCCTCGCTGCTGCTGCTGCTGCTGCTGCTGCTGCGCTCTGCCCCAGCCAGCGGCCAGTCCCGCACAATGTACTGTTGGTCCTGCACCACCGGCGCCAGCCGGGTTAAGTTGGTACCGGCGGACAGGTTGGCGGCGACAGGGAGGTATTGCAGGTACTGGGTGGCCTCTGAGCCGCCCTGCAGGTACACCAGGGCGCCTGCAGCAAGAGCGGGTTGCAGGGCAGAGCGTAATGCTGAGGCCAGGACGAAAGCACTGCTTGTGGATGCAGCCTGCATGGATGCAGGACGATAGTGCGCTCAGGAACCTAAAACTGCGCCATTGCCCACCTGATCGCGATAGCCACAGGCTGAGATGGAATCGCTCGTCCGGCTGATGGTACAGCAGCTGCGGCTTGCGGGGCTGCTTCCTGTTTCTGTCAGCAGGTGCGGCAGCACCCAGCTCATACCACCACACCTGCAGCAGGAGTGCGGCAGGGGTGCTCAGGCCATCAACGCACTCTGTGAAATGCATGCTGCGCTGCTGAACAAAATGCCATGCTGCATGTCAGTACGCCCCTCCCGACTGCCTATTGGACGACCACCAGATGGCAGCTATGGAACTGTGGAGCTTGTGCGTTCAGCTGCACAACAAGCAGTTGTGGCTGACTGTGGCTGACCATACCCACCTTGTCTGGCCGGTGAGTGTCGTCAGTCAGGGTGGTGAACAGCAGGGTGCGGTTGTCAGCCAAGAACACAAAGTCGCCGGCAGATGCCCTGCTTGGCGGGAGGCGCACAGGACGTGTGTTGCCAGGTGGCCACACAGGCCATGCACCAGCGGCAGCAGGCTGCGTCGCACGAGCTGCACATGCAGCTTGCTGCTGCATCAACTGCCATGCACATGGTCACTGTCCAGCCTCACCGAAACTCAGCGGAAAACGCGGTTGTGTTGCCGCCGTCAAGCAGCAGTTCTCCGCTGGTCAGATTCTTCACAACTCTGCAGGCCAGAGGTTGCCATAGGCAGCTGGCTGTGGGTGCCATGATGTTCAAGCGGGCACAAGCAGCAGGGCACGCTGCTGTGACAGAGATGCACAAGCTGCATGCGAGCCCTGCACCGTGCGAAAGCCCTTCAAAACAGGCTGCTTAGGCAGCGGCTGCACCTGTGCAACTGGGGTAACATACACGCCATGCACGCATCTACACCCATGCCACACAACAACATAGCAGCCCCGCCTCACAGCGTATACACTTCGCTGCCCTCCAAGTCGACTGCATACGCCATCAACTGCTCATCGCTGCTGAATTCCGGCCCCTCCATGCCGAAATACGAGCGCCCGCCTGGGTGGATCAGCCAGGCCGGCAGGGGCACGGTCAGAAAGGGCGGCGGCTGCGAACGCTGGGCACCTGCGTGCCGCAGGGCCGGCCTCCAGGTGGGGGAGTGGGCAGAGTGGTGGTGGGGCCCGGCGGCTGCTGGTTCGGGAGCCGGCGGCGCAGGCAGCAACATTATAGACAGCATGCCATGTGCTCAGCATCGGGCAGCATGAGCTGCCGCGGCCCCAGCATCAGCGGCGACTGTACTGCCAGGCAGCCAGCTGCGCCCACCTGCCATCTCATCCTGATCCAGCAAGGTCTCCTCTGGCTGAGCCAGGTCCATCACATCGTGCTCGCTGGGCGGGGTGTCTGGATTGGTAATGCGCCGCCGGCAGTACCGCCGGTACTGCTGCCCCGCGCCATGCACGCTGCGCCAGGACAGGGCAGAAGGCACTTCACGGCATGCATCGTCCGGCGACCAGCTGCCATATGCCTGCACCTGTCTCAAGCAGCCCTTTGTTGCAGCAGCAGCAGCAGCGGCAGCGACAGCACTGCAACCTGCTCTCCTCAGCTGCACACAGAAGGGCCCGTACCTATAATACCAGTGCTGCCTGCGCCGCTGCGGCGCGCTGGTCTCCTGGCGCGGGATGCGTCCCAGCATTTCCTGGAACAGGCGAGCCTGCAGCTGCTGGCTGGGCGCCAGCACGGCCTCCACATAAGCATTCTCCTCCTGCGGTGAGGATGGTGGGGAAAGGCGGGCAGCACTCATTGGCCTTGCAATAGCATGCACGCTGCCAGACAACAGCGCATGCATGCTTACAGCGTTGTTCCAGCAGCATGCCAGCCAAGGAAACCCCACCTGCAGGTGGCTCAGAACGGCAGTCTGGTTGCGGTGGTCATCTCGCAGCCACGCATAGTCGTCAACTCGCGGAGGCACGTTGGCAAAGCTGGCATTGGCTGGCAGCTGCTTGGGCTTCTTGTGCGTCTGTGGCACCGGCACATCTGGTGCGCAGGGAGCATGGCAGGCGGAACGTTCGTTTGAGTGCGGCAGGCGGCAGCGGCGGCGGGTGGGCGGTGGGTGCGCGATCAAGCGCGGCATTGCCACTGACCGGCGTTTAGGTGGACTCACACCATTCGCATGTACCAAGCTGATCCAGGGGCGCGTACCTGTGTTCAGCAGCACGGGGCAGGCCAGCTCTTTCTCCCTGAGCCTTCTGCAGCCCGCGCAGCGAAGCCTCATGCCATCCACGCCTTGCACAGCTGCTAGCAGCGTCGCCAGTGCAACCAGGAGCCAGGCCGCCTCGGCTCCGCGCCGTACCATCGTCGATCAAACACCCCAGAGCATCGTTGCAGTGTTGATTGAAACGATCAAGGACTCCCACGCCAACCGCAGCCTGCTGGACCTTGCGCCACGGCCGCGCCGCGCATGTACCGAGCGCCGGCGCAGATGCCACCGCCTCCCTGTGTCCTGGCTTGCACCTGGCGCTGATAATTACACCAAGAAAGCGGTAAGAACTCATTTTGTGAAGAAGGACATGATCTTGGGCTGCTTGGCATCTGGTTGTATTTTGCCTGAAGTGCCGCGCCGCTTTCCCCCCGTCGGCTTGCCGCCTGCCGCTCTGCCACCGCCTGCCCTCTGAGCCTGCTGCCGCTCCAGCTGCTGCAGAATGCGCTGNCTGCTCTCGCACGTCAATGGCTGCCAAGTCGACGTCAGCGCCTGGCAGCTCAGCCTGCTGCTGCTGCTGGTGGTGCTCTGGCAGCTGAGCTTGCTGCGGCTGTGCCTGCAAGGACGGCCCTTGCTCTTGAAGCCGTGCTGTGAGCTGCTGCAGCCGGTCGTGCTGCTGCTGCTGCTGTTGCAGCTGGTCACGCTGCTGCTGCTGCTGCTGCTGCTGCTGCTGCCCAGCGCCGCCGGCAGCCCGCTGTGGCCCCACTGGCTTGGCAGCCTGCTGCTTGGATGTGCCCTTATGCTGAGCCCTTGCATCTTCTCGCT
>JADXDR010000035.1:683502-697895 GCA_025026875.1 Chlorella ohadii
GGTGCTTGGCCAGCACTGCAGGCTGCTGCTGCTGTTGCTGCTGCTGCTGCTCCTGCTGCTGCTGCTGCTGCTGCTGCTGCTTGGCCACCTCTACAGGGTGCTGCTGCTGCTGCTCCTCCTGCTGCTCCTGCCGTGGACGGGCAGCTGCCGCAAAGAAACGCGTGATGGGAGCCGCTGCTGCGGCTGCAGCCGCAGAAGTGAAGTTAGTGGCTGCCAGCCGCAGCTCAACCACTGTGGCTGTGGGAGGATAGGTGCCTGCTGCTTGGTGCAACAGCTGCTCAAGCCCATGAACCACAGCCTCCTCTAGAGCGCTCAGCGCCTGCTGCTGCGCGGGCTGCTCCGGCCGCTGCGCCTGCTGCCCTTGCTGCTGCTGCGCCTGCTGTGCCTGCTGCCGCTGCTGCGCCAGGCCCTGGCTGGGGAACGCGCCGCTGCGGGTGGTGAAGGCCTGGTCGCGCCCCGCGCCAAATGCTCGCAGCGATGCGCTCATCGTCTTGGGCCACCTGCATGTAAACGTAAGGATACAAGTGCTCGTTTGTGCACCCCAATTGTTACGAATGCATTGCAGTAACAAGTTCAGCGTCTTGGGCCACCTGCAAGTAAACATACAAGCCGCTTATGGTCAGTGCCACGTCAGACGCAGGTCCAGCCGCATGCGATACAACAAACAACTCGCAATGCACAGCGCAGCGCTGCTGGCTGCTCCTCTCACCGATGCTCCTCAGCTGCGTCCTCTTTAACCCGGTCTAGCAAGTCAAGCCCCATTGCGGTCATGAGCTGGCGCACGCGCAGCCGGAAGTCGGGCTTGCCAGTCACCAGCGGCTCCAGGACGCCTGAGGGAGCGTTGCATGGGAGAGGGAGAGGGAGCTGTGGGACGGACTTGCAAGCTCCAGCGGTGAACAACCTACAAGCCACGCACAGTGCTGGCTCACGCCTGTGCAATGCCACGCTGATGCACCAGGGCAACGGCGCGGCGCTGGACTGTCAAAATGCCACACCTGCTCGGCCGCCGGAGGCAGATACGGCAGCCGCCCCGCCTTGAGAGGGGTGCATGGCCAGCAGTTGTGGTGTGAGCGACATCTGCACTGAAAGCGTCTTGGGAGGCGGCTTCTCCTGCAGCAGGGGCACAGTGACAACAATCTTTTGGTGTTCGAGCTTAGGGGCAGGCCAGCATGCTGCCGGCGTAGCGCCAGGCGCTGCTGTGTGGACTTTGCTAAGAATGCACTACTACGGGCGGCATTTATGCTTGTGCCAACTTTCCACCACGCTGCCTTACCTGCACCGGCGTGATGTCCAGCCCGCGGCACCACTGCGCCAGCTGAGCTGCAGCAGCAGGTTTCAGACCAAACAGCTGCTCCATTTCTGCCTGGCTGTACCTCTGAAGGTCTGTGGCCGCCTGGATACCATCTGCAATGGAAAAATGGAAGAACGGCACAGGTTCAAAAGCTTTTGCGGTGGTCAGTGGCCGTCTGGATGCCATGTCAGCAATGGAAGGACAGCATGCCACAGCTGTGCGAGGCATCTCTGGTGCCCTGCGGCTGCTGCAGGCAGGCGGCTGCTGATGGCACCCTAACCCAAACCAGCCCGCTTCCAGCTGCTGTGGTCCTCACGTCGCTGGAAGGCCTCGGCTGCCTTGCCGCCATACCCAGGCAGCCGACGTGCCGGGGTCTGCAGCGCAGCAACGGCGGGTTCAACCGCATGTTGGTGCATGGGGAGCCAGCCAGAGCAACCAGGCTGGACATGCAGACAGCCGCCATGCATGCAGACAGCCGCAGCCCCTGCCACAACTGCATTCCCACTCTTCACACCTGCGCCAGTAGCTGCAGCGCTGCGGCCTGGTCTGGCACAAGGCGGACGCCATCTGGCTTGGCAGCGGCAGATGCCAGCTTGGCCAGCAGTCGGTTGGGGGCAACACCCAGGGAGACTGTGAGGCCCAGCTGCCGCTGGACTGCATGGCATGGAAGCTAATGAGGCACAAATGGAGGCAGACTGGGCATACCCTGCTGAGCCGCATGTTGTTGTGCAAGGATGGCTTGCACTGCCGGGCAAATTTGCGGCATGGCAGCTGCACCCTGTGCGCAACTGCCCACCCGCAGCACACTTCGACCTGCAAACCCGGAGCGTGCCTTGCAGCCGCAGCAGCCCAGGCCTCACCTTCCGCCTTGGCCTCTTGTGCCCGCTGCAGCGCTAGCTGTGCAGCGCTTGCCCCTTCCGCCTCTCCCTCGCCCCCCAGCCCAAGCACGTCTGTTGGGTCGGAGGCTGCCAGAAGGATGTAGGCCTCGTCGATCGAAGCCTTCTCCACCACTGCTGCCCAGGGTAGGGCCTTCAGCAGCTGCACGCAGAGCAGTTGGACAATTCAGGGCTGTTCAAGATTCCTGTCAATGTTGACAGAAGCAGGCACTTACTGCTGGCCCCAAGCAGCAGCGGCAGTGGCGGCAGCAGCTGCAGGAAAAGAGAGCACACACTCCCCCCGATCCCCCACCTTCATCAGTCGGGCCGAGGCCTCCCTGTACGGCTGGTACGATTAGACCTGCTTGTCTCCTCAAAAAGCACCAAAAGGACGGCCCAAACCCACCTTCATCAGGCGGACCGAGGACTCCCTGTATGGCTGGTAGGACACGCGCCCGCCCGCCGCGCAGTGCACATGCGCCACCCGGCCGCCCACGTCTCGCAGCAGGCGCCTCGCCTGCATTTCTTTTGGCAGGCGGGGGAAGCACTTTGTGGTGAGGCGGGAGCGGTGGAGATGGGTAGCCGTGCTGCCAGGCTGGTTGAGTCCATCGAGGTGCATCAGCAGCCTTCGAGGTGCTCCTGTAAGCCCTCCCACCCAGCAACTGCTCGCCTCAGCCGGCGCCATGTGCTTGGTGACGCCTGCCGCCTTGGCGGCCGCATTGGCGGCGATGATGTCCTGGTGCTGCTGGATGGCCACCGCCTTGCCCTGGGGGGCAGGCAACGCAGACGGCACATCCCCCTTCAGCATGCAGATTCATGATACCACTCAGACGTGGGCTGCTCAATTGCTAAACGGCGAAAGCCGCAGCAAAAGCTAGTGCCAGACTTGCACATCAGCACGGATCGCTGCATAGCGCCTGCACTTGCCTGCAGGCTGGGGTCCTTCAGCTGCTCCACTTGAACGAAGAACGCATCCACATCACAGTGCAGCACAAACGCGGGCGGCTCGAAAGCGCCGCCCATGCTGGACTGCAGTGCTGCAAGCGAGCTGCAGCCGCGGTCAACCAATGGTCCAGGTGCTGCCTAGAGCACGGTCCTGCAGGCAGGGCAAGTCGGAGACAGTGTAGAACGGAGCTCGATCAGACAGGCAGGCAGGCAGGCCCCAGTGGCAGCCGGCGGGCAGCAGCGGCGGGCGGCGAGGAGGCACCCGCCAGGCACCGCGACGGGCCCACTAGATGTTCACCGGAGTGAGATCTGGGCCTCTTTGTGCATCGTCTGACCCCGCTGTTGGGCTGTAGGCGCTGCAAGCTGTCGGCCCTGCGGCTAGGGAGCTGTGNAGGGGCCAACGGCAATCTGTGCGTATANTAAAGCCGTTTGAGANGTTTTTGCAATGCAGCTGGGCCGAGGGCAAGGCCGCTGGGCGCGACATNGGANCAGCGTGGCGCGCATTCGAGCCGAAAAATCAGAACATCTGCAAGCAGCCTGCGGTGCCGTACTCTGCGCCGCAGCTGCAAATCAACGTGCTGCTAGCTGTGCTCGCGCCGCAGCTCAGCTCGCCGACAGGCCGCGTCCCGCTCGCAGCTGCGCGTCCCAGCCTCCTGTCGCGAGCTGAGCGAGTAGGGGTGAGCCTCGGGACACCATCACCGTCCCCAGCAGGGCAGGCGGAGATGCAGCAAGGATGCCGCCGCCAGTGCCGCCAGTGCCGCCACCCGTCTTGCCCCCACCTTTGCAACAGCTGCTGATCGTTGCTTACTCCTGCAGGCCAACCAGCCAGCGGGCAGGCTCAAATCTCAGTGATAGCTAGGCCAGCAGCAGGGCAAGAGCGGCAGCGGCATCAGCAGCAATTGCAGGATGGGGCAGTGTCTCTCGGCGGCCAATGCGGCAGTTGATGTGCTGGTGCCGCAGGACGGCACACAGAACGTGGCTGCGACCAGGTGGGCCTGAGCAGCTGTTTCCCGTGCGCATTGGCCGACGGGCTATCGCCGCAGCTGCTCACTTGAACCTGCCGATCCCATGCTCACTCAGTCCACGCCCGGCTTGCCCAATGCCTTGCAACCTCACCCGACCTCCATGAAGAAACGATTATGAGCTGGTGAGCTGGGCAGCGTGATGACTGGTGCCTGGGTGGCTGGGGTGCCCGTCTTCCTGTCTGCCTTGACACTTTGCTGCCGGTCTGCCGCTTCGGCTGCTGCTGCTGCTGCTGCTGCTGCTGCTGCTGCTGCTGCTGCTGCTGCTGCGATCACGTTTTGCTGCGCCTTGCGGTGCAGGTGATCCGAGCATCCAAGGATCTTGAATACATCCTTGAAGCATACCTGGGTGAGCCTCCAAACAAGCCGGGTTTGGCCTGGCAATCCCCGTTGCATGCCGTGGCGGACATGAGGCGTGTGTCCCTAATGTGCATGGTTTGGCCGCGTCGACAGTTCGCAGCTGCCGGCAACTTGCCACTGCGGCTGCTGGGGTTAGCTAAGCGCTTCATGCTGCCGCCTATGCACCTCTCAGCTGCCCAGTCATTCCTGGCACAAATACCTCTCTGCCTTGCCTGCAGGCGCCAAGGGGAAAGGCCTGCACGAGAAGTGCACGTCAGTGCAGCACCTGCTGCCAAAGGCAAGCGGGTTTGGTAAACCAGCCCGGCAGTGCATAGGCGGTCTGGAAGTCGTTGTCGCAGCGCACGCCTTCAGTCCTAAGCTGCCCAGCCTGCTGCTGTGCCCCCAAGCGTAAGCCTGAGACACTGAACGCTCACTGTGGACCATACCTGCTGCTGCCTCGCACTATTTCCTTGTGCTGCCAGGACCTCCAAAGATGCTGCGCTACCTGGCCAGCATCCTCACTTGAAGTGCCCCTGACTTGACTCAATGAACCGCCCTTGTTCGCCTTTGCTGTCTGCCCAGCAGGACCTGCAGAAGAAGATCCGCTACCTGGCCACCATCCGCAACAAGCTGGTGCACGAGCGCGGCTTCAACCACATCCCCGTGAGTCGCAATGCTGTTCAGCTGTGGGCACCGCACCGGCGCAGTGATTAGTGATGCGCCTCCGACACTGGTCCGGCACGCTTGGGGACCTCCAGTTGCTTCACCCCAACGCGGTTTGAGAGCGGAGCAGCGACAGGCCTTGCTGAACCGCCGCCCCAGATCACACCACTAATTTTGGACAAGGGTCACAGTGCCTTTGGTCGGACTCGAACCGACACGTCAAAAGACACCTGTTTTATACATAATCATGTTTTTTACATAGTCAGCGTGCCCTGGACAATCAACGTGCGCGTAATGACGATTGCCTGTTTCGTATTCTACGTGAGCTGTTGCTAGTCCCCTATGCGCCCCTGCACAGGACCGCGGCCGCTTCATCCACAGCTACCTCACAGCGCACCAGCACCTTCCCCTGCTGAACCGCTGCCTTGGCTCACACGCTGCCTGTTCCCTTACTGCTCCTGCACAGGACCGCGGCCGCTTCATCCAGAGCTACCTCACAGCGGAGCAGCAGCTGAAGGCCATTCTGAAGCAGCATGGCCGGATCCAGGGCGGCGACGAAAACGACGTGTGCCGCATGATGTAGTAATACCCACAATGGCTTGCAACCCCCAGCGGCGGCAGCAGTGGCAGCAGCGGAGATAGTGACGCGGCTGCTGCACGGCATCAGCGCACTGCAGCTGCTGGCACCGGCCGGCGGCCGGCGGCAGCCAGTGGCAATAGCAATCCACTCAGCATTATTTAGGCTCCTCCTCTGATATCCCGTCGACGTTTACTGGAGTGCCGCTCAATTGGCATGCAAACTCAACACATGAAACACTGCAATTGTATGGCATTGTAAGGAATGAAATGCTGCCTCCAGCATGAAGCTGTGCAACGCAGGACATTCAGACAGAGAATCTTCTGTCAGGCCCTACTGCTCTGGCGCCTCCGGTCGCGGCTGGTCGCCCTCAACAGCTGCACGTCGCGCTGCTTTGTTTGCTGCCCGTGCTGCGCCCAGCGCCTTGCACACATGCTTGTGCCCTGCTCGCCAGTCGGCGTGTGAGCAGGCGGTGCCGCAGTACCACACCGCGCGGCAGGCACTGTAGGAGGGAGTGCGATGCAAACTTATTCCCTGGCATCGCAGCAGCGGCAGGGCAGATGGCGTCACCCAGCACACCCAGCCAACCCAACCCAACGCCCCCTGCCCACCTGCACCGCTTGCTCCCCTCGCCCTGCCCTGCTGCTGGACCGCCGCCGCCGCCAAGGTTGGCGCAGCCCAGGTAGGCGCAGGAGCGGGCAGCAGCTGCCTGTGCTGCCTCTAGCTGCTGCTCCTGCTGCGCCGAGGGGCGGCGCCACCAGTCCAGCAGGGCGGCAGCTAGTTGGCGGGCAGGCGGCAGCACGTGGTGCTGCAGGCTGCTCAGAGAAGGGCTGAGCTGGGGCGTGATTGCATCATATGCTTGCAACGCTTGCCGCAGGCGAGCCAATGCGGCTGCCTCTTCCGCTGCTGGTGCGCTGCCACCGGCTGCCTCACTGGCGGCCGTCGAAACGTGGGACGCAGCCGCCCGCAGCGTGTTCAGCACGGTGCTAACAGCATCAAGGAACACAGGCACCTGCAGCAAAAGGCAGCAAATCTTGCTCTGCAACGAATCTCACGGGTACCACGCTTGGCAGGATCACTGCTCCAATCAGCAGCGCACTGCGACCCTGCACAGTGGTGCCCCTGATTGGCTCACGCGTCGACCTGCGAATATGCCTGTGTGCACGCATGCGTCCAACCCCCGCCGCATGTGCTGCCAGCAGGCTCCCCACCTGCCCAAACTCCCGCAACACCTCGTCCAGCTGGCCGCCGGAAGCAAGGAGTGCTGCCAGGCAGGGGGACTGCATCGCGCCGATCAGCACTTGTTGCAAGCAGGTTTCCCGGCAAGCCCTGTCCTGCAGTGCCAGGGAGCGGCGGCTTGCACAGCTGCTGGGCACAGCACCTGGTCACCACGGTTCTATAAATCAAAGCTGCCAGCTGCACAAGTAACGCAGCGGTTGACGATGCACACACATGAACAGCCTCGCTCACCAGCAGTGCCACATTGCTCCACAGCTGACCGAACAACGCACTCAGGGCGGGATCTAAGCCAACGGCCAACGGGCCGTGCGCTATGGTGCGCCAGGCCGCTCAGAATGCTGGCAGTGCTGATGCTGTCGTGCCCCGCCAGAGACAAGCGCCCCTCACAGGCAAGCAGCGTTGCAGCATGCGCAGCGGTCATGGCCTCCAGCTGCCTGCGGCAGGAGGGTTGCATTGACGCAGAGCGGCGCTGCTGAAATCATTAATGGGACCGTTGATCTCCCAAGTGCTGCATGCTTGCTGCCCTGCTTTCCGTGTACTGAACTGCACCAGCACCGGACCGGCTTACCTGTCAGTCTGGCATGGACTGACCAAAGGCGGCCACAAGGTGCGGCGCAGCACTGCAGCTGCCGTCAAGCAGTCGGACAGGAGGGACAGCAGGACCAGCTGTTGCGCGCCTTCCAAATGGACTATCGGGCTGTCGCTGCCTGCCGAGCAGTGCACCAGCTGAGCCAGTCGGCTGTGCAGCTGCCAAGTGGCAGCATACACCTTGCTGTCCGATGCTTCTGGTGCTGGCGTTGTGGCTGGGCCTGCCACTACCGTGGCTGCCTGCACAGTCGTGACTGCCCCCCGCGCAAGCATAAGGGCCACGCTCGGCCAGCCGGGTTGCGCCTCCGACTGCTGGATGTTGCTGAACAGCTGCTGCAGCATTGCGGTGTCCTGGTTCTGCCCTGCAGACTGGGGCACCCCGCTCTGCATCTGCTGCAGCAGACCGACGCACTGCAGCATGCTGCTGGCTGCGCTGCACCAGGGGGCCGCGTCTGGCGGGCTGGCCATAAGAGAGGCTGCAGCCTGGCGGCCGTCGCCCTGTGGCACGCAAACTGAGCAGAGCATTTGTGGGAGGGGGTACAAATTGGCCACCGATACCACTGCTAGCTCAAACTGCTCGGCTGTGAGCTGGCTCGCCGGCCTGCCACAAGTGAACCTCTGGAACTGCTGTGGCGATTCAATGACCACAGGCAGCAGCTGCTTCTGAATCCGCTGCCGCTGCTGTGCGTCGAGCCGCTGGCAAATGGTTGCGTCGCAGCCTACAAGCACACACAGCTCAGCGAGTAGGGCTGTGGCTGAGCAAAGGAAGTGCCTGTGCTGCAGCTCTGCAGTCCCCGCTGGCGGTGGCTGCTGCTGCAGCAGCTGGACAAGCTGGGCTGCCGCTACAACAGCTGTGCTGATGGTACCGCTGCTCGCTGTCCTGACAAAGGATGCAAGCAGGCCTGCCACATATCATTGAGTCCGCTGGCCAGCAATTGCGCCCATGCTGTGAGTGCGTCATGCCCGCTGCGCACTACGCAGCTGATGGCTACGCGCGCCAGCTGCAGCTGCGCATCGCTGCTGGACCCGCATGCTGCGGCCAGATGCAGGCAGCGGGTCATTGCTTCCCAAGCCGCAAGCAGGTGCTGCATGTGCACGTATGCAGACAGCGGCAGGGGGCGGTTTCCCCTCGGTGGCGCAACCAGCCGCTGCAGGGCAGCCAGCATCGGGGCGAGGCGGCTACCTGCACCCTCAACGACTCTGCGGGGCAGGGCACAAAAGCAGCGCAGCTGTGTTTACTCGCCCNTGCACATGCATAATGGCGGCGAGCAAGAGCAAGGCCTGCCGATCACAGTCAAGAGGAACAGCAGCACACTGCTGAACACCTCTGGAGTAGCCAACTAAAACGGGCAACAGCACACTCAAGCACACCTGCGCAGCGTGTCCAACTCCTCTGCGCTGTTGTCGGCCACCTGGAACTGACAAGCAGGGGCACTGATGGTAGCTACAGTACGCACGACGGAATAGGCTGCCTCCTCTGTAGTAATGTTGCCGGCCAGCTGCTGCAGGACTGCCTCCAGCTCCGTCGCCAGCCAGGAGGCGGTCATGCTGGCCGAGATCTGTTTTCAGCGAGGCCGTGACTGCCTGTGAGTCCCGAAGCAGAGCGGGGCGTTTCCAGGGGCAGGAGGGCAGGGCAAGGTGCTCAGCGGCAACCACTTGGACAGGCGGCAACAGCCCCCTTTCGAGCCGGCGGCGGCGGGTGGCAGCTGCGCCCGGCTCCGCGGGGTGCGCCACCTCTGGGCGGTAGATCGGAGGCTGTGCACCGTGTGGCGCTGCTTGGGGCGAACGAGGCGCGCCAGCGACCGGTGGCCCGACGCCTGCGCTGTAGCTGCGCCTGTTGAGCCTCGGGGGCAGTCAGAGCGGTTGACCGGGGAGCTGCAGCGCTCGATCAGTGATGATCAGCCGCCAGGGCGTGAGTTGAGAACGCACCACCGCCCATGCGGCCGCCGCCAGTGGGTGCCGCCGATGCGGGCTGCTTCTGTTGCCCAGCCCATCAGCACATGACAGCTGGCAGCCGCATTCAGATTTGCTTGAAATGACGCTTGTACAGTGTCAACCACTGGTGCTCATACAGCGCAAGACGCGCTTCGGCCGGATGAACGCGGTCACATGCTGCTTGGTTACGGCAACAACATTGGAACATGCAAATCGCATCAAAAGCACATGTGCAGCATGGACAGGTGCAATTTGGAAGGTTGAAAGACTGTACATTTACGCCGGCTGCTCTTCCGCAGCCCCAGCTGCCGCCGCCTGCCGCCGCGCCGCCTTGGCTGCCGCCCGCGCCGCGCCCAGCGCTTTGCACACATGCTTGMGCCCCGSCCGCCAGTCYGCGTGCGAGCAGGCGGRGCCGCAGTACCACACCGCACGGCAGGCACTGCAAGGGGGTGTGGATGGCAGGCGCACAAGACGGTCGATACACGTCTAGCAGTGCGGCAACAGCGACGGCCACCATTGCCAGCGTTCGCCCCACTCTGCACCCCCTGCCCTGCTCACCTGCACCGCTTGCTGTCCTCGCCCTGCCCCGCTGCTGGGCCGCCGCTGCCTCCCAGGTTGGAGCAGCCCAGGTAAGCACACGAGCGTGCAGCCGCTGCCTGCGCTGCCTCCAGCTGCTGCTCCTGCTGCGCTGAGGGGCGGCGCCACCAGTCCAGCAGGGCGGCGGCCAGCTGGCGGGCAGGCGGCAGCACCCGACGTTGCAGGGTGTTCAGAGAAGGGGTGGGATGCGGCGCGGCTGCATCATAAGCCTGCAGGACTTGCTGCAGGAAACCCAGTGCAGCTGCCTCCGAAGGGTCTTGCGCCGCAGGTGCGCCGCCACTGGCTGTCTCGCTGGCAGTTGTCAGTGCCTCAGACGCGGCCGCCCGCAGGCTGCGCAGCGCAGCGCTTGCAGCATTGTGAACCACGCGCTTCTGCAGCAGACGAGGCACCAAATCTTGATTTGCAACCAAGTCATACAGTGCTGCTGCTGCCACGCTGAGAAGGATCAATGCGTCAATCTGCAGTACAATGTGACCCGCACAGTGGTTCCCCCTTATCGGCCCTCCTAATGACTTGCAAACATGCCTCTGTGCACCCATGAATCCAACCCCCGACCCATATGCTGCGCTCGCACCTGCCCAAAGTCTCGCACCAACTGGTCCAGATAGCCACCAGATGCAAGGAGTGCCGTCAGGCAAGGGCTCCGCAGAGCGCTGAGCAGAATGCGCTGCCAGCTGTCCTCTCGATAAGCCCTGTCCTGCTGTGCCAGGGAGCAGCAACACGCACAGCAGCTTAAACCCTACTGCCGACCAGAAAGGAGGCGGAGCAGTTGCGTTTGATGAGGGCAAGTGTACGACCGGCTGCCGTTGGTACTGCCCACTTACCTGCAGTGCCACATTGCCCCACAGCTGGCCAAACAGTGTGTGCAGGGCGGGGTCCAAGCCAACTGCCAGCGGCCCCTGCGCAATGGCAGCTGCCAAACCACGCAGCACGCTTGGGGCAGTGATGAGGTCCTGCTGCACCAGCGGAAAGTGGCTGTTGCACACCAGCAGCGCGGTAGCATGCGCGGCACACATAGCTCTAAACTGCCTGAAGGCAAAGGCAGCATGAGGGGGAAGCAGGTTGAACGATGAAACAGAAAACCTGCGGCATTTCTCTGCAACGCAGATGCATCCATTCAACCAATTCAGCTGCGCGGGTGCATCACTCACTTGGTGGTGCGACGAACTGATGCGCTGCTCGAGTCTTCTGCTGCAGTGCACCCAGCCCGCCACAGTTCAGCTGTGGCGTTCAGACCCTCAGACAGCAGCATCAGCAGCTGTACTGCTTGGCTTCGCAGGCACACCAAAGGCTGTTCAGCGGCTGCCATGAAGTGCACCAGCTGCACCAGCCGGCTGTGCAGCTGCCATGCTGCCGACTGCACTGCTGCTGGCTGGCTGCCTGGCTGCGATGCTTCCATCTCGACATAGAAGTTGCACCATGCCAGGTCCAGCGTGCTTCGAGTAAACGACACGTACGCCGAATACTGTGGGTCCTGGCTGTGCAGCTGCTGCATCAGCGGCAAGCACTGCAGCGCTGCACATGCTGCGCTGCACCAGGCTGCCACGTCCGCTGAGCTGGTGGCCACAATACTTGCGGGCCGCTTCTTGCCAATCTGCAAGGCTGCGTCGCTGTCGTCGCGCCACAGCGCAGCCAGCATTTCCATCTGGCAGTGCACAGCGATAATAGCCGCACACATCAGTCTGTCGCGGCCAGTATCCAACTGCCTGGTGCAGCCGGCACGCTGCAGCCGCAGCGGCAGGTCTGCGCCAGGCAACAGCTGCTTTGCTGCCTGCCGCCGCTGCACAGTGCTCAGCCGCTGTACAACAGCAGACTTGGTGAGCGTGCTGCACGCAGCGGCAAGCCATGCGATAGCTGAGACGAGCAGGTTTCTGTGCTGCTCCTGGCTGAATCCTGCTGGTGGCTGCTCCAGCGGCAGCTGCTGCACCAGCTGCGCCACTGCTAGGGCTGCGATGGCGCTCCTGCCATCAGCTGCCTGAAGATGCTGCAGCATTGCTGCATGCAGCGGGTAGCCTGGCAAAAANCAGCTCAGACACCTCGCTGGCAGCGCTCCAATCACAGTTGGATGGCCGCTGCGCCTCGGGCAGCGGCAGCGCCACAGCCAGAACTCCAGCAAACTGCAGGGAGAGCTGCACAATGTCCTGGGCCAGCGGCGGCCCAGCCATTGCCACCGCATGGGCCTCCCAGGCTGGCTCTCTGGACAGCAGGTAGCAGATGCTAAACAGCAAGGGCAGCAGCTCGCGCTGGCCCTGAACTGCAGCAGGGGAGGGCAGCGGGATGTTCTCGGCATGCTCTAGCTGACGCCAGCACACTCCTGAGCCCCCATCTGGTGAGGCAGCACAACACCAAAATGTCTGCCCCTGCCTTGCAGCAGCAGGAGGGTACAGGCCGGCTGCCCACCTGTTGCATTGCCCTCGCCCATCCGCTGCAACAGGCGCACGGCGGCAGTCAGCCAAGCCGCAAGCTGCTCAGGTAGCGCTGCCTCCGCAGCTGCCGCAGCAGACCACCCAGGCACCCATAGCGACATTTGGGCTAGCTCCAGCTGCGTGCGGAGTGTGTCAAAGCAGCCCTGCCACAGATCGCCATGGCCATTGGCAAGCCATGCTGTCCAAACCGCCAAGGCGCTAAGCCCGCTGCTCCCAACACAGGGAACTGCCTGGCGCGCCAGCTGCAGCTGCGCCTCGCTGCTGACGCCGCATGCTGGGGCCAGAAACACGCAGGCAGTCATCGCTTTGCATGCGGCGTGCAGGTGCTGCATGTGCAGAAAGGCATTGCCCGGCAGTGGCGGCGACAGCCGCTGCTGCAGGGCGGCCAGCACGGGCCCAAGGCGGCATGCTGCCCCATCAATAGTTCTGCATCATGGGGCATAGAAGGGGCAGTGCAATCGTCCCTCTTGCACATTAACTGGTGCCACGCGTGGCAGGCGAAAGCACCACGATGCAGGCGGCGTGAGCAGCAGAACCAGAACACTCTTCCTCAACCGACTGCCTTTGGCCAACCAGGATAGCCTTTCGCATACCTGCGCAGCGCTTCCACATCTTCGATGCTGTGGTCAGCCGGTGAGAAGTCAGCAGCAGAAAGCCGGATGGCCACGGCCCTGCTCTCGGCCAAACGGGCTGACTCCTCGGTTGCAATGCCGCTGGCCACCTGCTGCAGCAGCGCCTCCAGCTGAGCCGCCAGGGTGGTGTCTGTGTCCTCCACGGTGTGAAACGAGCTCCCTCGCCTCCACAACGATAACTGCAACGCATGACCAAGCGGCATGGASGGTATNNGTGCTGCGCAGCCGGCCGGGGNAGCCAGNCGGCAGTGGCGGCGGCGAGTTGGGCANGTCCGCTGCCCGCGGCTCCAGCGTGCCGCCTTTGGCCAGTTGGTCAGCTTCTACGCACTGTGAGGCGCTGCGTAGGGCGAACGAGGCGCGCCAGCGACCGGGAGCTTCTCTCCTGCGCTGTCGCTGCGTCTGCTGGATCTTACGGGCGGACAGAGAAGTCTGTCAACAGCCGCTGAGTGCCGATCAGCAACCAGCGGCCGGCCCGGCCCTGGGTGCCCCAGCGTCGCCGCCCATGCGGCCGCCGCTCGCAGCGTGCGTGGGTGCCGCCGATGCTGGCTGCCTCTGTTGCCAGCACGTTACAGCGGGCATTGACATCTGTTCAACATGCATTTTGTGCAGTGTCAGGCTGTGATGCCGAAAAGTGCAAGACACTAGGGCCGGATGAACACGGTCATTTGATCAACCAGCGCTCATGAGGGATGCTGGTTGCCGCAACACATTAAACCATGCAAAACCATCAGAAGCAAAGCATGCCAGGAACAAGTCGAAAGGTGAGAACTGTACAGTTACGCCGGCTGCTCAGCCGCCTCCCCTGCTGGCTCCGCTGCCTGCCGCCGGGCCGCCTTGGCCGCCGCCCGAGCCGTGCCCAGCGCCTTGCACACACGCTTGTGCCCCACCCGCCAGTCAGCGTGCGAGCAGGCGGTGCCGCAGTACCATACAGCGCGGCAGGCACTGCAGGGTGGGGTTGAGAAGCCACAGCTGTGAATGGCTGGGCTGCCTTGAGGCAGCAGCCACAGGTAGAGGCAGCTGCAGCAAACATGCATCGTCCCATTCCCACAATCATGCCCACCCCCTTCGCTGCTCACCTGCAGCGCATGCTGCCCTCGCCCTGCCCTGCCGCCGGCCCGCCGCCGCCGCCCAGGTTGGTGCAGCCCAGGTAGGCGCAGGAACGTGCCGCCGCCGCCTGTGCCGCCTCCAGCTGCTGCTCCTGCTGCGCCGAGGGGCGGCGCCACCAGTCCYGCNGGMCGGCSNNGCCWNGNCMGGCYGGCNGGCG
>JADXDR010000035.1:707485-724943 GCA_025026875.1 Chlorella ohadii
GTAGTACGTTCTGGTTGGTTGCAGAGGCGGGCATCACGCATCCGTGTGCACAAAAGGCTGCCTACCGAGCTCAGGTGGCTGTCAAGATAATGCCCGCAGCTTACAAGCCAACACGCATGCCGCCAGATGTGGAGCCAGCTCACTTGGCGTGCTGGCTTGCAGCATATCCCTGGGGTGCCTGTAAGCTGTGCAAGTCCAGGGCGGCAGTGATGCTGTCAGAAAGCGCGTTCAACAGCTGGCCGGCCTGCAGCATATTGCTCAGCTGAACAGGGGGCCCGTCAGCAGCAGCCGCACAAAAGTGCATCAGCTGCGCCAGCCGGCTGTGCAGCTGCCAAGCCATGTCACATAAGGAGCCATTCATTGCTAGCGCTGCCCGGCTGCTCGGCAACTTCACAGCCCAAATCAGGACGTTAGCCGCACACCCAGCCATGTTTACGGCCGGCAGCGCTAATTTCCCAGGCGATGGCTCCCATTGCCAGCATGTGTGCAGCTGCTGCGCCAGCGGTATGCACTGCAGCGCCCCGCAAGCTGCAGCGTACCAGGCAGCTGTGTCTGATAAGCTCCAGGCGGCTGCTGCGCTGCGCTGTCTGCTGGGACCTCCCTGCCAGAAGGTTCGCAGCCAGCCAATGTGGCTGTATGCGCCAAGGAGCTGCGCCCGCAGCAAAACCTGAGGCCCTTCGCCGAGCTCTGCAACTGGCCTGCCTCTGCTGACCACCTGCATGTGCTGCGGCAGCCCGCTGATCAGCGGCAGCAGCTGCCGCATCACCTTCTGCTGCTGCTGGTTGTCCAGCCGCTGCGTGACAGCAAGCCGGTCGCACAGGCTGCAGAGCATGCCTAGCAATGCCGTGACTGAGTTGAGGATTTCCCCATGCTGCTTTTCGCTAACGTCGGGTGGTGGCTGATCCCGGGGAAGCTGCTGTGCCAGCTGCGCTGCTGCTGTGACAGCGCCAGTGATGCCAGCGGCATTGGCTATGGGAAGGTAGGACTTGAGTGGGACAAGAAGCCAGCCACCGCCCACAAGCATCGTTGCCACTTGGGAGGCAGACTGCCAGGTGCACTCCCCGGGCCGCCGCTCCCTGGGCAGTGGCAGTGACGCTGCCAACACGCTCAGGAACGACAGGCAGACCTGCACAAGCGTCTGCGCCAGCAGCGGCTGTGCGAGTGTTGCTGCCGCATGCGCACCCCAGGGTGCGGCAAAGCTAAGTGTGTGGCAGGCCGCTACGAAGGCTGGCAGCACATCCCGGTGCCACAGCACTGCAGCAAGGATGGGGGCGGTCATTAGATGTGATGATGCGATGAGGGCGCAGCGCAGCCTGATCACACATTGGCTGCCTTTGCCATGCTCTGGCGCAATTCAGGGAAAATCACCACACAGCTAGCTCATGTAAGTAGCAGCAAGCAGCACGCAGCTGTCAACCGGGGGCCAGCCACAGGCTACAGCTTTGGTGCAAGCGCGGCTACCTGTCTCACTGGCCTCGCCGAGACACTGTAGCAAGTCCACTGCCGCGAGAAGCCAGGCCACAAACTCGCCCGGCGGTGCTGCCTCAGCTGCCGAGGCGGCCGTGAAGCCCGGCACCCTCATGCACAGCGTGGCAAGCTCCAGCTGCATCCGCAGCTGCAAAGAGCAGGAACGCGCCACAGAGCCGGGATCGCGCCTGACCCACAAGCTGGCCGCTGACAGCCCCAAGCGCCCGCAGGACATAAGGCTGCCAATGGCCAACCGCGCCAGCTGCAGCCGCGCCTCGCTGCTGGCGCCGCATGCTGGCGCCACATACATGCAGGCCACAATGGGGTCATGTGCTATGTGCACCAGAGACAGGCAAGACAGCGTGTCTCTGTCGTCGGCGCTGTTTGCGTCCAGCAGTGACGCCTGCTGCCGCAGAGAGGCCAGCACAGGGGCGAACCGGCTTGCAACACCGTTGATGATGCTGTGGGGCGGGGGAGGGGCGGCCGTACTTCATTCAGCTTTCCACTTTTATGGCGTAACTCAGCTTTCCACTTAAACGCCCCAATGCACACGGTGCTGGGGCAATCGGCAGCAGTTGTGCGGGGCAGCTGCTGCAGGCCAGCGCAGTGCAAACACAGGCGGATAAGGACAGCAGGCGATGTCGGCCATATCGCAACGAAATCCAAGCTCACGTGCGCAGAGCTTCCTCCTCTTGGGCGCGGTGGTCCACTTGGAGCCACACAGAAGCGGAATCACGGATGGTGGCTGCCAGGTGCAGAGCTTTCATGGCCGACTCGTCTGAATCCAGCCCGCCCTCGTCCAGATGCTGCAGCAGCACCTCCAGCTCAGCAGCTAGCCCAGGGAGCGCCGCCATGGTGGCAGAACGTAGCCTGCACCCTGCGATCCAATGGCAGCATGGGGATGATCTGGTCGAAGATCCCATTGGTGCAGTGGTCAAGTGAGGCGGAGCTGGGCAGCCGGGCGGTGGCGGCAGCGGCGGCGGGCCTGAGCACACCGCATCGCAGGCCTGCGGCAGCCTGATCACATGTGCAGTGCATCTGCTCCCTCACTGTAGGCGTTGGCTCGCCCAACGAGGCACGGAGGCTGCAAGCTTGCGCCGAGTGGGGCTTTCCCTGCTCCTGCTGAAGCTCACGCGGGACGGTCGATACTTGGTTGCAATCTGTACGTGTTGCAGCCGCCTGGAGCGCGGTGAAAGGCATCTCTTGTCCAGCAGCCGCCCATGCGGTGCGCAGCGGCGGCGCCGCCGCCACTGTGGTGGCAGCAAATGCCGGCAGTTTGAATGATCAGATGAACATGCTTGGAATCACATCAACACAACATTAACAAAAACACGTCCTGCAAAATATCCTTGCATACATTCGCCACGCACAGGCAGCCGGCGCCGGCGCAGAAACCGCAGGTGGCGGCGGCGCCGACGGCCGCCACAGGAGCGAGCTGGCTGTTGCTGCACCGCATCTGGCGATCAAAGGTTGCTGGAAACCGATTCACCGGCCTGCAAGCATCCAGCTGCATGCAGCGAACGTGGGACGCGCCCCCTGAGAGCGGGCCGCGCTAGGGGAAGTCCTTCATTCTCTCCGATCGTGCACTCCCATGCACTGCTGCTCCAGCTTGGTGCGCCTCGCCGCTGCCCAGCCAAAGCGCCTTCTCCCTGCCCGCCAGGCCGGAGCAGCCACCACCCCCGCTCCACGCTCGCGCTGTGCGTCGGCCGCAGGCAGGCTCTCAGGCGCCGCCATGCCGCAGGTGGGCGCGGGACCTGCGGCCGCCGCCGCCGCCGCCCCCCGCGGCTCACGAGCTGGCTCACCTAAGCTCCGCACTGTTGCAACTAGTTGCCCTGCAATGCATGTGCCTGGTGCCACTTCATTGCCGCCGTGCCCCAGCTGCAGCAGCCGGCTGCTGCCTCACCCTGGCCTGCCCGCATTCGTTGTTTGCCTCGCCACAGGAGGAGAGCCACGAGTTTCTGGACCATGACGAGTACCACGCCCGCTGGGAGGACAACTTTTGGGGCAAGGATGGCGGCCTGCAGCCAGGTGCGTGCTGCTGGGTGGGTGCTGCCGCTTGATGATGAGCATGGGTCTTTCACTGGTGTGGGCATACTAAGGAAGCGCTGGTACGAAAGTTTTGAGGCTGCTTGCAACCATGCTAACCTCAGCAGCATGACACGCCTCACCTGCCCCCGCTGGATGCCCCTTTGCAGGCCAAGCCTTTGATGCCAAGCGGTCGTCCCCTGCGCTGACGGATCTGCTGAAGCAGAGCGGCCTGGAAGTGGCGGGCAAGCGGGTGCTGGTGCCCGGCTGCGGACGGTGAGCACCGCGGCTGGTTCAGCGGTTGTGCAAAGAGGGAGATGGGAGGAGCCGCGGGACAAGCCGACTTGCCAGCTGAGTGCGATGTTGCAGCTGCTCAGCACGTGCACCTGGCCGCCTTGGACCTGCATCCCACCAGCCGCACCCCTCTCGTGCATCCCTCCCTCCCTGCAGGGGCTACGACTTGGTTGAGTTTGTGCGGGCGGGAGCTGCAGCGGCGGTTGGGCTGGAGCTGGCCCCAACAGCGCAGCGCGAGGCAGCGGCATACCTGGCAGACACCCTGACGCCGGCCGAGCTTGCAAATGCAGAGGTGCGAAGAACGCAGGTGCCCTGCTGGCCCCAGCTGCCTGCAGAAGCCTACCGTGGGTCCTGCGTGAGCTGCAGGAAGCGCCCGACTGCCTGTCGTCACAACACTCAAGCTGCACTTCTGCCTCACTGGCCGCCCCCGTCTCTGCATCCGCAGGTGCACACGGGTGATTTCTTCAAGTGGGAGCACCCCACGCACGCAGCCTGGGACGTCGCTTACGGTGCGCGCCTGCCCTGCTCAGCTGTTCGGCCGGGGCTCGGCGTNGGGATGTGTGGAGGCGCTGGCAAGCTGCCGGCTNGTTGTGCCTTNGTTGAAGGAGGCACCACCGCAAANGGGCGGCTGATTGTAATGTTTAAAATTCCTCCCGTTCCTGCAGACTATACCTTCTTCTGCGCGCTGCACCCCGCCATGCGGCGGGACTGGGCGGCGGGCTACGCACGCCTCCTNGGCCCCCGGCGCCCTGNCTGGNCCNTGNCCTGGCCTTNCCCAATNCGTGCCGGCGGGGGAGCACCCAACCGGGCCGCCTTNGGCCGGTCAAGCCGCAGGACTATATGGATGTGCTGCTGCCGCTGGGTGAGCTTGCCTGCTTNGCCCTGGTGGAATGCTGCTTGCTGGAAGATGCCCAGAATGAAGAGTGGCAGTNGGTTTGTGYGCCTTGGAGGGTTGGTCAGTTGCTGGTTTGCGGGGGCGTGCTCCAGCGTGGGTCTCACGGGTGCTGCTTTCCTTTGTCATTCTTGCCCGCAGGCTTCACGCTCGTCAAGGAGTACGCTGTGCCTGCTGAGCTGTCGCACCCTGGCCGCGGAGGCAAGGAGGCCATGCTGCTGTTCAGGAAGGACTGATGCCAGCTAGCCCTGACTAGCGGGAGAGCGACATGAGAGAGCGAGACGAGAAGCGCACGCCGCTGGGCCGCACAGCTGGAGCGTGCTGCTGCGCACGGCGCGTGCTGCAACCCCTATTGACAGCACATCATCTGACCCATTCATTTCTGGTGCATGCTTGCACAACATGCCATTCTTCGTTGTAATGTCCGCAATAGGACAGCAGTAGGCGTGCCCGGCAACTGCGGCACTGGGATGCCGCCCAGCGCAGCATGACCAGCACCTGCAGCACGACCGCTGCTTTGTTTGCGAGAACTATCTCCTCATTGTAATCGACGGGGCCGCAACAGCCGAGCAAGCCCTCCCACACAACCCTCTGCGGCCTGTCTCGCCAATGAGCCTGTCAGCGGCTCGGGTAGATGTGCCATCGCGCACAGTAGCCCACCATGGGCGTCCCTTCACGCCCGCTCGGCCTGGGGCGGCGCGGCGAGCGGTCTTTGCGTCCGCCGAGCCGCAGAAGGGCAAGAAGAAGGGCGCCACGCCCGATTCCATGACGGCCTACAGGTGACAGGCCTCTGTGACCGATCTGCAAGCGCCTGCGTTGCCGCCACTCATCCCGCCGCCGCTGCCGCCGCCGCCGCTGCCGCCCACCCACCAGCACTCCCTTCCCTCTGCAGGCCCCCATCCCTTGAAGGCGCCTCGCTGCGTGCGGAGGCAGAGGCACCCTTCCGCGGCTTCCGCCTCTTCATTTTCGGCGCGGGAGCCGTCGGCGCCGGCCTGGCCACCCTTTTTGGCCTACCGCAGCTGATTGGCGCACTAGGCGGCGCCCCTAACGCTACCAAGTCGGCGGCTGAAGCGCTGCAGGACTTTGCCATCAATGTCGGTTCGTTCTCGGCGCTGGCATTCCTGGTGCAGCGAGACCTGAAGGTGGGGGGCGTTTGTGCGGTCGTGGGGTGGTCTCAAGGGTGTCCTGTGCTGAATGTGGGATGCGACAGCAACTGCTGCGCCCTGCCTGGCGGAACGGGGGCTGCTTGTTGAGCTAACATGGCAGCTCAAGTGCAGCAAACTTTGGTGTAGTGAGGTGCCGCCGATGCTACGCCTGGTGGCACTTTCCTGGCTGCACCGCCTGTGGAACAGATTCTGTGACAGGCTGCACCATGGCCAGATCCTGGTGAACATCTGCAGGAATGCCGACATGCATCACTATCTCTCTGGCTTTGTGCTACAGGCGCGCGACAAGCAGATGGCGCGGCTGCTGCGGGAGGACGAGCTGGGTGCCTGCCAGCTGGAGCTGGCCAACAAGAAGGTGCTGCGCCTGGCACAGCTCAGGTGGGTGACCGCAGTTTTTGNTCAGTACGGCCTGTGGTCTTGTGTGTGAGTTGCATGGCGCAGCCGGTCAGCTCAGCAGGGCGCAACCAAGCTTGCTGGCACGCACTCCGTAAGCATTCGGAAAACTTGCCACCTCCCACAACTGTTTCCTTGCACTGCCTGTGGACCCTTCCTCCCTGTGCAGAGGCTTTGCACGGGTAGTGCTGATTGCGGGCACGCCCGCCCAGGTGGCGGCGGCGCTGGCGGCGGCAGAGCCCTACAAGCAGCAGCTGCAGGAGCGGGGGGTGCTCGTCGTGCCCCTGCCCTTCATGGCAGCCAGCGGCAGCAGCAGCGCGGAGGAAGAAGCGGCGGCAGCGACTGCTCTGGCGCCGCCTGGGGCGGAAGACCTGCGGTGGCGGGCCACCCCCATCCGCCTGGGAGACTGGCAGGCCTGGTTCCAGAAGCAGGCAGCCATGGCCGGCAAGGGGCTGGCAGACGGGCTGTATGTCAGCCTGCGGCTGGACGGGCGGGTGCGCGGCAGCGGGCTGGGCAGCCCACCCTGGTGAGCACAGAGGAGGGCGGGTGGGAGTGTGCATGGAGTATGCTTGCATAAACCTTTAGTGTTGCAGCGAGGTTGGCCTGGTTGGCTGGCTTGTTGCTTGTTGCCGTATGCGCAGCGGCTGCTTGCATTCTGCCCCACTCAGCACTTCGCATCACCAGCACCACAATCAACGCCTCCCGTGTGCCGCAGGGCGGCCCTGGCGGTGCAGCTGCCGCCTACTGAGGGCGTGTTCAAGGGTTTCCTGGATGGAATGGATGGCAGGATCGGCACCTTTGACTGATGGATTGGCTATTTATTTGAGTGCCGGAATTCCACCNAGNCTCAGCTGGACCGAGGGGCCTCTGGNCTTGCGACCCCNGCTTGCAGCTGCTGCGTTGAGAGGCTGTGCATCACCTGACCTCCATTTGATCTGATTTTCAGCTTCAAGCCAATTTTGCAGTGTGACTGCTATGTAAAAGGGAAGAATAAGAGTCGAATAGGACTCAAACGCAAGGTTGCAATGCCGGCAAAGAGTGGCAAGTGCTAACCTGGGCTGGCAAGAACGGCATCACAGCGCTGCAGGTAGACAGCAGCCCAGCGCTCTGCTGCAGCGCCAGGGTCCTCGGCTGCTGCTGCCGGCTGCTCAGCAGCTGCCTCCTGCAGCAGCTGCCGTCGAGCTGTGTTCAGCTGCTGCGCCGTGGCTGCTTTGGCGGCCGGCGCTGCATTTGCCAGTCGCTGCATGGCTTGCGACAGCACCTGCCGAGTGGCGACATCGACAGCGTGCGCTCTGCTGGCTGCTGTGGCTGCCTGTGCCGCCGCTCGCTCTGCTGCAGCTGCCTCAGCGTCAAAGGGCGGAGGGGCAGGTGCACCCCACTTGCTCCGCACCTTCTGCCACGCGGTTGCAGCATCGATTGGCTGGTCGGCGCTGCATTGCACCAAGCAGGCCCGCTCCCAGGCCGCACTGCTGCCGCTGCTGCTACTGCCATCATATCCACCTCCGCCGCTGCTGCTGCTGCTGCTGCTGCTCCCAGGCGCTTCAAGCTGGGCTGCCATCCGGGTGATGACGTCTGCCGGCACCCGCTCTCCCGCCGGTCGCTGTGCATTGCGTTCGTGTGCCAGCTGCTCGCTGCACTGCAGGTGCAGCAGGACCACAGCAGCGCCCGCTGCCCGTGCCAAGCCGTAGCACTGCCACCGCATGCTGCGGTACTGCAGGTTGTCATCTGCAATAACAAGCCTTCGCCGCTGTCGCCGCAAGCTAATGTCCTGCTGCTGCTCAGACGCCGGGCAGGGCGGTGCTCTGCTGCTGCCCGCATCCTGCTGCTGTGTGCCGACGGCGGCAGGCATTGGTTGCTGCCCCTGCCGAGGCTCATTGCTGCTGCTGCTGCTGCTTCCTCTGCCTCCGCTGCTGGCGAGGTCTGCTTCAAGCTGCGCCAAGGCCGCTGTCCGGGCTAGCTGCCAAGCCGCGGGGTCGAACGCTGCCGCCGCCTCGTCGCCGCCGCTGCCGCTGCCGCCGCTNGCCGCTGGATGGCTGGCAGCCCAGATCGNTCAAAGCAGACGTGGCGCACTTCAATGCCTTCCCGGCATGCCTCTCGTGATAGGGAGCGGGCCAGGGTGGTCTTGCCCGCGCCAGGCAGGCCGGAGAGAAGTAGCAGGCACGTCTCTGCAGCGTCTGGGGCTGCCCGCTCCATTGTTTCGCGTGATCGGCGGAGTGCCATTGTGGATTGTGCTTGCAGTGCAGTTCATGCTGTGCTGACCGGGCGCCGAAACCAAAATGCGGGTGGGGGCCAAACCACAACCAACCGCACGTGCATTGCTTCGTAGACCAGTGCGACATGCTAGCCTGCACATCGACATCTCTGCAACGCTGCAGTGCTGCACGGGCGCCGGCGTCCCGCAGCGGGCAGCGCCTGTCCCGGCTCCCCAGCTGTCGCATTGCGGCGACATGGACGCCCCAAGATGCAGCAGCAGTGAACGCNASGCCGCCGCCGGTCCCTGCGAGCAGCGGCGGCAGCGGCAGATGCTGCGACGCGAGCGGGAGCGGCAGATGCAGCCGCTGAACCGGCATGGTTCAGGTCAGTGGAGCAGGCTGTTGTTGAATGCAGTTCCAGAGTGACTTGCGTGTCTTGGTGTTAACCTGCCTGCTGCACTAGCACTGTGCGCACCCATTGCATGCCTGCCGCCCTCCTCGTTCCACCACCTTTCCCCGCTTGCCTTCCTGTCTGTGCGCTGTGTTGAGCCTCTCTCCGCCATCCGCATTCTGTGCACACGCAGCATCGACATGCAGGCTCGCGACTACGAGTTGGATGTGAGTCGTCAGCTGGATGCATATGCTTGTGGCCGGCTGTGCACGCACCAGCACACCTCTGAGGCAGACGCAGCTACTGGTCATGCAACCCGTCCGCTGAATGAGGCCAGCTGCCTGGGCACTGTTTGTGGGTTTGACTTACCTGCCTGCTCCCCTGTGCACTGGGCACTGCTTGCGCTGATTTCTGTGCGCCTGCTCCCCTGCCTCACCGCTGCAGCAATTCAACGTGAGCAAGGAGGGCGCCGCGCTGGGCTGGGGCGGGGTGCAGTCAACTGGCGTTTTGGTGGGGGTTGCAAGGCAGAAGGTCCAGCATTTTGTTGGCTGCACCCATCTCACGACATCCGTCTTCACTGCTGCAGGTTGTGAACAATGCCGTGTACGCAAACTATCTGCAGCACGGTAAGAGAAGGTCAATGCAGCAGCGTGGCCCTGACAGGCGGAGCAGACCCGAGGGTCTTGCATGCACCTTGTGCCCTGCACTTTGCAGCGCCACCGACACTGTTGGTAACAAGCTCACATTATTGCAAGTTGCCGACCCTCCTGCAGTCCGCCACGAGTTCCTGCTGCACGTGGGTGTGTCGGCAGACACGATTGCCCGCACCGGCGATGCACTCGCGCTCTCAGGTGGGGCAGGCTGCCTTGTATTAGATGTTGCGCTCCTTCCATGTGATCAGCGTACCCAGGCGCTATGTATCAACCACCCATTTGTCCTCTCTTACTGGCCGCTGCTACCAACTTCCTACAACTTGCAGAGCTGCACATGCGGTACATCCAGCCGCTGCGCTCGGGAGACCGCTTCCGAGGTGGGCTCTGAATCTTGCGGACCAGCTGGTTGCGCCGACTGATGTGGGAGGTCATGATATGCTCGGCAGCAGCAGCAGCAGCAGCAGCAGCGAGCCACAATCCTCTTCAGCATGGCAGCACCGTGGATTTGATCTGCACCATTGCTGGCCACCCAGCTGCTTTTGTCCACTGCTTCTCAAGCACCTGCTATCCCATCCGCTCCTGCCTGCAGGCACATGCCGCGTGTCCAAGGCCACGGGCGTCCGCTTGGTCTTTGAGCAGCAAATCTGGCGGCTGCCACGCAAGCACCGTGCACCAGCGGCGGCCAGCAACGGCGGCGGCAGCGGCGGCAGTGCAGCTGAGGCAGGGGAGGAGCAAGAAGAGCTCGTACTGACTGCAGAGGCGGTGGTGGTCTCGCTTGATAAGCGGTACAAGCCAAAGCGCATCAGCCCGGCGCTGCGGGAGCGGCTGGTCAGCGGTGCGGCGAGCGAGGGGCCGCCCATCCCGCTGCAGGAGCTCCTGTGACCTTGGTGCTGAGCTGCAAACTGGAAAGCGTGTTTCCACTGAGATGTGGACCAGTGATCGCAAGGTGTGCACCTTGCTTATGTGGCGTCGCTACTGGGCTGACATCACCCTGTGTCTGTTTGACAGTAAAGTGTGAAAGCGAACCAACCTCACGCAAGGCAAGAGTGCGGGCCAGGCCCTTGCCTGCCTCTGATTCAGCCGCCGCCTCACCACCTCGGCATTGCAACTGGGCAGTGCAGAATTACAATCGAGGCACAAAATGGGGCTCATGCGGAGGGCAACATGCATGCGCAACTGAGGGCCCACACTTGCAAGCAGGCAGGCAGGACCGCTGATAGAATAGATATGGACAGGGGATCATGTCATTGGTGTAAGGTACGCAGCTAACATTTGCCTGCAATAATAGGTGCGCTGGAGCTGAAAAACGCTGTTATTCCATGTGCATGTAAGATGGCATGTGCAGTGCAAGATCAGCTGTTGAGCCGGGTGATGCCATTGGCAAGCGGTGATGAGGCGGCATCAGCAGCCACGGCCACCTCGGCACCACTTGTTGGGGTGGCCGACGCCGGCAGCAGCTCTGTTGTGCTGGGCACGTCTGGCAGCTGCTGCGCCTTTGCTGCCTTGGGCATTGGCGGTTCTGAGCCGCCGTTTGCTGCAGCCTCTATGCCGCGCGGCGCCGGCTGTGCAAAGCGCTTGCTGCCTGKSGGCGGCAGCCCGCCCGCAGCGCCAACCGGCACGGCAACCGCCTCTGGCCGCGTGCTGCCGCCGCGCTGCAGCAGCCGCCCGCTGGCGGTGCGAGCCGCATCGAACATCGAGGTGACGACAGAGGAGGCCCGCGAGGCGGCTGCTCGGGCGCGGCCGGTACCGCCGCGCTGACGTGGCAGGCGCAGGAAGAAGAGGGCCAGGGCCAGCAGGACCATGAGGAAGTAGAAGGCAACCAGAATACCGATGTCGGTGGTTGTGCGGCTGGGGTCGAAGCCTGCAGGCAGAGGGGCAGAGGGGTGTGAGGGTGGGTGGGATGGCTATTGCTGTGACATGCCCTTGCTGCCCGCTGTAAGTTGGGACCCAAGATGGGCAGCCGCCCTCACGCAAGCGATTTCAGGCCGCAGAAGAGAGAAGAACGGGCGCTCACCCAGAGTGGTGAGGAATGTCTCGCCCGGAACGTTGGGGATTGTGGTGCTGCCAGCCGCCTGCAGAGCGTGGACAGCGAGAGAGACTGATGGTCAACGTGGGTTTCAGAGGGAGTCGCACAGCTGTTCAGCTCAGTGCCTCAACGTGCAAAACCCCTATCAGTCACAAAGGCAGTGCCAGTTGGACGCCTTGCCTACCTGGAAGTCGTGCATCTGGCTGTTGAGCTCGTTTGTGATCATGGCCTCAACGGCACAAAGCTTACTAGTAACAAACCAATTGGAATGCCAATTGGAAGCCCCACCTGGAAGTCGTACATCTGGCCATTGAGCTCGTTGGTGATCATGGCTTCAAATGCGTAGTAGAACACCGACAGGTAGTGCAGCCAGCGCAGCGCCTCTGCAGGGGGCGGGAATTGTGGGCGGCGGGTGGGGTGGGTGGTTAGGGCTTGGGTGGTGATGATTGCAGGTGAGAGTAGATAGTTGCTGGCGTAAGTTTTGAGCATTCGGTGGGAACAGTGGAGTAGTGCAACGGGCGTTTGGTTCCTTTTGCCGACCAGCAGGCCGGTGAAGGCAAGGAGCCCATCGCCCTCACTACAAGCCAGCCCTGGCATAGTAGAATGTGCATGGATTGGTATTAAAACGCACTTGGGATGGAGGCCACGTTGACCAGGAAGCCGGTGAAGACCAGCGAGAAGAGCAGGAGGAAGTTCATGGCAAACGACGCCTGGCCCGCGGTGTTGGAGGCGACTGCGGGGGCAAGGAGGGTGGGGCAAGCGGGTGGGAGTGAAGAAAGTGAAGAAAGAGCAGGAGACTGGTGGGCAGCACTTGCGCTGTGAATCAAACTGAGCAAACAGCTGCTCACATGTCGGCGCCAAGCCTGCTGCACCCAACAGCAACAGGGCATTGCCAACTGCCGCCCCTCTTCACCTGTAACCGTCATGCTCATGGCGCCCACCACGCAGCTGAAGGTGACCAGCACCAGGCAGTAGGCGGCCGCGTACTCGGAGCCTGCGGTGGGAGGAGAGGGAGGGAGTTGAAGCAGGGGGCAATGCCATGCACCAGTGCGCGACCCAGGAAAGTAAAGTNAAAAAAGTTGAGCTCAAACTCGGAACCCCTGCCCACAAACTGCGCTGAATTTGCACGCACCCGTCCTGAAGCCGGCCAGGTAGTAAAAGGTGAAGAAGTACCAGATGGCGGGCAGCACACGCAGCAACACTGCAAGCGGGGGGACAAGGTGGGGGCAGCAGGAGTGGTCGGTGTAGTGTTGATCGGGGCTGGTAGGTAGATCTGTAGCGGGTGCATGAGGGAGCTGAGGCTGACTTCTGGCGTTCTGTCGGCTTAGAAACCAGGTCGGAGGCTGGGCTATAGGTCCATGACGACTCACAACAGCACACAATGTGAACTCAAGTAAAGCCGCACTCACTGGCGTCCAGCGTCAGCTTGGACAGCAGGTAGGCGGAGGGGTGGTAGTAGCCGCCACGCACCTCGCGCGTCACCACCTGCCGCTCGTTAATCAGCAGGTCGACTGCAGGGCATCAGAAGGGGGAACGGGCATGCGTGTGGGTAGTGTTCTAGAGCTAGCTAAGGAGACTGGGAGGGCACCACCTGGCGCTCGTTGATCAGCAGGTCGACTGCAGGGAGGGAAGCGTGGCGCATGGCTATGTGTGTGAGATGCTGTGTGTAAGCTGCAGGGCAGGCTGAGCAGGTTGGGGAAGTCACAACGTGCCGCCAATCAACTTAAAGCATTGAAGCATGGGCAGAGGGACGCATGCCTCACAGGCACATGCCGCTCCACAACGTTGGGCCAGAAACCCTAAAGTTCAAGCAGCCAGCGGCGCACCGGTGGTGAGGGAGGTGAAGCCCAGGAAGGCCAGTGCAAAGAAGGTGCCGCCCATGCGGTTCTGCACGCCTGCACGCAACAGGGGCAGTACGGCAACAAGCAGGCAGACAAAAAGGTCAGGAGGAGGCCCGGCGCAGACATTGGACGCGCAGTAATGCAATGAGCAGACCAGCCCATGATGGCATCGACCTGGCAGGCACAGAGGTCCCCAGCTGACAAGGCAACACTTGCAACCAAGCCCAGCCAGCCCAGCCACAAAATTGCAACACGCTCGCTCACCAACGTTGGTGAAGTCCGAGTGGAGGAACAAAGAAGCCCAATCAATAACTTGCAAACATGTGCAAACACTCACCAACGTTTGTGAAGTCCGAGTCCAGGAACACGAGGCCCGTGATCAGGCCCATGAGCGCCGCAATCAGCGAGTGCAGCCACAGCAGCGCGGGGTTGCGCACTGCGCAGGGGGTGGGGGTGGCAGGGGGGTAGGCGAGTTGGCGAGGTGGGCAGGCACACGGGCGGGCATAGGGCCCAAGCAGAAATGGCTGTGTAGTGACGGCCAGCCATCCGCAGCGGCAGCTTAGCAAATCATACCACAGCATCCTGCTCACCAATGTCAATGAATGTGCGCCAGAACAGGACCGCCAGCTGCCGCCGCACCGGCGCCTTGCTGCAGGTAGGGGCATGGTTGGGCGTGGCAAACAGCAGGGGTGAGCCGGCCTGGCATTGTCTGCACTCTCTGACCAGTAAGTTGAAGAGTCCCACTGTGTGCAGCAACTGCCCACCAGCAAATGGGCAACATAAAACAAAGCAGGCCAGCAGACGAACCAATCCAGCCACTTCTCCCTTCACCGCAACCTACCCTCTGCGGTGGTGATGTGGCGCCGCCGCCATCTCCGCTTTGCCTGCTATGGCAGTGTGCCCCGGCACCTCGCTCATATCGCTGCTGCCGCCGGTGCTGAGGCGGTGGCGGTGTGTGCCCGGCAGGGGCAGGCCCTCGGGCACCACCGCCGGCGACTCAAATGGCGACTTGCCGATGCTGCGCCGAGCCTCGCTCTCGCTCCTGCTGCTCGCATTGCTGGTGGTGCGGCGGTGGCCGGCCGCCGCGGCAAAGGGGCTGGCTCCGGCGGCCTTTGTGGCCGCCTGATCTGACTCGTGTGCCAGGCACTCCAGCAGGCGCTTGGTATCAGCCGCATCTGAAGCCACCTTGAGCATGTGCTCAGCAATGGCGGTGCCGGCGGGGCAGGGCAGGCCGTGCCGCTCAAACCAGGCCTCGGCTGCGGGTGTGAGGAAGGGGAGCGAGAGGATGCACGCACAATCAATGAGGGGTGGGCCTATGTACAGCGGGAACTGGACACTCAGGGCGGTACACAGCTCAACAGCACAAAGGGGCAGCAAGGCTGGCGCGCCGGCACAACGAGCGCACCTTCAGCGGGCGGGCCCATGTACAGCATGCGGCCGTGGCCCATGAGCACCACTTGGTCCAGCGAGTAGAACACGTCCCTGCAGGGACAGGAGATGATGGCATGAGATGAGCAAGGGAGATGCGCTAAAAGAGGAGCGGGAGGCAAGCCTGCTGCTTTGGTCGGCGAGGACACAACACACGCAGCAGTTCATGGCACCAGCAAGCCATGACCAGCAATGCATGCCCAGGGCGCAGTTCGTGGCGCCCACCTGGAGGGCTGGTGCAGGGAGGCGAGCACGACTCGGCCCGCGCCCGCCACCGTCTTCAGGCTGCCCATCAGCATGTCTGCCGTGTAGCTGTCTAGCCCGCTGGTGGGCTCGTCCTGCGGGCAGGCAACAGAAGGCACACAGTGCGGGGAAGGGTAAAGCAGAGGAACACAGGCAGCGGGCAGGGCAGCGATGCTGAGGCAGCAGAACAGCCGCAGCCAGGATGGCCATATGATGAGTTACCAGCTCCGCCACTCTGGTGCAGACTTGAGCAGCCCTTGCTGACTAAAACGCAATTGAGAGCAAACAATGTCTGCTGAAAGCGGCCCACCAGCACGAGGATTGAGGGGTCGGTCACCAGCTCCATGCCAATCGTCACGCTGCGGGCAGCACAGGCGGGAGGATGATGCAGTTGTGAGACGCAAATCACAAAAGCAGATTCCCAGCCAGCCACGCCTCTGAGCGCATCTACACGGGCAAGCTGCAACTTTCGGCAAGCGTGCAAAGCCCAGTCAAAGCTCAGCATCACGCACCGGCGCCGCTCGCCGCCCGACACGCCTCGGATGCCGCCGGAACCGCCCACAGGTGCGTCTGCCACGTGGCGCAGGCCCAGCTCATCCAGCACACGCTCAATGGCGACCTGCAGAGGAGAAGAAAGGCCCAGCGGAGTGCAGGATGTGGGGTTTGTCAGAGCATGCTTGAGCGGCTTCAAAACACCACAGTTTCACCGCACCAAGCGTACTCCCCCTGCCTGCAGCGCAGCTCAGAACAACAAGCAGCCACCTCAGCACAAAGATCCCCACCTGCAGGTCGAGCGGTGAGGTGTCGGGCGGCAGGCGCAGCAGGGCGGAGTAGCGAAGGCACTCCTGGACGGTGAGAGACGGGATGAGCACGTCGCTCTGCGGCACGTACGCCACCTGGCTCTTGCGCCGCCTGCAGGATGGTTATGGTCAGCAGGAATGTGACGAGCAAAGCAGTGAGGAGGGGCATGTGAGGGGGTGCAGCATGCAGGGGCGCAGCATTTGCGGTTGGAGTCCTCGGTGGAGCCACCGCAGCCCCTCTTCTATACGGGTGCAACCTCACCACCCTTACGCATCTCAGCCCACCTGTGGCCGTCCACCTCCACCATTCCGGTGAGCGACGAGGYCCTGCCCAGGTCCATGGCTGAGCCGGCAATCGAGCCCAGCAGCGTGGTCTTGCCGCAGCCTGCGGGTGTGTTTGGATGGGAAGGGGGTTAGGATGCCAGAGCTGCAGAGCTGCCTTGTGCAACACATCAGCACAAGCCAGGAGTAATAATACCATGCACGTACACCATCCCAACATGCAACTCTGGCCCCTGCCAACCCTTGCCCCCTTGCACACCCACCTGAAGGCCCCAGCAGCCCAACCACTTGGCCTCCGTACACCGAGCCGGAGCAGCCCTGGAGGATGTACCAATTGTCGGGGCTGGAGGGCAGCTGGTGCAGGCCCACCACAAAGTCAGCCGCCGCCGCCGCGGCTGCAGAGGGAGGGGAGGGCGAGGAGAGAGTGGCGAGGGGGTGGCGAGGCAGCGGGAGGCTTGCAGCCACGGTGGGGAAACCACCGTTCACACAGGTGTGAATACCCACCGTTCACACAGGTGTGAATACGTGGCACTGCAAACCATGCACAGCACAGAAAAAGATCATAACCCCTCCCCTGGCAACACCCCACCCATGGAAACACCCCACCAGTGGCACCACACTCACCGGCCTGCTCGGCGGCCGAGGCGGTGCGCGGCGCCAGCTCGCCGCTGCCCACTCGCTCCAAGTCCCCGCCCAGCGGCAGGTGCAGCTTGTTCTTGGCCGCCTCAATCAGCCGGCCCAGCCCGCTGTTGTGAGGCTCCCCCAGCTGTGTGCGGCTGTGGGCGCGCTGCAGGGCCTTGCGGCGAAGCGCCTCGCTGCGCTTGGCGGCTTCTTTGGGCCTCAGCGGCACGCTGCAGGGTGGAAGACACACAGGGGCATGGAGAGCAAAGCGGTGAGAGCAGTGAATTGGACGCAAGGCAGCAGTGAGTGTCGCTTGCGTGGCAGGCAAGGTGTGGCTGTGCGGCGCCGCTCCGCAGGCCAGCCTCACGATGCCCCAACAAGCAGTGTGCTGCTGGCTGCAACAGCATGCTTGCCCCTCACCCCACCAACACCACTCCCAGCTCCCCCTGGCCCACCTGACTGTCAAGTTCTCGAACGTCAGCACTCCCACGCGGCTGGAAGCGCTGGCGCCGTTGGCAACCGCCAGAGCGGGCTTGGATGCCATGGCTTCCAGGCGCGCCACATCGGCGCGGCCCAGGCGGTAGGGCCACATCATTTGGCGGTGCACAAAGGTATAGCCGCCCACCGCTGCGGTCAGCAGGCTCAGCAGCATCAGCGGGATGGCAGCGATGATGGGGTTGGAGTTGAGCTGCGACTGGGAGGCCACTGCGGGCAGGGGAGATGCGGGCAGGGGACGGGCAGGGG
>JADXDR010000035.1:726271-792166 GCA_025026875.1 Chlorella ohadii
AGGGGACGGCGAGGGAGCGGCCGAGGGGGAGGGGGCGGGCGACGGGGAGGCCTCGGCGCCGGCGGCGCCAGCCCTGTCTGGCTCTGCACATGCAAGGGATTGGGAGGAGCTGCAGTAAGCAGCGGCAGGCACGGCAGCGCACAGCGTCTGTGCACAGCAGGTTGCAGCAGCACTTGTGCCATGCCACCGGCATGATGCCATCACAGCATGAAAGGCACGGGTAGCAGGCAAAGCGCTAACAAGCCAGGCATCCCCCGCTGACGTGCACGCACCTGGCGCAGGCGCGGCTGCTGCCGCGGTCGCCAGGCACTCTGCCGCCTGGCAGGTGGCGTTGATTTCGCTAACGGGCAGGCCGGAGATCTTCATGACGCACGCTCCAGCAGCATCGCAGCTGAGGCTGGCGCCGCCCTTCACATTGCCCACCAGCCCAGAGATCAGCGCTGTGGCAGGGGGAGTGATTTTAGCAGCAGGGGCAGTCTGAGCAAGCAGCACGCAAGCACTGGCGGGCCAGCAACCCAGCGAGAGGTGGCCAGCAGCAGTTAGCGCCCGTACACCCAACTGCCCCATGCACAGTCATGGCGGCAGCGGGCGCAGCACGCTCGCGGCAGCACATCCGATCATCCAACTCACTGTTGTTGCCGCAAGTGGCGTCCGCGGGGCAGGTGCAGGCGGTGGCGCTGCAGTTGAGGGCGGCTTGGCCGTCCACAAAGGTGCAGCCGGTGGCCTGGCACCCAACCGCCACGCCGCCGCTCTTGA
Organism: Chlorella ohadii; assembly: GCA_025026875.1. Classification (NCBI taxonomy): domain Eukaryota; kingdom Viridiplantae; phylum Chlorophyta; class Trebouxiophyceae; order Chlorellales; family Chlorellaceae; genus Chlorella; species Chlorella ohadii. The sequence goes on from JADXDR010000035.1 coordinate 727,028, forward strand.
CGGTGAAGCCCAGCGTGCACTCAGCGGAGGCAGGGGTGCACTGCACCAGCAGGCTGCCGGGCTCTAGCAAGCTGCCCACCAGTCCGTCAGTTGGCAGGCTGCAGCCGAACGATTTGAGGGCGGACTCGGGCCCAAAGGCCAGCTGCTTGGAGCACGTGGCGGCGGCGTCGCCAGTGGCGGCGGCGCAGGCAGCGTCCGACTGGCACAGCGCGCAGCTGGGGCCGGTAAATCCGTCAGGGCAGGGCTGTGTGACTGCAGCAGCGGAGGGCCGCGGGGGCAGGAGCAGGGTGAGCAGGTGGGCAGCGGCCAGGGCTTCGACAGCGGCTGCAGGGCGAGCGTTGCTCACCGTTTTGTGCGAGGGCTAGGGAGCTCAGTGCGAGCAGCGCGAGCGCTGCGAGCGCCCGCCGCGGGGCGGCGCCCAGGCTCGACATAGCGAAAGTAGCAGCTGGGAGCGCTTCAGCAAGCCATTTTGGATGTAGAGTAAACGAGAGCAAAGTTGCAAGTCGCTCGTTATGCCTCAGGTGCCTGCCTCGAGCGCGGCTCCTGTCATGCTTGCCTCGGAGCTGGTTAGCTCCCCGCGTCCCCTGAACCTACGGTTGTAGAAAGCGGCTCCCCGCAGCAGAACATCGAGGACAATGCCACGGGCGATGTGCCGCACTGCCGGTGGTACCTGGGCGGCAGACGCCGCCCGGCGGTGCTAAGAGGCACATGGGCGCGGGCGCTGGATGGCTGCCACTGGCCTACCACCCTCCATGCGCACCCTGTCAACTGAACAGCAACTGTGCGATTTCAGACACCAGCGTAGCTTGAGGCAGGTGCTGCACGGCTGCTCAGCGCGCCTCGCATGCCCCCTCCCGTGATGCCGTGCAGGAGGCAGCAGGCAGGCGACGATGCATTTGGCGCCCCGCTGCTTGCTGGCAGGGCCGCTTTGCTGAGTTTGCTGAGGGCCATTGCATCAAGGTAACACTATTATCCAGGCTCAGCATAAAANGCCCCCCCGGTTGCATGTTGCAGGTTGAGGCCCACAGTGCTGGCATCAGCAGCCTCGCTTGCAAGCGAGGAGTGCAAGTGGCAACAGGAGGGGAGCACTTTCAAGAGCTCAAGAGCATTGCAGACAGGACATTGAGATTGGCTCTGACCTTGATGTTAACACTTCCCACCAGCCAAAAGAGCTTGAGAAAGCAGCAAAGCGAGGCAGGGTGGTGGCAGCAGCACACGGCTAGCAGGTCAGCAAGCGAAGCGCCATAGCGCAGCACACGTGAACACAGCAGCAGCATGGCCCCTCTGAGGTGGTCTGTAACACTGCAGACATGTACAGCGCAGGTTAAATAGCTTTGTGCAACCAGCAAATCACAAGCTAAGGAAATAGAATTGATTGCCTCTGGGTGGGCATGGTTCAACTCTGGACCCTCAACAATCCCGGAGGAAGACAATGTGGCAGCGCATTTCAAAGTATGCATGGGACGTTGGTTTGTATGAAGCAGAAGCCAACAGCTTGCGGAATCGAAAAGCGGGGTGGCGCGAGTAAGAAAGAGGGGGTGTGCGCCTTTGTGTACAAAAACTTCGAACGTGTGGGTGTGTGTATGTGCGCTGCAAGTACATCATGTGCAGGGAGGTGCGGCGGGTTCTGCGGCGGTGCGCGCATATGCAACTGGGAGCACGACAGGTTTGGAAGGGTCCAGGTGAGCATGGGGCTCAACGAGGCCTACGCCAGCGGGCTAGTGGCAGCAGACCTGCCCCTTGGGGCAGCCGCTGACGCCAGTGGTGCCCATGGAGGCAATGCGGGAGTTGCTGGGGCACTGGAAGCTGTACCTTGCGCACCGGCCCGGGTAGGTCAGCCACTGAACACGATTGCCGTTGCTGCCCCACTTCTGGACGGTGCACTTGGGCAGTTCCGTTCCGAAAATGGTGCACTCACACTTGCCGCCCACGCACTTGCCGCCGACGTTGGGCCCCTTGGGCAGGTAGGGCAGGTACTTTGCGTTGAACTCGGTGCACTTGTTGGGGCAGTAGTTCTTGTTGGCAGTGGAGAAGATGCTGCAGGAGATGCTCGTGGCGTAGGCGGTGCCACCGATGACCACGCCGATGATACCCAAGGCAATTTCCCAGCCCTGGGCCTGCAGGAGGGCAGTGAGCAGGGACGTAGGGACGTGCCATGTTAGTGTCCACTTGGAATAAGCGACAAAGGTCCATAGAGGTGGGAGGAGGCCCCACGTGGCAGCGCTGCAAGGCATACCCCTCGGCTGCAGCACGCTGATTCAGCCGCACGCTCCGGAATGCCACGAACAGCTGTGTCATGCAGGCATGTGCATGAAGCAGCACCAACAGAGGCTTACCAGCTTCCGGCTCGAGGTGGCGGGCAGCTTGTTGATGGGCTCGTAGCCGTCCTGCTGCGGCAGAGGCTGCACAGCAGCAGCCACAAGGCTGCAGTGATGCAGTGCGATGACGCACGTCAGGGCCAGGCCCAGCAGCTGGCGATGGCTGACCTTCATTCTCCTGCAAGATGTTAAAACAACTTGAATGAGGAAGGGGATGGGTGGGCGGCAATTGCTTGGGAGCGATAACAATCAGGCGTAGTGGCGCCCTCACTGTTGGAACAGAGCGCCTGTACGAGCAACACATGTGGATTAATGCCAGATCTGACATTGCACCGCCCCGGAGGGGCCCTGCTCGCCTGAAATCGGCTGGGATGACACTGTCGGTGCAGATGGGCCGGCTCGTGCGGGCGCTTGAAACCGCTGCAAGGATGGAGCTCAGAACAGCTTGTTGGGGCCCGTGAGGAAGATAAAATGCAGAGAGCGAGGAAATAACCAATGCCGTGCAAGCTTGCATGCCCGGACGGCGCGCCGCCTGCCGGGCCTTTGTATGGGCCCAGGCGGCTGACAACTTGCAACAGCAACCGGCGCAACTGGCAGCAGCCGTTCTGTGTGGCGAGCTTACACGAGGCCTGCCAACTGCGGGCTCGCTCTCACCTTCTGGAGCGTTCAATGAAGCGAACAACAGCTGCGTCTGATGAATGGATTGCCTGAAGTGTGGTGAGCAGCAGATAGGACACATCGCCGGCTGCTCCGCTGCGACTCGCCCACGCGATGACAATACCGCATTGTTGGGAGCTTATTCCTGGGCTGTCGCCACAATTAGCTGCCTGGCCGTGCACAGCAATGGCTCTGAGGTCTGTTTTGGTGGAAGGCGGCTGGTTTTGCCGTGCATTTAACTGAGGCGGTGGGCTGCCGCCAACGCACGCGAGGTCGTTTGTGGCCAGGCTGGCATCACATGGCCGGTACGTACCGGTATACCGCCGTCCTGCAGTGTTTGCAAGAGAGCCGTTGTCAGTCACTCATGAGTGCAACGCGGCACAAGTGCTGCAAGTCAAATGACTGCAGCAACAGTATGGCAGGTGGCTTAGCTAGCCCAGATGCAAGCAATCACAAATGCCTTTGGTCCCACAAATGCCTTTGGTCCAGATGCTCCTGCTGTGTGGCGTCTCCTGCCTGAAGATCACCATGTTTTCACAGCCTTGTGACATACAGCAACGCCTTGTCCAGTCCACAGGCAACATGCTGCACAGTCTTCAAATAGAGCAGTGGCCAGGAAAGCAACTTGAACAGCTCAAAATGGCCAGCAGGACAACAAGATAGCTTAGCAACGCTGTTTCTGGGCGCTTTCGTCCCCCTGCTGACTGCGTTTGCTGCAGGTGAACAGTGTGGCTTGCTCACTTGCCCGGCGAGCGGTCTGCTGGGCTGCGGGGGCTGGTGAGGCCGCTGGAGGAGGATGGCGTTCCCAGCAGCGGCGCCCGTGCGCTGACCGGCGGCGATGCCCCTYCCACATCTGMAAAGCTGCTGCMAAAKGAGCCCGCCACCAGCACCTCCCGCAGGCGGCTGGGCAGGCTGGGAGCGCCATCGCTGGCTGCCTCCTCCTCTGGAGCAAGACCGCTGCTGCGCCGCCGGCCAGAGGCCAGTGGCCGGTATCCAGTGCCGGTACCGCCGCCGGCGGGGCCTGGCCCACCCAAGCCGCCGCCGCTGGGCGTGCGGCGCAGGCGGCCGCCGGCAAAGGCCAGGCGAATGCGAGTGGCCAGCTGGCCCGCTCGGGCACGCGTGGCGCGCCAGCCCTGTGGTGAATGAGATGGGCGGAGAGGGAGCACCCAGGCCTGAGCGACGAGTTTAGCGCTTGCCTCAACCCTATTAGGCCAGGCAAGGCCAGCAGCTTAAAGTTGGCAGCACAGCCCGATGTGTTCGTTGCAGCAAGCTACCCCAGAGCCTCAAACCAGCCCGCTGCTCCGCACCTGCGACGCCTGCGCGGCCAGCCATGCCACAGCTCCTTTAGCTGTGTTGGCGCGGGGCTGCAGGCGCTCGGAGCGCAGCCGGTGCTTGTCATCAATCAGGGACAGCACCGCCAGCAGGATTGTGGCCACTGCGAAGGACAGCAGTGGGGTGCAGATGGTGTAAAAGCACTCTCCACTAAGTTGGTGTGCAACAACACATGGTCCCTGGCCCAGGCGCAGTGGGCAGCACCAGCTTGCACGTGTTTTGGCCTGGAAATGCACACGATGGGCAGCGACAGGCGCCCATCACCAATGCAATCCAGTGCGCTCTTCGCACCTGAGGACAGGCCCGTGGCGGCGCCAATCAAGAACATGACGATGATTTGGTAGCGTGCAGCCACAGCCGGATCAGAGCCGCCCAGGATCTGGCCCGTCATCATGCCTGGAATGGACACAATGCCCTGCAGGGGCAGCAGGAGCAGGGACCAAGATTGCGAGTGGCGGCAGCACGTGGCTGCGACATCGACAGGCAGAGGGCTTTCCATGGTGAATTCCATTACCAGCCGGCCAAACAGTGCATGAGGAGCAAACTGAGCGCACCACAACGTTCATGGTGTTGAGCAGCGGGGTGAGGGCCATGCGCGCTGCGCGCTGCACCACCTCCCGGCTGGCCTCCATGCGGCTGGCCCCCATGGCCAGCAGCATCTCCACCTTGTCCCTGCCTGCGTCAGGAGGGGAGGAATGGAGAGTTGGGCAAGCAATACTTGGCATGACGAGTTGGCATGAGCGATCACAACTAGCAGCATCTCCACCTTGTCCCTGCCTGCTCGAGGAGGGTTGAGGCTGAGACTGAGCAAGCGGCACTCGGCATGGCATGGCAAATTGGAACAGACAACCCCATGCAACAATTGCCTGTCTGCACGGCATGCACGGCACGCGCAGCAGGCATAGCACAGCACAGCAGGCAGACCTGAGGACAGCTCATCCAGCACTGTTGACAGGCCAACCGCCACACCAGAGCACGCATTGCCCAGCAGCATACCCAGCATGGGGATCAGGTACTGCGGGGGCAAAGCAGGGAATAAAGCAGGTGCAATGTTTCGCTGGATGGCACAGCATTGTGGCAGGCGCAGCATACTGAATGCGGTGTACGACAAACCAGCAACTGCGACATGCTGTGCAGGTGTGCAGCTGCAACACTGCTGCTGCGCAGCCCACCTGAGGGTCATACCAGGGCGACACCTGGACCACTAGGGCTAGGCCGTACGAAATGATGGCGCTGCCAGCCAGGCCAAGGGCGCCAAGCACCTGCAACCGCATTGAGGTGAGCTTGAAAGCAGTACTGTGTTACCAGGTGGGCCCCCGGTAGCTAGCCTCCCACATTCCAAATGCCGGCCGATCGAACTTGCCTGCACCAGCATGCCGTTGTACGTCTGGGTGGGGCGCGACACAGCTTCCACAGCCGCCACCACCAGCATGAAGAGCGTGTACAGCAGTGTGAGCCACCAGCGGTTGGCCAGAAAGATGGGCACCAGGATGTATCCCAGCAGGCTCAGCTGCGCAAAGCACCTGCGATGCAAGAGTGGGTGGCGCAGGAGGAGTGGGCGCAGGGGGCAGTGCAACAGGAAAGTGTGTGGCGGCCGGGAAATAGCGCATCAGCGGGCCAAGCAAGCAGCAGTGCGCAAGCAAGCAGCGGCACGAGGCAGCAGGCTGCAGGCCGGCCGATACGATTGCTCCCTGCACCAGCCCACCACAGGCTGTCCCAGAGCGCACCTCACGGTTGCCACAGCCAGCTTGCCGTGCAGCCCCAGGCGCAGCCACACAGAGATGGCTCCGTTGATTCCAATCACAAGCGCGCCAAGCAGCAGGCCCAGCCAGCTGATGTCCACTGGCCCGCTGCCGTCTCCACCGCCGCTGCGGCCGCCGTGGCTGCCGCTGTGGTTGCCGCCCAACCCTGTTGGGACGGCACCTGCCCAGCTGTCGCCATTGGCTGCTCCTAAAAGGGCAGCAGCAAGTGCCGCTGCATCCATGCCTCCGCTGCTGGCACTTGCGGTGGCATTGGCCAGCAGCTGCAGCAGGCGCCGCTGCTGCGGCTGCCAGCCAATGGCTGCATACATGTCACTAAATGGCTCCATGCCGGCTGCCGCCATGGTTGCACACAGTGCTGCCGCCGCTGCGCTGTTGCCTGAAACACCCAGCGGTCCTAGCGCTGGCCGCTCTGGCTTGCCCGGCCTTCCTCTGCTGCCTGGAGCTCAGGCTTTTCTGGAGAGCCGGAGGCTAGGGTTGTGGCTGGCGAAACGAAGACCGTGGATGCAGCAGTCGAGGGCGCCGCCTGTGGACCAGCTGCTGCTGCATGGAGGAGGAACAGGCGTGTGGGCTCAGCAGTTTGGTTGCGGTGGGCAAGCCGCACGCGCTGGAGCAGGGCTGGGCTCAATCCACATGGCCAGCAAGCAGACATTTTAGCATTTGAGTGGCACACTCGCTGCCCCATCCTCACATGCTGCAACCCTCTGTGCAGCCCACCGCAGCGCCCCATCTGCAACATACACCCCCTCCGTCCCTGCCCACCCACCTGACTCGCGGCCCAGCGGCAGCTGCAGCACGCGCCCGCCCACTCGAGAGGGCTGGCCCGGGTCGTGCGACACCCAGATGACCGCCGCTCCGCACGACTTGAGCACGGCCTCCACCCTGCAGAATCGAGGCATGGAGCAGAGCCAATGTGACCTGTGCTTGTACTTGAAAGGTAAGTTCCAGTGGTGCTGCGCTTGGCTGCTTTCTCAGGTATGCAGCCATGCATGTTCTAAGACGGAGGTGCAGCACCTTTTCTGCAAGTGGCTGGCTGCTCTTACCTGCTCGTGGACTCAGTGTCGAGCGCCGAGGTCGGCTCGTCTAACAGCAGCACCTGCAGTGGGGGGGCAGATGGAAAATCCGCACAATCTTGGAGCTCAAGCGGGAAGGCCCAGCGAGCAGCAGCAGCGGCGGCACCACGGAGCCCCGCCCACTTGCCATGCCATGCACACGAAGCAAGCGAAAACGCAGCTGAAAACGGTAGGCAGGCAGAGCAGGCGCAGCACACCAGTGGCTTGAGGGCGATGGCGATGGCCAGCTGCACCCGCTGAGCTTGGCCGCCCTGCATGGCAGTGCAGGACCAGCAGCAAGTTTTTGCACCAGACCTGTACTGTTGCCTCATAGGCAGGCAGGCTGTGGGACTAGCGAGGCCGCGCTGGGCATGCCTGCGGACCAAGGACCCGACTCCATGTCCCAAGCTGCCACCCCAGCCAATGCAGCAAGAGATGCGGCACTGCTACACTCACCGAGAGCTCCACCCAAGGCTGGTTCAGCACCGACTGCTCCAACCCCAGCTGATGCACCAGTGCCGGCAGGTCGCCGCGCTGTCGCCCGCGCTGTGACAGAGGCAGGCAGGAGGGGTTCAACGGAGCGGCGTGAGCGAATGTCTGGTGTGAGATGGGAACCCGGCGGCGCCTGTAGCGTCGCATCCAAAACAGACCCAGCGGCGCAGACCTGGCTGCGATTCCCAGCTGCCTGCCAGCCCACCTGTGCCCTGAACTGCTGGAGGGTGTAGTAGAGCTCTGCCGGGGTGCCCTTGTGCTGCACACGCGACTGCAGAAGGGAGAGGAGACGGAGCAGTCGAGACATGAACAGCTCGCCTTGCCCACTGGACAGCACACGCCACCATCGGCACTGCTGACGGCTGCGCATGCGAGGCACTCTCAGCTCATGAAAGGCATGCAACATAAGGAGCACACTGCTGAAAGCGGATCGCTCGCACGAGCAGCGCAGCCAAAGCTCTAGGAAAAGCACAGCAGCCGCTTCAAAGCCCCGCCCCAGCAGCTCACCTGATGCACGTAGGTGACGAGCGAGCGCCACTTGGGCACGCCCCACTCCTCTGGAGTCTTCCCCGCTAGCTTGAGCGTCCCCGAGTCAAACGGGTCTGGGTGAGAGAGCAAGGATGGGCGGACAGGGTGGAAGGGTGGGTGGGTTGGGGGGAGTCTAAATCTAGCAGAGCGGATTGAAGGTGAGCTGCACACAGTGCATGTGGACAAGGCGCATGCCGGCGTGCAGCTAGCCGACCAGCAAGCGGCCATAAGAAACAAGCAGGCACAGCTCGTCGACGTGGCGTTGCACAGTGGCCAAGCAGGCGTGCAATGGCATGGGCCTGCATGCGCCAAGCGTGAACCAGCTAGACGGAGATGAGATCTCGAAGCTCTCCCACTTGCCCAGCAAAAGCTGAACCGCATCCTGGCAAGTTCAACTGCAATGCCTGCCGCTTGCCCCGTGCCGGCCTCACCTAGGTATGCCAGGGAGCGGAGCAGGAGCGACTTGCCCACGCCGCTGGGACCGGTGATGAATAGCGTCTCTCCCGAAGACAGTGAGAACGAGAGTGAGTCGAGAATGACGCGCGACTGCTGCGCTCCCAGGGACCGCGTCAGCTGCCGGACCTCCAGCTGGGCAAACGTGGGCTCTGCCGGGGGCGGGGACATGCCCGGGGCGGGCAAATCCAAGGGCTGCGTGCAGAGGCAGGGGGGCAGGGAAGGTGCGTGATTCGCTGGCGGCGGGGAACAGGAGCGGCGGCGGCAGGGGATCGGGCAGCACATGCGCGCGGCGTCGCCACAGTAGCGTGCATGCAATTCTGATCCTGGCCTGCATCAGCAAACCCGGGCCGGTGGGCCGCTGCAGGCTCTCAGCAGCCGAGAAGCGACTCGGGGTCCACCGACAGCGCACCTGGCAGTCCCGAGGCTCTTTCGATTGAGTACCAGTTATCGAGCAAGGCCATCGGCGTTCCGTTTCAGCCCTTTGGCTTGAGTCCTAGCTGGCGACCGCCCCCATGGAGAGCGGAGAGGGGATCTGTAAGACAAACCACGTGCAGCCTGCACATGTTGCTGCGCCCCGGCGCCCGGTTGGCCACCCCGAGACTGTCTCCGCTCGCTCCCACCCGGGGCTCGGCACCACCCCCAGGCCACCCTTCCCCGGGCGGCTGCAGCATGCCCGTGCTGCAGCAGCATGCGGCGGTGGATGCGCCGCTGCAGCATGCACACGCCGATGGGCAGGGAGGGCTCAACGCCGTCTCCCGGGCGGCGGCGGCCCTGCCGCATAGCACGCTAGAGATCGAGGCGCCTGGCAGCTTCTGCGCCGACATGTGGGCTGGCGTCTCGACCGGGCCAAGCAGCATTTTCAGGTGGGTGGGCTGGGGTGCATCGACGTGCCAATCAGGGTGGCAGCTGTGCGGCGCATCCGCATCCCGCAACCCGGGACTGTTCGCAACAACAAATGCCCTTCCCTAAGTGCCTGTGACCGGCATGTTTCTTGACACACTGCGCACTTAAATTCCCCACTGGACATTGGTGTAAACTCGCATCGCACAGGCACCACACTCAGCTGCCCTGGCGTGTGACCTGCTCCTGCCTGCAGGCGCATGCTGGCGCACCCCTTCCTGACCGGCCTGGTGGATGGAACGCTGTGCGAGCAGGCCTTCAAGTTCTACATCGTGCAGGTGGGTCCATCCTAGAGTATGCTGGGCAATCAGGGCTGCGCAACTGCTGTTGAAGCGCAGCTGCTGGCTTTGAGCGGTCCCAGAGATCAACGCCCGGAATGGGTCACATTTCTGCGTCCTGACCGCACAGCAGCAGATGCTCTTGGTGTGTGATGAAGATGCTGCGGAGACTAGCATGCACCCCTCAACTGCTGCCTGCTGCTTCCTCCCCTCTTCCAGGGAGCCCTGTACCTCAGGCAGTATAGCCGCGCACTGGCGCTCGTGGCAAGCAAGGTGAGAGCAGCTGAGCGGCAGCACAGCATGGCAGCTGGAGGCGGCGCAGCGTGGCAGCTGGATTCTGCGATATTTGCAGCCTGCTGCCCACAGCTGCGCGTTGCGACGTCTGCTTGGGCGGTGGCAGCATCAGCTGCTGCCGCCGCCACTTGCTGCCTGTCGTCTCTGCTTCCCTTCCCACTCTCACCCGCGCCGCTGTGTTGCCATTGTCTGCCGCAGGCGCCGGCAGAACGGCCCGCATGGACGGCCTTCCTGGCACGCTGCGCCAACGAGGCATATACAGAGGAGGACACTTTCCACAAGGTGGGCTGCTTGTAGGCCTTTCATAGCTGGCAGCCGGCGCTGACTGGCTTTTGTCGGTCGCGTTGCTGTGATCAACCCAGTGATTGTGCATTGCGAGCCTCTGTGTTCAGCGCACGCACACTTGGCAACTGACGTAGCCATCAATGGCTGTGAGTTGATACTGAATGTTAAATTTCACCATTGCAGGAGTTCCTGGGGCACTACAACACGACGGTGGAGGCGGAGACGGCGTGCGCGCGCCTGGCGCCCTCCTGCCAGCTGTACGCCACCACCATCCTGTCCACGGTGCACGAGCGCGCCTTCTACGAGGGTGAGGCAGTTAGGATCCAACGTTACTTCTGACAAGCTGCGCTTCCGGCTGGGTGAATACTAACGAGCAGGCTGCGTTGGGGGAAGCCTGGTGCCTGCGTGCCCGCCTTTCCGCCTACAGGCCTCGTGCCTGCTCTTGCCCAAGCTGACTTCCGGACGCATGTTCCAACCCTGTTCATTGCTGCAGGCATGGCCGCCATCCTGCCCTGCTCCTTGCTGCTGCTTCTTTATGGCACAAATTTCCTTTCAATCGTGGCACAAAATCCTTTCAATTGTTGCAGGCATGGCTGCCATCCTGCCCTGCTTTGTGGTGTACCTGGAGGTAGCCAAGGCGCTGCAGCCGCGCGGTGCGCTGCGCATGGAGTGCACGCTGTGCATGGGTGTTGCTGTGCGCTGCGCTGCGCATGGCGGCACGCTGTGCACGGGGGCGCGTTGTACACAAAGTGTGTCTGTGCGCTCGCATGGCCGAGCCCCCGATTGGTAATGCCTGGCGTTTGATGTGTCCAAGTATCAACAGCGCTGTGCTCAGACGGCGTGCGCTTTCACCCGGACCCCTGCAGGCTCCCCCCACCCGCTCTACCAGAAGTTCATCGACCGCTTTGGTGGCGCTGAGTATGAGAGCCTTGCACTGGAGGTGTGTGTGTGCTGCCTGCTGCCTGCTGGCTGCCTGCTGGCGGTGCGGATGCTGCTCAGATGCCTGCGCCCTGAGAGCTGGGCAGCACCAGGGCGGCTGCTGAATGTTGATGGGCACAGTGGAATGGCTGCTCTGCAGCTGGCTCGACACACGATCTCTAAGGGCACTGACGCCTCCCAACCCCTTCTGTATGTGCACTGCAGGTCGTGCAAATCGCAAACGCTGTTGCAGCAGAGCTTGGAGAGGTGCAGGTGCGGCCCGCTGCACCGCCTGCATATGTGTCCCTTGTGTTGGTGCCCAGTTGCTGTGTTGCTGCACTTGCACTCGTGCCAGCATGCATGCAGTGCACGGCTCACTGCTGGCTGGTGTGGGTTGCAGCACGGTTTGTGCGGGGCAACTTGCAACCTGGCGCTGTTGCAATTCAATTTGGTACCGTAGAGGTATCATGTGCTGAACCGGCGGTGGTGCTGTCCCCCTCCCCACCTGCGCTGCAGCGGCAGCGCATGCGCGCCATTTTCGAGCATGGCTGCAAGCTGGAGTATATGTTTTTCGATGCCTGCCATACCCAGCAGCAGTGGCCGCTGTGAGGCGGCACACCGACGGCACGCCAGCTGGGCAGCCATCCAGCGGCTGAGCGCCAGCAGCACAGGCTGAGCGCCATGCTGCCCGGCCCGCTGCCAACGCAGCAGCCAAGGTGACCGCTCTAAGCGCAGCAGCAGTGAACGCCTGGTGCCGCCACGAATGAGGCTTTAGCAAGCACAGCGCAAGTCCTGCGCCTGCATGCTTCCGCCCCAGCAGTCACCCAGCAGCAGTCTTTTGGCTGGCTGCACCACCCAAAACTCCCCTCTCAAACTCCCCACGTCAACCGACAGTTTTCTCTCGGGGCCGTCCTTCCAGGCACTGCCCCGCTCTTTTTGCCCCTCTCTCTATTGTTTACTACCTATACCCTCGCACTGCCCGTCTCCCTCCCTCTCACCGCCGCTTGCTGCTCTTTTTTCACAGATATGCCGTTGCCGGGGCCGCCCTTTTGTTTGGCGGGCAGGGTCTTGCTCCGGGTGCTTTCAGGTGGGGGCAGGCCACGCCAATTGACTTTTCGTGGCCCTACCCCCACCTTGGCATCCCCATCTCACTGCACACCTTTGGCGCTCTCCTCAATTCATTTGCCCCATGCCAGGCCGACCATAAGTGCAGCAGGCCAGCAAACAGCCCCCATGCCTGACTGCCAACTCTCAATCCATGAGCAGCGCCCCCCAATCCACGCCGCACCCTCACCCCAGTTCTCCAGCCGTTTCGTTGGCCGGTCGTAGGCAGCACCGAAACACACAGTGCATCAGACGATCCGCGCATTTCTCTCGTCTGCGACTTCTCTTTTATCTGTTTTGCGTCTTAACAGGTCTCTACCCCGTACTTTTCAGGTCTGTGTTTTGCTTTCCTATCCTTTCCTTTTGTGAGCTGCGATTTGACACCGAAACGCTCGATTGTCAAGTGTGTCAGAGCATGGAAGATGGTTGCAGCGGCAGAGGGGAGCATGAGAATCGTGTGACAGGGCCAAAGGGGCAGCGCAGCCGCTGACGTTGCCCAAGCAGGAAGGAAAACAAGGTTGGAAGCAGAGGGAGAGGGCAGCAGAGGGTAAGCAGAGGGCAAGCGGTGGCGTGAGTGTCTGCTGTGGCAAGGTACGCTGCCACTGCGGCGGCCGAGAGGGCCCAGCAGGACGGTCCAGAACGAGGCTGGCCCCCTCACAGGCTGCTGCTAGCACGCCGCACGCCGGCCGCCAACTGGCCGCACGTGTCCTGCCAGCTTGGCTGCTAGCACGCCGCACTTGTGCCGCCAAGCGGCCACATGTGTGCTGCCACTTTATGCGTACTCTGACAGCTGGACCTGCACACCAAAAACAGTTGGATGCAAGGCAGTGTAAAGAGCGCGAGGGCTGAACGTTCATTGGCGCTGCCCCAAACCTGCCTTTGCTTATGCACACACGCGGCTGCTTGCACGCAACCAGGGCAACGGTAAAGCAAGCTTGCAACCAGGCAAGCACGCACCTGGTGGTACACAGACTCGGACACAAAGGGGATGTCGGCGTAGTAGCCCCTGGTTAAAAGGCAAGGCAGGCAGGCATGTTGTTAGTGCAAGGCAGGAAGGAACGGAACAGAGGTAGCGAGTGGGTGCCAAACCCTCGCCGCGTGCGGCAGCAGCTGCAACAGAACCGAACGTTTACTCGGCCCACTTGCAGGGGTTTGTGTACACATGAGTACGTGAAATGTATGGCACGCCCACCGAGCGCACGGCGCAGCGTGGCGCTGCGCCGCGGCGGGGGCCCTGCCCTCTGCTGTGAGCCTCACGAAGGCCGGAGCGCGGCATGGGAGAGCCGGAACCGGCGAGTAGTGGGCTGCTGCTTTTGCCGTGCAGCGCAGCTGGAAATACACCCAACCCTAGGCCCTGTTTGGCAGCGGTGCGGGCTCACCTGGTCCCACACACAGCGGCAGCAGGTGCATTGACAGCACGCAGCATGCACAACGTCACAGCACGGCACAGCGCAGCGTGCTCACCGCCCGGCATAGAGAGCAGTGCACCGAAGCACAGCACAGCAGCATACCACAGCACAGCACAGCACAGCGCAGCGTGCTCACCGCACGGTCCAGAACACGGCGTACAGCACGGTGCCCATGCAGCAGGTCCAGCCAAACATGTCAAAGTAGTGGCCGATGATCTGTGGGAGGGAAACGGGCAGGCAACAAGGTTTAGTGGTGATGTTACAGCAGCCAAACATGTCAAAGTAGTGGCCGATGATCTGTGGCAAAGGGAGGGTGAAGGCACAGAACAGGAGCTGTGAGGACAATCTGGGGCTTGCGCGGCAGCCAGCCGGCATGGCAGGGGCAAGGGGGTAGGATGACCTGTTCCCCTCTGCTGCTGGGCTGGGCGCAAGGAAAGCCCAACAGGCGGCTGCAGCTGACCAGAATTGGCCAGCGATGGGGCACATGCGCTTGCATGAAGCCGGCTCAGCAGGCCCAGCAGGCCCAGCAGCAGCAGAAGCAGAAGCAACTCACGCTCCACTTGAGCTCGGCGGGCAGGTAGGCGCGCAGGATGTGGAACAGCATGACCACAATGTCCAGCATGATGGCCTGCAGTACAAATATTGATAGAGAGTGGTTGTAGYGAGGTGATGTGGATACCAGAGGCGAAAAAAGCGGTGCGCAGCATGGCCACAATGTCCAGCATGATGGCCTGGAGGGGGCAAGTTATATTGCAAAAGGTCTAGCACCAGACAATTCCTCCATGCTTGCAATGCAAATCATGATCGCACACGGTCATCGGCAGCACAATTTGGCCCGCCACAGCACTGCCGCAGCACAGCCGACCAGCGGCATGCACAGCAACACCCGCACATGCGTATGAACTTTCAGCAAAAGGAGACACAGTGCACCCACACACACGATACACATTGCCCACCTGCATGCAGTTGAAGCGCACAAAGTGGTGCAGCTTGGTGTTCTTGACGATGCTGAGGAACATGACGAAGAAGATGATGAGCGGCGCAAACTGGCTGCCAAAGTAGATCTTGGCCATGGGGCCTGCGGGGGGCAAACGTGGGGGCAAGAATGAGGCTGAGGGCAAGGGTGAGGCTGAGGCGCGGACCGGCGGGTGCTGCATACAGGTGCTGCTGACATGGTTGCCACAGAGGGAAGCAGCAGCGGCGACTCGAAAACATCCACCTCGTAGGGCGCGGCAGGGCCACACAACCGAGCACTTTCAACTGCGACACGTCGGCCTGCTGGGCAGCTGCGCTCACCGGGGGCAAAGTAGATGAGCAGCAGGTTGCGGAACTTGGCGTACATGTGGCGTCCCAGCGAGATGGAGTCGATCCACGGCACCTGCGCCAAGGGAACAGTAAATGTGGGCGACTGCATGCGAGCGGAAGACACAGCGACAGCATGCACTGAAGCATGGCACCGTTCCCGTCGAGCCGGCTGTTGCATTTGACAGCTGGGCAGCCAGCTGTCTTGTGTCATGGCCTGAGCAGCCGGCATGCCTTCCATTTGAACCCACCAGGTAGCAGAGCGCGGAGAAGCAGCGCCAGAAGAGGCTGGGCGGCTCCTTGTTCACCTCCTGAAGCAAAGGAGGACAGGCAAGGCAGGCGGGGGATTCAGCAACGCAGGATGCAGCCAAGTAACAGCAGCTCAACAGCGTGGCACGGGTGGATGTTGGTTGACAGCGCACTGGCTTTGCAGGACTCAACAACAAACAGCATGGGCTGGCAGCGAGCGTGCCATGCTGCCGCCCAAACAAAAGCGGCGGCGACAAGCTGAGCATTTATCAACAGAGTGCACTCTCCTCCGGGAACCTCGACAACCCCAGCAGGTGCTGAACAGCACAGCGGCGCCTACAACAACAAAGAGTCTGCTGTGGCACGCCAGCACTGATGGCAAGCTAGCCCACAATCTAGAGCTCGGAAAGCCAGCACACCTCCGGGTTCACATCATCGTCCAGCGCATCCGGGTCGCGCGCTCGTGCCGCCACCGCTAGCTGCTGCCGCCCTTGCCGCTGCTGCTGCTGCCTGCTGCCAAACATGCTGCTGCAGCCTGCGGGGATGGGAGCTTGAGCGGAACCTTGGGTGAGCGGGCAGGCGGCAGGCGGCAGGCGTTCGGCGGTGAAGTGCGGGCGCTTCCGTGCGGCCCAAACATTTCCATCGCGCTCCCCACCTGTAATGTGCGCCACGGAGGCGATGCTAGGGCCCTGGCGGCCGCAGGGGGCGGAGCGGGCGACCGCACAGAGCCGGGCCGGCTGCAGGCTGCCCGCAGCTGCTGCCACGGCGCTGCTGCGGCCCACCAGGGGCCGGCGCAGCGCCGGCTGCGCCGCTGCTGCCTGCATACTTCTGCGCTGCGCTCTGGGGACCCGTCGCTGCGCGCAAACAACCTAGCAGAGCTCGCCGACAATGGATGCAGCGCGCGATGGGGCTNGGGCGGGTGCTCCAGCACGATGATGTGGTGCTGCGCTCGGCCCAGCAGGCTTGTGACCAGTTCGGTTTCGCGGGCTGCCGATCAATCGACATGACGGTGCTGCTGGGTTTCATGGATGCCCTGCCGCCATCGGCCCGGGAGCTGCTGCAGCTCGATGGTGCCGAGCTGCGACGGCGATGGGAGGGCTGCCAGGACGCTGCAGCGCTCGAGGCCGCGATCACACAATACAAGGAGGCGCTGGAAGCGGTGCTGCAGGCATGCAAGCGGCTGGGTGAGTGGCGTTTGAGCGCTGCGGCTTGCCGACCAGGGTGCAGACCAGCTGAGACTGCAGGATGCACATGAAAGATGTGATCAGTGCATCGATCGAGCGTTGGCATGCCCCTGCCACCCACCGCCGCCGCCGCCTGGCGGCAGCTGGTGCTGGTCTGTTTGCGGGGGTGGCTCGAGCTGCCGGCCTGCCCACCCTGCGCCCTCTTGCTCATACCCCCAGGCGTGGAGTTTCCAGAGGATGGCGGCACCAGCGGCGGCGGCGCTGAGGAGGCGGGGGAGGGGCAGGAGGGCATTGAAGGTGTGGACTGGCGGTATGGCTCGGTCGCAGAGCTGGACCCCTCAGAGTGGCAGGTGGGCAGGCGGCATTTCTGCTGGCATGCCTGTTGATGCGTTCACAACGCATCATCAGTTGCTGTGGGAGGTTGTGAATCGATACTTGCTGCGGGTTCAGATTCATGCGTATCGTATGCACACATGGCCTCGAGGCTGCCTGCTCTGAGCCTGCGCACTGCAGTTGCTTCGAACATGTGAGGCCGAGTCCGCACAATGAAATGCAGGTGCCGCCGCACTGCATACCCATCCACGCCAACGTGACGACGTACGACTGGAGCCGGCTGATCACGACAACACAAGTGAGGGGCGGATTGTGGGGCACATGCTTGTGCATTGCAGCAGCAGCAGGCATGGCATACCTGCCAATCAGCAGCTGTGCTCGGGAGTGAACCCATCAAACTCTCGTTCACCCTGCTGCAGTTTGACGTCATCATGATGGACCCGCCCTGGCAGCTGGCGACGGCCAACCCCACCCGCGGCGTGGCGCTGGGATACAGCCAGGTGGGTGTTATTTATTCGATGTAAAACGGTATGGTTTGTTGCTCCACAAAACAGACTCTGCAGGGACCCTTATGTGCGTCCGCCCTGCAGGCTGATGCGTCGTACACAATCGCATCCCCATGCATCAAAACATCCACCTCAGTCCAGCGTGTCTCCTGCTGCCCGCCCTGCTGCCCTGCTCCTGCTCGCAGCTCACAGACGCACACATCGCGGCCCTGCCCATACCGCGGCTCCAGAAGAACGGCCTCCTGTTTGTGTGGGTGCGTTGCCGAGGTGGCTGGTTGACATTCTCCCGACGTCTATTCTATCTGTGCTGAGCCGCCTGTCCATGCTGCCTATCAACTCCCTGTCACTGCCTGCCACCTCTCCATTACTGCCGCTCACGGCCTTGTTGCCATCTGTGCACCGTGCACCTCCTGCCAGGTCATCAACGCAAAGTACCAGTTCTGCCTGGACCTGTTCGACCAGTGGGGATATGAGTAAGTGGCGACAGTGGGGCTGCTAGTGTTGCCCAGCTGCAGCTCGGTTGAGAACTGCACAGCCTCACCCTGCATGCACTGCATAACCCGTGGCTTGCATGGCTGTGCTGGCCAGTGCGTTGCGATGACAGTGTCTCCGTGGCACGTTTGCTGCCGCTTCAGCTGGTGCTCTCGATTGCCATTTGTCTGCAGGCTGGTGGACGAGATTGTGTGGGTCAAGATGACGGTCAACCGGCGGCTGGCCAAGAGCCACGGCTTCTACCTGCAGCATGCAAAGGAGGCAAGTGGGCTGTGAGGGCGCAGCAGAGCATAGCTGTTTTTTGCCGATTGCGACCCGGTGCCTGCAGGCATGGGCGCGTGGTTCTGCCTACTCGTTCCCCCACTGCTGGCTTCGGCTGCATGCTTGATGCCTGGCTGCCCGCCCCTGTTTTGAACTTTATCCCAGGTCTGCTTGGTGGCGCGAAAAGGGGAGGACCCTCCCGGCATGCAGAGCGGTGTGGGGTCGGATGTGATCTACAGGTGAGCTGCCAAACTGCTGCACTGGGCTGCGCCGCGCGATTTTGTGCCCTTGCAAAGTTTGCTGCGGCAGCGCGTCCCAGCTACAGCAACTGGAAAGCCAAGCCTGGCTGCTCATTGTGCGGCTTGACCAACTGAGTGTTGCCCTGTTGTTTCTTGACATGTGTGCAGCGAGCGGAGAGGGCAGAGCCAGAAGCCGGAGGAGATTTACCAGCTGATCGAGAAGCTGGTCCCCAACGGTGGGTGCCGCACTCATGGTGCAAATAAAGCTCGCACCCGCCATGCTTACTGCTGCGCCCGATAGCCCAGCTCAGCAGTGCATTGTGCAACAGATGGCAGCCTGGGGCGGCCATGGGACCAAATCCCAAGCGCCCCTTGCATTAACGGTGCCATTAAGGCAGGCTGCAGGGCCACATAAGTCTCATCTCCTGAGCAATTTGCACCCTGGCTGCTGCCGTGCCGCCCTGCCCCCCTTCTGCAGGCCGGTACCTGGAGATTTTTGGGCGCAAGAACAATCTGCGCAACTTCTGGGTCACCGTGGGCAACGAGGTGGGTGCGCAGTGAACCACTGGGCGGAGCATATGGGGCTGGTTGGCCAGCGGGACAGACGAAGGGTGCTGCACAGCTGGTGTGGCCGCACATCCCACTTGAGTGGCAAGTCTGCTCCTGTGTCATTTCGCCCTGTTTGCTAGTACTTCCGCACAAGTGCTCATGCTCACATGGGCCATCCGCACTTATGACCCCCCCTGCAGGTGACGGGGCAGGGGCCGCCCAAGGAGGACCAGCAGGCGCTGCAGGAAGGCCTGCGCATCCCCAATGCAGTTTACGGCCGTGCAGGCTAGCAGCAAGCTCGCTGGCTGTGTACACTAGCTGTACCTACTCTCAGACTACCAGTGGTTGTATGTAACATAGCAAAAGGACATGCAGCTGGGTCCGCAGCAGGCCAGCGCTGCCGCTGCTGCTGCTGGGCGCCGCCGCCAAGTCAGTTTGCAGTTCTTTAAGTCGGCTGTGGGCTTGCAGCGAGTTGTAAAGCAATTTTCAGCACGCATTTGTCAGCCTTTCAGTCTGTGAGCGCCCCAGGCGACACTCCGACCCACCAAGCTGCGCCGGCGGGAGCTGCACGGCCAACTGGAAGCTTGCAGCCTTTTTTATACGTGTCCTGGAGACATGACAGCAGCCGGGGCGGTGCCAGAGACTGCAGCCCAGGTGGGGCGCGCGCCGGCTGCGGCGGCGCTGCGCCGATGCGCAATTCTGCGCAACTGCATGGCATGAGAATGGTTTGATGGCGCGAAATAACAATAGCCGCGGGCCGCAGGGCATGCCCGGCTGCCGCTGCAGCCGCCGTCGCCTGCCGCCGCTTACCGCCCCTGTGCCTGCCTGCCGCCTGCGCAGGCTGTGCTGGTGCCCAGCGAGCAGCTGCCTGAGGATGCCATCACAATACGCGGCTACGATTTCAACCAGGTGCGATGCTCCATTTCGCTCAAACACCAGCAGCAGCGTCATTACATGATGCACCGATGGTCTGCCCAGGCGACGCACCAATGGTCTGCCCAGGCCACTTGCATTACCACTGCTTCCGAAGTGCCAGGCACCTGTTATTCCAAAACAACTGCATCGCTTCTCCACTCTGCCGCTCCCTTGAGCGCAGGGGTGCGACTTGGATGGTCTGCTGGAGAGCATGCTGCGCACGGGGCTGCAGGCCACGGCGCTGGGGCAGGCAATCAACGAGGTCAACCGCATGGTGGGTGCTGGGCTGGCTGCACGTGCTGTGCCTGCTGTGGCTGCTGCTGCTGCTGCTGCTGCTGCTGCTGCCATGTTCTTTGAAGTGACGATGCTGTGCGTGCTGCGGGGAGCCCCACGTGCCTCAGAGATGTTCTGATATGCTGCAAGCAAGGCAGCGGCAGCCCCCTTGCCACTCATGCTCCTGCATCACCCCTCACCTTTCCTGCCAACTGCAAAACCACTGCAGATCCGATGGCGGCTATCCGACGAGCCGCTGGCAGCTGAAGATGAGCCGCACCCCGACCCCGCCTTTCGTGCCGCGACGCGCTGCAAAATCTTCCTGGGATACACCAGCAACCTCGTTTCTGCGGGCGTGCGGGAGCACATTCGCTACCTGGTGCAGGTGAGGGATTTATGTAGCATGCAGCTGGCTGGGTGAAGGCGTTCTGTGTCGGCCAGACGTGTAGGCAGTTCAAGTCTGGGGAGCTGCAGCAGCCGCGACGTGGCTCCAGCTCTGCTGCTGCCCAAGGCGGGCACCACTTGTAACCCACTCAACCCTACCGCCCGGATCCTGCTCTGCTGTGCTGCAGCACCGCATGGTAGACGTGATTGTGACCACAGCAGGCGGCGTGGAGGAGGATTACATAAAGGTGGGGCCATGTGTATGCTTTGGAGGTCACACAACTGCAACTGCCCGATGGTAATGCTGCAATTGAGCGCAATCAAAGACGTGGTTGGTGAGGCGGCCTGTTTCTTGAGCCGCTGGGCAGCCGCGGTGCACTGCCCAACCATGCCCAGGCCAGTGTGCACCTGCACGTCTCTTGTTGTTCTTGGGTAGCACAAGTGCTGTGCACTTTGTCCTCTCTCTTTGCAGTGCATGGCGCCAACCTATGTGGGCGACTTCCAGCTGAAGGGCGCCGACCTGCGCAAGCGCGGCCTCAACCGCATCGGCAACATGCTGGTGCCCAACAGGTGGGGGCAGTCCACGGATGCACCTGGGGTGGCGGCCTCTTGCAGGCCAGCATGGTAGAACGAGTTGGCATCTTGGGAAGGTGCGGTTGGACACACGGCAGGACACGCCTGTGTGCAGGATTGGATGATCCTTGTCGCATGCAAACTGCAGACGCAAAGTTTGTGTTCCCCCTGCCCTTGCAGCAACTACTGCAAGTTTGAAGACTGGGTCATCCCCATCTTCGACGCCATGCTGAAGGAGCAGCAGGAGCAGGGCGTGCTGTGGACGCCCAGCAAGGTGGGGCGGGGAATGATTGTTGCGTTGCGGGCTAGCGCAGCATGCTTTCAGCATTGCTGATGCAGAAGCTGCTGCGTGCCCTGAGCAGGCGCAGCAAGTGTGGCGGACACGCAGCTGGTTAGGGCAATGGGGGCCACGACCTGCACACACACACACACATGGCAGCAGAGCAGGCGTGGACTGCACATGTGCTGCACCGGTTTGAGCGCTTGGCCATCCCCTGCCCGCCTGTGCAGATGATTGCGCGTCTAGGCCAGGAAATCAACCACCCCGACTCCATTTACTACTGGGCCTGGAAGAACGGAATCCCGGTGTTCTGCCCAGCGCTCACAGGTGGGTGTAATGGGTGTTGGTTGTTGCGCTCCCTTGCACAGGCGTGGAGGGTGCAGCGACAGATGGCAGCAGGTTGCAGCAGCCTCACTCCCAGCATGACAGCATGTGCGAGCACGCGTGTGCAGCACTGAACCTTGCGGTCGAGCCACCCGCTGCCTTGCTGCCTTGTTTCCCCCCTGCAGACGGCTCCCTGGGCGACATGCTGTTCTTCCACACCTACAAAAACCCGGGGCTGGTGCTGGACATTGTGCAGGTGGGGTGCAACATGCTGCAACTGCTGGGGTGCAATGTGCCACGCCTGCTGAGCCTGCTTCTGCTAGGTTGTGCGTTTTGCGGTGTATGCTGGAACACAGCGTCACGCGTCGCAATGCGACGACCGCTGTGCCCCTGCGAGCGTCAACCAGCCAGCACTGCCCTTATTCACCTGCCCTCTGCAGGACATCCGCGCGATGAACGACCATGCCATGAAGGCAGCGCCGCGCAAGACGGGGGCCATCATCCTGGGGGGAGGTGCGTGCAGCCTTTCTGTTTTTCACAACAATCTGCAATAATTCAGATGGTTATCTTATGTGCCTGTTTATGAGCTCAGTTGGGCGCCCTCGTCCTGAGGAAAGGCGCGCTTTGGTTTAAGTTGGAAGCGGCTGCGCCATTGCGTGCCAGCTGTAGCAGTTATTGAGGCTATGCAGGCACGGACCACCAACATTTTGGGTCCCCCTCTCATCAGTCCTTCCCCTCCGCTGCATGCAACACTCCCGCCCATGCAGGCGTGCCCAAGCACCACATCTGCAACGCCAACCTGATGAAGAATGGGGCCGACTTTGCCGTGTTCCTCAACACGGCGCAGGAGTTTGACGGCAGCGACAGCGGTGAGTGTGCCAGCAGCACAAGTTGCTGGGCAGCGCAAGTTGCTGGACGCTGTCCGCCGCCTCTGCCCAGCATGGTATGAAGGAGCTGCTACCATTGCGCAGGGCTGCCCGGCACACACTAGCACTCCCGGCTTGCTATCGATGCCCTTCTTTTCTCAATCTTTCGTTGGCTCCCATGCTTGATACACTTCTGCAGGCGCGCGGCCAGATGAGGCGGTGAGCTGGGGCAAGATCCGGGCGGATGCGCAGCCAGTCAAGGTGTGCGGGGATGCCTCCATCCTGTTCCCCCTCATCATCAGCCAGACCTTTGCACGGCACTGGGAGCCGCAGCCGCCGCGTGATGGGCAGGCAGCGGGCGAGGGCCAGCAGCAGCAGCAGCAGCAGGCAGCCAATGGGAGCGCGGCGCAGTAGCAGCGCCGGGACCCGGACATCGCAGCCGCTGGTGACGGAATGACACTGCCTGTTTATTTGCAATTCACATCGCTGCCCTCACTGACTCATGACATTTGACACATATCCCTGGCGATTCAACTATCCGTGCCGATGCAAGAAGTGCCCTGCCCAGTTGGCCACGCTCGCTGTGGCACCCGGTTGCAGCAGCACGGAGATGCCTGTCTGGGGAGCGCCCCTGGCCTCCATAACCATAAATATTTCTTCTCTCTTCTCCTGCATGTTGCACTTGATCAAGCTGCAGCAGCTGGCTTGGTGCGTTCTGCGCCAGGCTGATGTGGCCCTCCCGCCCTGCACGACGTGCCCGGCAGGTTTGGTACACACCGTCGCTTTTCCCCTCCTTCCCCGGCTTCCCGTCCGCCTTTGAGAACGATTCAGTGCTCGTCGCTGCACTGGGACCGCGCCGGCAGGCGCTCTTAAGCGACCGAACGCGAAACTCAGGGCGGCGGCAGCTGGACGGGAGCTGCTGAAATGATGAACGATGTAGATGTCGGTTGCTGAGCGCGGCGATATGGCTTGCCGCCTTAGCTGCGTGAAGGCCSCCGCGTTCGCCGCGTTKCCGCCGCTGCCGCCGCTGCCGCCGCTGCCGCCGTGCGCCCAACTTGTCCAACCTCGCGCTCCTCCTTTACCTTCCAGGKGCTGCTCCAGCAGCATGCGGCTCCAGTGGGTCCCCTTCTGCAATTTGCAGATGCGGAGTTGGAAGCGCAGTTCACGGCGCACTTTCAGTCGGTTGCCTCGCGCCAGGATTATCTTGTACTGCTGGTGTCGGTGCCCCTCTTTGCCGCCGCCGGCACCAAGCCCTGGCAGCACCGGCACTGGGACGCCGTGTACCTCACCATCGTCAACACAATATATCTGGTCTGCATCGCGGCGGCAGCACGCAGGTGAGCAGCGCCACCCGCCCCGAGCGCGAGCCCGTACCAAAGCACAGGCATTTCCAAAGTGGCTGTTCCCTCTGACCAAACAGCCGTGCTCTTCGCTCGCCTTGCCTGCAGGCGCTTGGCTGCCTACCAGCGCCACCGCAGCTGGATGCTGATCCTGCAGATGGCGCTGTTCCCGCTGGTGAGGCTCCGCGAGTGGCTGCTGCACATGACCTTGCCACATCTTGCTCCGGACAGCAGCTGGCTGTGCAGCCTGGCTTGGATGCTTTGCACGCTCAGTTGAAGATTGGAAGCCGGTGTGCTTGCACTTTGCCGCGGAGAGGCACCAGAACAAACGGCACACCACCCGCTTTCCATGCCATGCACATCCCAACCCAAAGCCAGCATGCCCCTTCCCCTCCTGGCCCGCGCAGAACTGCCGCATGCGCGCGCCCTCCACCTTCAACGAAGCCTGGTGCTCCCCGCTGGTCATGTACTGGATACGGGAGATCGTTGTGCACCTGTGCCCATGGATCGCCGGCACTTCAATAGCCCTTCTGCTGCCACTGCGCCAGGCGGCCTGGGCCCAAGCGCTCATTGTGGCAGCAGCTGTGGTGAACGCTGAGCAGCGGCGGCGGCGCACAGTCATGCTGTGCGCGCTGGGCACGGAGCGCTATGCGCGGCTGGCGAGCTGGGTGACAGACTGTGTTCTCTTCCTACTGCCGCTGCCACTGCCGCTGCGAACCACGGTGCTGGCGTGGCAGCCCCAGCTGGCCGCTCCGCTCGCTTTCCATCAAGTCGACTTGTTTCTGCACCTGGCCGTCAGCTACTTCTCTCCTCTGGTCCTGCTGCGACGCTGGGAGCTGCGGCAGCGGCAGGCCTGGGCGCGGCAGCGGCGACGGGCGGCAGAAGCATCCGCACTCGTGAGGATGCGGCGGGAGCAGGGCAGCTGGCTGTGGTATCTGTGCTTCCCCGCCTTGCTCTGGATGCTGTGCCTCTTCGTGCTTCATTCTCTTGCGCGCTTGGACATTGACCAGCGCCTGCATGCGTTGCTGCCGCCGGCAACAGCCAGCAGGCTGCACCGCCTGTGGGCGGGGCCGTACTGACCATCTGCCACCCACTGCGGTTCCTTCACCAGTCTCTCCGCCGTTGGCCAGTTTCCACAAGAATTGTTATCCGTCGTTTGTGGTTCAAAACTCTAAAATCTGTCTCATAACAAATAATGTGCCTCATAAGTCAGTTTGTGTGCCCGTCCGCCTTGTAAACGCATCTCATTCATACATGCCTAGCGCCCGCCCTGCTGCAGCGCCTCTGCCAGCTCTCGGGACGACACCTGCAGCAGGACGGCGGCCTCCAGGTGCACCTTCTGCCTGCGCAGCACGTCCACCAGCCGCCCCGCCTTCTTCAGCGCCACCAGCAGCTCCTGCTTCTGCGGGGGCGCGCGGATGAGGGTAGGAGGGAGAGAGTGTATTTTTGGCATTCCACTGAGAACGGACGGCAGCAGGGCTTGACAGGAGGCAGCCTGCCTTGTCTGCAGTGATGCCAGCTCAGTCTGCAGCACCAACAGCAGTCCAGCCAACCTCAGTCCAAGCCCATTCCCACCACCCTCTCGCCACCTGCGCCGCCAGCTGCCGGTTCTCTGCCACCACGCGGCCGTGCTCCTCCCGGCTGATGCTGGAGCGGCTGGAGGAATCTGACTTGGCCTCCTCCAGCATCCTGGCGGGAAGCAGGGGGAAGGAAACAGCCTTACATGGGTGGCGTGGCGCGTCTGCTGGCTTCTGTTCGGGCAGCCTTGAGATGGCATGCCAGTGAGCCAGGTGCACGCGACACCAGGATATAGGCGGCCATTGGCGGCTGCGGACTGCTCACAACCAGCCAATTGCTGCCATACAACCAAGCCCTCACTTGCGCAGGCGCTGCGTCTCCTCGAGCGCTGCCGCCAGCTTGGCCTCCCGCGCCTTCACGTCCGCCTCCGCCTGGCGGCTGCTCGAAGAGAGGGAGGGCGCACTTGTGATGGATGAAACCCGCTGGTCAGTGCAACTGCTAGCTTGTGGGAATCGGATCCTGCATAGCACTGCCCTCTCGGCTGCTTGCATCTGATGGCATCGCATGCCCCCTCTTGCACCCCTCACAACCCAGCTCACCGCTCCTGCTGGCCCGCCCGCCGCTCCGCCTCAATCTGCTTGATCACCGCTTCCTGCTCTGCAGCACGGGCCCGCGCCTCATCTGCCGCTCGCTTGCTGCGCTCTGCCGCCGCCTCCAGCACCTTCTGCTGCTTCTGCCACGCCGCTTTCTCTTGCCTGCGGGTGGGTGGGTGCGGTGATGATGCCGGATGTCTCGGTTGCTCCAGGAGGGCATGCGTGGGAGCCCAGCAGGCACGGAGGGCGCATGCACCTACTCACCGGCACTGCCACACTCCCCGCCACCCCCCAGCACCCACCTGAGCTGCTGCACCTCCTTCTCCAGGCCGCCCAGCTTGGCCTCCTTGGCTTTCAGCGCTGCCTGGAGCCCAGCCAGGTCGGCCTGCGCCGCCCGCAGCCGCGCTTGATAGAGCTGGAGCGCAGCCGCGGGCGGCAGGCCTGCGTCCTCCTCTTCAAACCCAGCTGCTGAGCATGGCTCCTCGGGAGCGTACACAGCTGCCAACTCCGAGGCGGTGGAGCGGGAGGAAGAGCCCAGGTGCAGCGAGGGGCGGCGGGCCGAGGCAGAGGCGCTTGTAGTAGCGGGGGTCTGTGCGGTGCCTGATGCACGCGGCGGCTGCACTTGCGGCGGCTGGGGCAGAGGCGCAGGGGCTGCGACCTCCCAGCTGTCCTCGTGCTCCAGCCCTGCCACACTCAGCAGGTCTTGCAGCGCGCTCTGCACCAGCTGGTCCAGCGGGGCCCGTGGCGGCTGCGGCAGGGGGAGCGGTGGCGGCGGCGGCGGTGGCGGGAGGGCGGGTGGGCGCCATGGCGAGCCTTTTAGGCCGCGATGAACCGGCCCGTGGTTACAGGCGGATAGCCAAGGCGCTGAGGAGTCCAGCGCTCACCTCGCCGCCGCTGACTCGCGGCTGCCGTGAGGTTGGCGCGGGCATCGGGTCGACTTGATAATGGACAAGCAAGTGCTCTGCCAATGAATGAGTTTGGGAGCGGGAGGGAGAAGTGCCGCGGCAAATGCAGAGGTTACGGCCTTCCTGAGAGCTTCAGGCGCATTTGTGCTGCTTTCAACAAACGCGTGATCGATCATTTCCCCTCGAAGCCCCTCCAAGGCGCTGTCCCGGGCGTTGCCTTGCCGCAAGCTCCGCCGCGCGCTGCCGCCGCTGATGTGCCCACCGGCTTGAGAAACGCTGAAGTAGCTGCGCCGTAGACAGCCGCCGCTGGCCCATCACTGTCGTCGTCGCTGCCGCCGCCGCCGCCGTCGCCGCTCCCAGCTGCCGCCATGGCTCGGAGGGGCGAGCGCTACGCGGTGCAGGACCGCTTGTTCGCGTCGCTCGAGCGGCTGGAGACCAAGGACACGCAGCATGCTGCTGTGCAGGAGCTCGCGCACCTCATCCGGGTGGGCTGCTGTTGCAGCACATGTCGCGCGCTGCGAACCCTCCCGTCTCCCGCTCCGCACAACCGCCGCTCTACTGCCACACACCTTTCCGCCTCCACCTTCACCGCAGGAGATGGAGCCGCCCGTGCTGTCCACGCTGCTGCACGCCGCCGGCACGCAGACAGCCAAGACCAGCCAGTTCAGCCGCAGGCACTGCCTGGCGCTGGCGGCGCAGGCGTGCACGCCGCAGGGCTGCATACACTGGCGAGCCATGCTGGAGCCTCCCCTGCTGGGCAAGCTGTTGGGCCTGCTGGGCCGCGCGCTGCGCGACGGTGACGCCGCTGTCTGCGCTGCCGTGGCAGAGGGCCTCGGCACGGTGGCGGCACAGCTGGCGGCGGCGCGCCCGGGAACCGACCTCACTTGTGAGCCGACTCGGAGTGGTGATCGAGGAGGGAGTGCTCTGCTGGGCCCGAGTGTGCATGCATGTGAGATGGAATCGGTGCTACGATCACCATCCCGATGCCGTCCCTTGCCCTCCCATCACCTCGTGCTGCACAGCCGGCACCCCCTCCAACCCGCTGCTGGCCTGCATCCTGGAGGCGCTGGGGGAGCCGGGAGCGGGCGTGCAGGCAAGCACAGTCTGCTTTACTTGCTGTTGAACTAGGTGTCGACAATCAAGCGTNGTCGTGTTGCACCATCCTTGCAACATGTGCTGCAACTCTGGTTGGTGCAAACCCCATTCCAACCTCAATGTCACGCTTTGCCACCCAACCCCGCAGGCGGCTGCAGCCGCCGCGCTGGCCCAAGCGGCCGACCACCTGGGACCGTTGGACCCTCCCCTGCTGCGCCTGCTGCTCACCGCCCTGAACAACCCGCTGTGCGGCGGGAGGGCAGAGCTGTGCGGCGTTCTGGCGCACCTGGAGGCGGGCAGAGTGCGGGGCCTGGTGGGCACTTCCTTCCACCAAGTGCTGGCGGCCTGGCCGGAGGTGCTGGGGAGTGCGGCAGGTGGGCGGGCACAGGGGGTGTGCAAGTGCGCTGGCATGTGCCCCTTGGCAGGGTTGCTACATTGGCTTGCAGACGCCCTTTGCTGCCGCTGCAAAGCAACTCCCTGTGAAGCTGCGTGCCTGCTCAGTTGCCCGACCTACCCCCCCACCTCGCAGAGGGCACCGGCCTGCTGGGCGTGCTGGGCAGCAAGGGCAAGGACTTTGGTGCACGGGCCGCTGCTGCTGGGGCACTCAAGGTATGCGGCGGGCGTTTGAGGAGAGGGCCCAGGCGTTTGCGTTGCTTTTGCTCCCTCTCGCCAAGCAGCGCTCATCCAGGTTGTGTTCGCTGGTGTGATACGGCACAGCGCCCTCCCATCAGCATCTCCTGCCCTGCCCACACCTGCAACACAGGCCCTTGCGGCAGGCGTGGGGCTGCAGGCCCCCGGCTGGGATATTGTTGCCGCTGCGCTCAAAGCCGCCAAAACCGACACCAGCAAGCCGGTTCGGGATGCTGCGACAGCAGCGCTGCCGCTGGTGGCAGGCCTTCTGGAGTTTCAGGCGTCTGGAGCTCCGCCTGACCACTGGCCCGCCGTTTGTGGCAGCCTGCTGGCGGCCGAAGCAGGCGGCGGCAAGCAGCGGGCAGCCGCCATTGCCCGCGCCAAGGCGGCAGCGGCAGGCCGGGTGGATGATGGCGGCTCGCCCAGCCATCTCATTCCAGCTGTCCACCCTGCCATGCCGCCGCCGGCTGCTGTTGGCAGCGCCTTTGGCGGGGCAACTATTGCCGGTTCAGTGCCAGCAGTGATGCCTCCGCCGCAATTTGCTGCGGCAACGGCCTCGACTGCTTACCTTCCAGCGACAGCAGTGCCAATGCCGCCGCCGCCAGCAGGCCCGTTCGCCTTCCCTCCGCCGCCGGCAATGGCAGTGCTGCCCGTCATGCCGCAGGACAACAGCCAGCTGGCTGCCCAGCTGGCCTCCATTCAGCACCAGCAGGCGGCCATGGCGGCAGCGCTGGCCGCTTTCACCACCTCCACCCAATCCACCCTGCAGCAGATGCAGATGCACCTGTCCTCGGTGGGCGCTGGTGTGGCAGCCCTGGCGGCTGGCAGCGGCAGCAGCGGCAATGACGGCCAGGCACAAGCCATTCAGGCATCCCTGGAGGCTGTGAATGCACGCATGGCGGCCCTGGCTGTGGGGGTAGGCGGGGCACAGCAGGTGCTTGCGGCTGCCGGTGTGGGCGGCGCAGGTGTGCCAACTGCAGGTGCAAGCGGCCCAGCAGGCAGCTCACCATCTGCAGTGGCAGGCAGCCCTGGCGGACCAGAGCCCTTCTGCCCCAAGCGCCTGTCCTCGCTGCACCGCTCCTACAATGCGCTGGAGCACGACATGCTGCTCAAGCAGCAGCTGGCTGCTTGCCTGCCGGGCAGCCCCACTGCTGCGCCAACGTCACCAGCAGCCGGCCCTCCCAGTGCTGGCCACGGTGCAGAGCTATCCTCTGCCCCCACAGCGCCCGCTGCCCCAGACTGGGAGGCAGCGTATGGACAGCTGCTGGGCGCCGGCGGTGACGTGCCGGCAGACCAGCAGGCGCAGCTGAAGCTGCTGCGCTGCATCGCGCGCAGCGGGCCAGTGTGGGAGCAGCTGAGCCCGGCCACCGGCCAGCGCCTCATGCAGGCGGTTGTTGCCTTTTTGCAGGTGAGCCTGTGGGGCGTCAGGGCATTTGCTTGCTTGGCGCACATCAGCATTGCTTGAGGTTGCTTTTGGCTTGGTGATGCTCTTGCTCGGGTTGCGACACGTGTGCCATCGCTTTCCGCCCCCGCAGGAGGGCACCGCCCTGAAGCGCCTGCTGCCCCTGCTCTGGCCCCTAGCCGACAGCGCAACCCCAGCCAGCCGTGCCGCCGCCGCCTACCCGGCCGCCCTGCGGCAGCAGCTGCTGGCTGCGCTGGCGGCCTATCCCCTGCTTGCTGTGCCTGCTGAGGGCCAGGTGCAGGGAGAGGCATTGGGGCAGGGCGGCGGGACTGGGACCGATGGAGCCTCTCCAGCGGCCGACCCCCTTGCAGAGAAGCGCGAGCTGCTGCTGTCTGCCCTGCGGGCAGTCTGGGACCAGCCCTAGTGATTAGCGTGATGCTGAACCCAGCAATGCGCCATGTAGTAGCCTTACTGTTTGCTATCCCTTCAAATGCGTCCTTATGTGTGTTGCGCCCCACTGTAAGCTTGCTACAGGACTCGCATGCGGACGAGCATGGTCTGGGGCTACAGCATAGGCACGTCTGTGCATTCAGGGCCCCTCGGTGGCCGCCTCTGCCGTGCTGCCTGGCACTGCCGCAGGCTGCGTGGCTGGACCTGCATCCTCTGAACCCTCCAAAGACTCAGCGGCTCCCTGTGAGGGATGCCCTACTCGCGCCGCTTGCACAGCTCCCGCTCCTGCTGCCGCAGCCAGCTCATCACCCTCGCTAGACAGTGGCGCCCCTGCGGCAGCAGCTGCTTCGGCTGGGGCAAGCGGCAGGCTGCACAGCACTGGATAGTACTCCTGTGGCTTGCGGCCCTGCGCGAGTAGAGAGCATGATGGAGCAGGGCATGACCTAGAGGCGCTGGCATGCTGCAAAGCAACCAATAGGGACCACAGCACATACATGAGAACGGTAGCGCCCTCATCTTTCAGCCACGCACTCTGCTGCACCAGCCCTGCCCACCTGCATCGCGCACAGCTGCAGCTCCCCGAGCACCACGCTGCCGCCGACAATGGCCACGTGCTGCGCCCAAGCCTCCGCATCAATCTGCCGCCAGCTGCCGCCGCCGTGGTGGGCAAGCGCATCCGCTGCACCCTGGCCTTCTTGCCGCTGCTTGCGGCGGCTGTGCTGTGCCTGCTGCGCCTGTTGATCGGCATCTGGCTCAGTGTCCTCGAGCTGCTCTGCCTCCCCGCCCTGCTCCCCAGCCGCTGCTGCTTCCTCCGCTGCTGCGGCACTGGCCTCATTCTGAGCATTGCTGCTGCTGGGCGGCTCTGTGGCTGATGCCGGCAGCTTTGCCGCTGAGGCAGACGGCTCCTCTGCTCCCTCTGTGCCGCCCTCAGCGGCCTGGCCGGTTGCCGGCAGGGGGCCGCCTGCGGTGCCGCCATCGGCGCCGCCGCTGCCGCCTTCGCCCGCCTCCCCTTCTCGCCCCCAGTCCATGCTAGCAACTGCCTCTTCATCTGCAGCCTGCATCTCTAGCCGCTGCTGCTTCGCTCGCCGCTCATCCCGCCGCTCTGCTTTCCAATCGTGCCGCTCGTGCTTGGCACCATGCCCGTGCCCATGCCCATGCCCGCCGTGCTGCCCCTTGCCACCACGGCCGCGCCCCTTCTTGCCCCCGCCCTGCAGCTTGCTCGTCTTGGCGATCGTGACTGCATCACGGGCAAGCAAGGAAGCAGAAACGGTGGATCAAGGGATTATGCAGCCAAGCTGTTGCATCAAGCCAGGGCGGTGCCTGCAGAAGCAGTCAACAATCCAACCTAGCTGTCCCACTTGGCATGATGTCCGCCGAGTCCGAAAGAGTCAACGCACCATGTGGCACAAACAGCTGGTCTGCCTGAAGCAGGAGGCCAGCGTCCTTGAAATGGGCGCGTGTTGCAGCCGCCAGGGCCGTCAGCTGCTCCAGGCCGTCGTCAGGGCGCACATCCAAATACAGCACCTGCTTGGCAGCAGCCAAACAAACTGGGCACATCAGGCAGGCTTGCTGGAGCTCACAGTGGATAGTATGAGTGGCAACTCTGCTGCACACATGGCAAAAGGGCCAGGCCAGGGGTGCCCACCCATGCTGGCCAGTTGAGCAGGACAATTCACAGCAGCCGCCGATCAAGGAAGGCATTGCACCATGCCGGCCTTTCCACCACCAAGCGTCACATCATCGCACCTGGTTCTTGAAGTGCGACAGCCCCTCCAGTTGCACCCGCACCGGCGCCAGCAGCTCCGCTTGGCGCAGCGGCTCTGCAAGCGCTGCCAGGAGATCCGCCGCACGTGCTCGCTCCTCCTCATTTGGCAGCGCCATGACGCCCAGAGTCAGGTGCGCGCTGACTGCTTCCACACATGCCTTCTTGAGGTGCGGCGAGTGGCGCTTCAGGGAGGCCTGAACTGTTCCAATAGCTGCTGCCACGCCGGGGTGCTGGCTCACCTGTGCATAGCAAAACGGAGAGGGAGCAGGGCGCACGTGAGCCGGGAGACAAGAGGAGAACAGCTGGCTAAAGAGCAGCTCAGGCCATGGATGCAAGGTCGCTGCAGCTGGCATACAGAGCTTCACCAACTGATGAAGGACTGCTGGCAGCAGCAGCACCTCCGGTCCTCGCAACAATCAGCTCACTTGCAACGCCAAAAAATGCGTCGGGCGGGGCGGCGGCGGAGGCTTGGCTTTCTTCTCCCGCCGCCGCTGCTGCGCCTGCTGCTGCCCTGCTTGCTGCTCCTCCGGCTGCTCGCCAGCAGCTGCGCCTTCGTCTCCTGGGGCAGGTGCTACGCCCGCACGAACTGCCAGAGGAGGCTCGACTGAACACATGGCCCTGCCCCGGGCGGCGGCGGTGCTCGAGGCGGCGGCGGCAGCGGCGGCCGGCTGCACCCTGCCTCGTGCACTGCGGCCGGCTGAGATCGCGTTCCTGCACGAGAGGAGCGTTGCGCAAAGGCGTCAGAGGCCCGCCCCGTCACCCCAGAGCAGGGTTTGCGACCGGGTTCTCTCGCCTGCACAGCGTAAGGCAGATGCCCATGGCGCGGATGATGTTGAGGTATGCTGCGCTGCCATTTGCTGGGCGACCCGAGACGGTGCATCACATGGTGAGCGCGGAGAGTGGCGGCTGCTGCCGCAGCACTTTGCCGACTGACGGCCGGCGAGTGCTCCCAAACGGCAGTGCTAGCTTGTTCTGCTGCAGAGTGGTCTTTGTATCCACGTCTAAGGCAGCTGTGTGTCAACAGATCACCGGGCTCCAAGCCTGCAGCCTCCCCGCCCTGAGCAGGAGGAATGGATCCGATGGTCAGCAGCCGCGAGGCAGCGAGCTTGCGGTAATGACGCGCCGGGTTCCTAATACGGCGCACAGCAAGCACTTTGTTACTTTGATACGTGCCATAGCTAGCAATGCAGGGGGTTGTGCCTATTGCCTGGTGCTTGGAAGGATGTGGACAGGGACGTCGGCAGAGGACAGACGGCGGCAGCGGCTGGCGGCGGGTGGGCGCATCGCCTTGCATATGCCCTTGCAAGCTTTTGCTTTGCCCTGTTGATCGCCCCGATATGCTCATATTGCCGAAGTTGCCCGGTGCGGGAATCGCTTCCTCCAAGCTGGCTGCATGAACGGTGATAGACATGGCCAGGGCCCCAAGGCGCCGTCTTTGTGCTACTCGCACAGCGGCTGAGGTGCCCAGAGCCAGACAGCAGCGCCAGACAGCGTGGTAGAGCACATGGTCGTGACCACCGCCGCCTTGAGGCCGCTGGCGCAGGGCGGGCTGCACGCCCGCCCGCCCAACGGGTCTGGCAAGCAGCCGGGCACCCCCGCGCAGCGCCAGGTGAGCAGCCCACGCGGCAGCCGCCCGCCTATCGTTGCACGTGCCTCACACCGCCTTGCAGGCCTGCTCGGGGCGCGATTGCCACGTGTTGGGCTGTGTGCGGGCCGTCCATGCAGTCAGGCAATCGGGAAAGGCCGCCAGGGCCCAGCCCACGCCGCCGCCGCCCGCCACCCCCTTGCGTGCGACGGTTCTGGAATCCACGCGCGACGGCCGCTCACGCCAGCCTGCCCTCCCCTCTGCCTGCCCTGTCGCAGCCGCTCCTGCCGCTGCCCAAACGCCTGCACGGCCTGGGCAACATCCCGCTGCCCGCCATGCTGGCTGGCCTGGCCGCCCCCGCCGCTGATGGTGAGAGGGCCATGCAAAGAATGCCGGACGTTGCGTCTATTGCATGCAACGTCTTGAGGCAGCAACATGTACGATACTCAACACTGCTGAACTGTGTTGCATTTCCTCTTGCGCTGACGCTTTCTGCACCGCTCTGCGCCCCCCAGGCACGGCGCGCCAGCAGCAGCCGGCGGCCGCGCAGCAGCCGGCGTCGCAGCCGCAGCACGAACAGCCGGAGGAGAAGCCCTGCCCCACCCAGTGCCACACCACCGCCAAGAAGGAGGCTCGCAAGCTGGCCCGCCAAAAGTGCGTTATTTGAAAGCGTGTTTGGCAGGCGCGGCTGCATGTACTGCTGTATAGCGGTTGTTGCCTTCCAGCCCAGCTCCCAAGGTGCCGCCGCCGCTGCTGCTTGCGCTGCGTCTCTCTGCAAGCCACTCTGCTGACGCACGTCCTGCGCCCCTCCCCCCACCCCGCAGGCGCGACTTTTTGCTGGTCACCTTTGCGGCGCTGCTGCTGCTGACGTGCTGCCCGCTGGGCCTGCTGGTCTCTGTCTTCCTCGTTGTGGCCGACCTCTGCTCCCAGCTGGTGCTCAACCTGCTCAGCGGAGTGCCCATCGATGCATCCTCNTCCTTCNTACTGGGGGTGNCGGTGGGCGCGGCAGGCAGCGTGCGGCGCGCATGGAACCACTGGCGGCGCGGCGGCNAACGCGGACAGCGAGAGCGGCGTGGCGGCGGGCGCAGCCAGCTGAGCCTGCACCTGCTCAGGAAGCTGCACTTGCTCAGCCCGGTCCGGCAGCCGGCCAGCCAGCCGCAACGCGCAGGCTGTCGGCAGCCGAGCGCCATCCACCCMCCCAAACCCACCCACCAGCCCGCACAGTCACGCACCCAACGCCTCACCCCSSCCCCCCANTCTAGTGGTCAGTCCCGCCGAGCGTTTGAACTGAGCAGAGAAGCACCCCAAACCGCCTCGGCGCCTTTGGATCCACGCCCGCCCTTGATCAACACAAACACACACACACACACTCCACTTTTGTAGCCAAGCACCACCCTTGGCCCTGCCCCTGCCCGCCCGTTGCACAGCGCACTTAGCGCCGCCTGCGGCAGGCCGCTTTTGTTGTAGCCTGCCCCGATGCAGCAGCCGTTAGCACCTATCGCCCGGATATTTCATGCCCCATACCCGCTTGTGTCGCCCCAACCCCCTGCACTGCCGTCCGCACCCATCCCTGCTTACCCCACCCTGCCTGTGGCAGCGCTGAGCGCCGCCCCTCGTCTGTTTTACGGCCTTTCTGAGCAGGCCCTGCGTAGCGTTTACTGAGAGACCCCCTGCCTAGCTCCCTTGCTGGATGTGATTTGCCTCGTTTGATCCAACCCAACCCACCGTCAGCCTTTTTTCCCTTCTTTGCGGCGCGCCGCATCTGAGCGCAGCCAACTCTGTACACTAGCCAGCCTGCCGTGTAACCCTGCCTAGAATCCAGCTGAAGGGCGAGGAGGGGAAGCAACCCATCACAGGCAGGCCTACAGATTGCCACCCAAGCCGATCTTGCAAGTGTGCCCCTGCCTGCTCTGGGCCCCTGTTGATGCATGCTTAACACACAGCCGCAGCACCACAGCCTACACCCGGCCAAACAGCCAGCGGGCATATGCCCAGGCAGTTGTGTCTATCACAAAATCCTGGAGCTCCAGGCTGCTGACCGTGCTGCTGCTGCCGTCTGGCCGCTGCAGCCGCCACAGCCGCTGCTGCGCCGGCTCGCCGCCTATTGCAGCAGCACTGAAAAAATCAGGCTCGGCTGCATCTTCGTCCTCACTACCACTGCCGCTGTCTGATGCTTTGCTGCTGCTGCTGCCGCTGCCGCTGCTGCTGTAGCCGCTTCTCCGCCGCTTCTTCTTCTTTCGCCGCTTCTCCTTTCTGCTGCTGCCGCTGTGCTTGCTGCTGTGCCGCCGCTTGCTGCGCTTGTGTTTGCTGCTGCTGCGCCGCCGCCGCTTGCCGTGCTCAGCGTGCCGTTCACCAGCTGGCGAGGCCGCTGCCACCAGCTCGAAAGGCAGCCCGCTCGAAGCCAGCAGCTGCTGCAGCTGCTCCGCATCCTCCCGGCTGCCGCTGCTGGACAGCTGCTGCACCAGGAATGCAGCTGCAAATAGGTGCAGCAACAGCATCTCTTGCAGCTGCGCTTGGCTGGCGGACGACCGCTGCTGCACGAGCTGCCGCCGGAGGCACCAGTGGGCTGCAACAGGCTGCTGCTGCTGCTCTGCCTGCTGCTGCTCTCGCTCCAATACCTGCTGCTGGTCCACTTGCTGCTCCTGCCCTGGTTGTTGCCCAGCTGCCTGCTCTGGCTGCTCTGCTGCGCCGCCGGTGGGTGGCAACACAGCACTGGTGGATGGCAGCAGCAGGCGGCGCACCGCGCGATCAATCGCCCGCCGCTCATCCTCCCATTCTTCATCCCTCACCAGGCGCAGCAGCAGCGGTAGGCTGCAGCCCAGCGCGGCAGCAAGCGTCAGCTGCTCCAGCGACCACCACTGCACCCGCCGGAACACCAGCCATGCGCCGCCGCCTGCAATCGTCTGCTGTGCCGCACCGTCGCCGCCGCCGCCACTGCTTCTGCTGCCTTTGCTGAGCCCCTCTGGAAAGCTGCTGCCTCTCAGCAAGTCGACCGCAAAGGGCAGCAAGTCCTGCTGAGGCAGCAGCAGCAGCAGGCGCTGGCAGTGCTGCCGCCAGGAGCCCTGCTCTAGGCAGCGGCACAGCAGGGAGTAGAGGCGGTCGCCAGCTGCGCTGCGCCGGTCTTCCAGCCACCTCAGCAGCTCCTGCCCACAAGAAAGGTTGCGGGGAGAGCATGGTGCGGTAAAGNAAAAAGGAGTATGGCGAGGAAATGCACGTGTTCGCACAGTACCTGGCTGCTGACGATTCGATTCTTGCCCTGATGCTTGCAGGCTCCCATTGCTGTGCCCATACGTGCCAGCCTGAACAGGACATTCGGAGCCCACCTTGCTCCAAAATGAGGGGTCGAGGCCCAGCAGCTGCGCCGCCCCCTCCTCAACGCTCTGCCGCATCTCCCGGCTGCTCCAGAAGCCCGGGCAGTCCCTGAGGCAGCAAGGCAAACAGAGGCGCCGGTTGATCTCAGCATTAGAAGGGTGCGCAGAAAGCATGGCTGTGCGGCCTGCCAAGCAAGTCCTTGCTGCGTCAAGAGCAAAAAACCTTACCGACCATCCCTTGCTTGCTCACTTGAGCAGGACGCACACTGCGTGGCACGTCCAGCTCACAACAGTGCGCAAAATCAACNGGGCCTGTACCCACAAAGCAAACCCTTCCCACCTCAGCAGCACACCACCCCTGGCCATCTCTGCAACAGAACCACCCCTTGTCCGCTCACTTGAGCAGGTGGCGCACGCTGCGCGGCACATCAAGTTCACAAAAGTAGTGGGGCCGCTGTGCCACGGCGATGGGTGCCTGTGGGTGCCGGCCCTGCCATGCCAGCAGCTGCCACATCTGCGGTTGGGGTGGAGGGCAGGGCCATAGCAAATGCTGAGTGGACGCGTCATGGCCTGCCGGCAGCAGCATGAGGGCGAATACCACATAGCCGGCAGGATCGACAACATTGTGGATTGCAACCACCTGCAACAGCTGCTGTGCGGTAGCATGCGGCACCGGCACAGGTGCAGCGCACCTCTGCTCGGTGTGCCAGAGCGTACTGTGCCAGTGCAGCAGCGCCGTGCTTGAACCGCCGCATGCCCCCCATGCTGCAGGGCAGGGAGTTGGGTGCATGCCAGGTCAGTGTCGAGCAGTTGAATGTAGCATCAGCAGAATCAAGCAGCCAAGCTTTCAGATATTGTCAAGGCTTGCAAGCGCCGCCCACCTGAAGTGCCCAAACCAGAGGGGCACCCGCTTGGGGTCGGACTTGAAGAAATGCCGCAGCAGCGACGCGTCCTGTGCAATCAGCGCGCCCACCTGCACAGCATTGACGCAAGCGTGTTCATCTGTCGCTGCCCCTGTCTGGCATGGCGCCAGTGGCAGGACGGCAGCTGAAGCTTGCCACGCGCAGCATGCTTGTCGTCCCCACTCGTTTCCGACCCATGCGCTCACCTCGGCAGGCGCGGCCTCAAACAGCAGCTGCAGCATGGCTTCGGCAACCTGCCGATGCTCTGCTCCGCGGCACGCTGCGCCGCCCGGCAGGAACTGCACAAACCGCCGCTGCTTGGTGGCCGCATCTGACAAGTCCAGATCGGCGATGCTGTTGATCAGCCACTGGCGCGCCTCTTTGCGGTTGCTGCGAGGCTCCTGCGAAGGGATGAAGGGCGACGGATGCCTTTGCAAGTGCAGCAAAGGTGGCGGCGGTGGCGGCAGAGGTGCCAGGCTGCGCATAGGCGGGCGGCTGGTCTAATTGATCAGGTCCTTACCAGGAGCAGGCTATGTAGGCCTGCACGCAGCTCCTCCAGCGTGCTCTGCAGCTCGTTCACCAGACGTTCGCCGCCAGCTGCAGGTTGCTGCACGCTGCCGCCCTGCTCTGGATCTCTGATGAACAATATGTCCATGTCGCAAGCTACAAGGCGTCCAAAGAGCTGCTCAACTGCGCGCCCTGCGGCACATCGAGCTGCTGGCGGGCTTGCGGGCGCTGAGGACTGCTTAGAACAGTTTGATGCAACTGTTCCAGGTCCATTGACCATGAAGGCAGCGCCATGCCACTCAAATGCCGAGTCTTGCCGCCAATGCTGCCCGCCGCCGCCGCTGAGCGAGCGCCGCGGAGTGCTTGGAGCCTGTGCCAGTGCAGACTGGCCCACTCTGCCATAGCATGGATCCAGCACAGCCAGTCCAGGCCGCAGGGGGGCCTGATCAGGAGCCCCAGGCGCCAGCTGCAGCCCCAGCGGTGGCAGCCCAGCCACAGATGGCTGCTCCAGCTGCGGATCAGCCTGCTGCTGAGGAGGAGAATGTAGAAGCAGGTTCTGAGAGCTTTGACGACTTGACCGATGAAGAGGGCAGCGGACAAGAAAGCCTGCTGCAGCTGGCTCAGAGGCAGGTGCTGGGCGGCATTGAGGCAGCCGCCCGGGGCATGCAGCCGCCCTTCAGTGTGGGAGGCAGCCTTGGACGCCTGCCGGTGGCGCTGGCCGTGGCACCGCTGCCGGCGGCAAACACAGGCGAGGGCTCTGCTGCACCCCCAGCCAGCCGCCGGTCATGGTATGCTTTCCGGAGGGCGGTCAGGCGGCACTGGAGGCACTGGAGGCTGTTTGCCAGCCGGCCAGTTTGGCAAGGGCACAGAGGCAGGTGCGCAGGTCTAATGGCATTGTGGTGCGCATCATGCCCGCTGCAGCGTTGGACTCGAGCGCCAGATGCTGGCTTGCCTGCTCAGATTTCCAGAAATGTCTACGCAGCGCGCCATGCCATGCCATGCCATGCCACGCCATGCCATGCCATGCCGTTTCTCCCTGCATTGATCATGGCCCATGTGGCTCACCATGCCCCGCCCTCCTCCGCCACGCTGCAGTGCTGGATGACGACTATCGGCAAGCGCTGGCGGTGCACAGCGACCGCCTGTTCACTCAGTTTGACCTGGCTGAGCATGGAGACGTGCTAGAGGCGGTGGGCTTACCGGTGCACAGCATGGGCTGGCCATGTGCATGGCGTGGCAGCCATGCATGCCATGTTGTGCTGTCCGATGGCCACCCATGCCTTGCCATGTCCTTTCATGTCTGACTGCCATGTCTGGCTGGGTCCATATCAGCCATGCCATGCCATGCCATGCCATGCCATGCCATGCCATGCCATGCCAGGAGCGCTGCGAATACAGCAGCCAGTGCAGCAGCCAGCTGTTGCCGCCATGCCTTTCCCTGCAACCCCCGCAGGTGCGCCGCCTGCTGCTGCCGGATGCCGCCCTGCTCACCGCCAAGCTGCACGCCCTCAACGTTTACAAGCCAGGTGAGCTGATGCTGCCGCTCATGCTTCGGACTGCGGTCGGCATGACATGAACTGCATGTCATGACATGAACTGCATGATGTTGTGTGCAAGGGCCGACCAAGGCCTGCTGCATGGCTCCTTTGAGCTCATCGCACACTCCCAGCCTCCAGCCTCACATGCCATGCGCCGCAGGAGGCTTCTTCCGGCCCCACCGCGACACGCCTCGCGGCGACCCTCGCTTCGTGGGCTCGCTAGGGTGTGCCTACCGGTGGGCCACGCTGGCGGCGCGCTGAGGGTGGAGCACAGCGGGCGCAGCGTGACGTACGACTGGGGCCCTGGCGCGGTAAGTCTTCGTCATGGCGTGTGCGGGCTGGCTATGGTTGTTAGCCTAACAGCACTGAGTGCGCAGGCAGGCAGGCTGTTTCACCATCTGCGCAGTTGGCTCAACAAAGTCCTGCCGGAGCAGTCTCCCATGTTCCACGTCATCTGAGCCGCAGGCGGCCGGGGAAGTTCAGTGGGCGGCATTCTACTCCGACTGCCTGCATGAAGTGCTGCCTGTCGAGACGGGGGCGCGTGTCACGCTGGCATGGGAGCTGTTTGCATACCCAGGTGCGGCTGCGGCGCCTGGGCAGCTGTTACCCTTTCTTGCAAGCGGCACAAGACTGCAGCTACGCGCATGTTGCTGCCGAGCGCAGCGTGGTAGGTTAGCATGCGATGCCACACCTGCTTTGCAACCGTGGCTGCTGCAGGAGTGTGAGCATGCACTTCTATTTTCCAAAAAAAGCTCGTCCTGCCCGGGCTTGCAGCCGACGCTGTGCTCAAGCTGCCCGCCCGGATGGCATCCCTGCCAAACGGGGCGGACAGCCTGCTGCACGCACTGCGCGCAGCGCTGGATTCCAGCAGCTTTCTGGTCAATGGCGGCCGGCTGGGCTTCCCGCTGCAGGTAAGCACTGCCTGTGTGTGCGCCTTGCAACGCACTGCCGGGCTTACTAGCAAAGCATGAACGTCGCTAAGTTTGACAGGTGGGCTTCCATGCTCTAACCGGAAGGACCTGCGTCCAAAGGTCGGCCGTGACACGGCACCGGCCGCACGGCACTGGCTCTCTCGGCCTCAAGGCACTATCTATCGCATGCGCCATGCAATCCAATCTCTGAGTGCTGTGTTGGCCGCCTGTCCTTACTGAGCCATGTTTGCTTGCATGTGCCGCA
The DNA here is from genome assembly GCA_025026875.1 of Chlorella ohadii. Taxonomy (NCBI): domain Eukaryota; kingdom Viridiplantae; phylum Chlorophyta; class Trebouxiophyceae; order Chlorellales; family Chlorellaceae; genus Chlorella; species Chlorella ohadii. Next base: position 768,258 of record JADXDR010000035.1, read on the forward strand.
GCACGCATACCCTAAGTCGCTGGTTGATGGCATCACACCACAGGCGAGCTTCCGACTGATTCGTCGCCGAATTGCGCCGAATTGGCACCTGCCATGACTGGCGCTTTTTGCAAAAGTAGCCTGATAGGTGGCGCGCTCGCCGCCTTGGTGATCACTAGAGCTGCCCAGCCATGCAGGACGTGCCCGCCATCCTGAAGGGAGCCGATGCTGTACTTGTGCGAGTGCTGGGCCTGCGCTTTGAGCTGCTGCGTGTATGGCGGGAAGAGGTCAGCCCCTTCTTCTACCGGTCAGAGTATCGTGCGCAAGATGGGCGGCGCAGCCAACATGTTGCACANTCAAAAGTTGTTNGTGTTGTCTGGTTCTCTGGCAGCTGTTTCNAACATTCAATCTGGTTTGCAATTACGTCACGGTTGAGCTCCGCACTCCAACACAGGTTGCCGCNTACATTTGTTGTTTGCNAGTCGGAGGATNGGGTGGGGCTGGGATGNCCCCTGTGTCTGAGGCCGACCCCTCCCGCCAGGCACTGANTGGTGTCTGCCATTCAGGCGGCGCGCCTCACACTTCCCTCAGAATGGGAAGGAGTCCATGCAGACTGCCTAATGGATTGGCTGATGCAGGAAATGAGGGCTAAACTCGACTGCAGGTAATACCTGATCTGTGCATGGCCTGGTGTGCTGAGTGGCACCAGTTAGTCAGGAAGGGTGGAGCTAAGGCACACCCTCCCGAAGAATTCGCACTGTTTGCTGACTGGCCACTGCAATGGCTCGTGCTATGCAGCATCATCTGGCTGGGCGGCCAGGAGGACTTTCCGGACTGGGCGGTTGGAGCGGCGTATCGGTACCGTTTCGGAAACTTTCCTACAATGTGAGTGTTCAGGCTTCAGCTGCCCAGGCGCAAACAAGGTTTGCACACGAAACATGCTGGGTTGCCGCAAATCCCGCCCCCTCCGAGCAGGATGCACGAGTTTTACTGCTCTCTGGGCCTGGTGGCGGATTTCCCGGCCTATGCTGACCGGCCTGACTGCACGTCGACGCAGCTGGCCTGGGCTGGCACAGCGGGAATAGCAAGCAGCAGCCGTGGCGGCGGGGGCAGTGCAGAGGGCCCCTCTGCCCGGGGCAGCGGCGAGGGCAGTGCTGGCCCGTCCTCTCCCGTTTACAAGAAGCCGAAGATGGGCTGAGGCGGCGGCCTGAAGGCGATGATGTGCAGCCTCCAGCTGCTGTGCTGCATGTGCCATCTCTGCAGCTGTCCACTGCTGCTGCTCCTGCATGTGAGTTCTTTGTGTGCATGGCCCTTTCAATCACGAGAGGCTTACACTTGCACTTCACTGTGATCAACAGCAGTTGCTTGGTGTGAGGCAGTTCCAATCAAATTGCGCTGCTGCTGCTGAGACGGTCCGCGCCAGTCGCATCACCAGGGCACCTCCTTGCCGTCAAAGGCGTACCACTTGCCGTTCAGCTCCCGGTCGCTCTCCAGCACATCCAGCAGCCCTGCAGCAGAGTGGTTGGAGAGAGATTTTCAGTGAGCAGCAGAAGCAGGTGTGTGTGGGATGGGTGCACGCCGCTATGCGAGAGCTGGCCCTGCCATAAAGCACATCCCAGCTGCGTTGTGATGGCGCGGCAAGTGCACAGCTCAGCCCGACGCAGAGTCTTCGTAACAGCACAAGGATGAACAACCACCCAAGCCTGTCCATCCAGCCGGCCTACGTGCTGTGAGTTCCCCAGCCTGACCGCTCCGGTCTGCATGACTCCTTCCAATCCAGCTCACCCTTGACGCAAGTCTGGGTGTCAATCAAGCCGTGCCAGCCAGTCATGTCTGTCCGCACGTAGCCGGGGTGCAGCAGCACGCTTGTGACACCCCCAGATGCCAGGTCGATTGACAAGCTCTTGTTGACTGTGAGGGTCAGGGAGGGGAGGCAGCAGCAGGGTTCTCTTCCCCTNCCGCTCTGCAACCTGTCGGCATGCACTACAGCTGCTTCTTCCAAAGCAGCCGCTCTAATGGATTGGCAAATGCGATTTCATGGCGGCAATGTGCATTTGAGCTCACGCACCTATGTTCAGCGCCGCCTTGCTTGCTCGGTCTGCACAGGATTGCACACGAAGAACTCAGGCAAGCGGCCACACAGCAGTTGCAGGGGTTGTCGCATAGTAGCACTGGGTGCAGGATGCATGCCAGCACAGCAGCCACGCTGAGCAGCTTGCACTCGCTACGCCTGGCCACAGCAAAGCTGCCGGCTCACATGCATAGTCGCTGCCGCTGCCGTTGTCATCAATGCTGCCCATCTGCACGCAGCAGGGGCGGCAAGATGAAGCAGTCCATTCACATTGCCTGCAGCTGCTCAGCCACGCCAGTAGACTAATCGGCTGTATCTGTACTACTCTACGCGTGATACAATGCGACAGCCTGTGGCCAGCTCAGCAGTCCGCACGCTGCTCCTAGCTTGTCGGTACGCCACATCTTTGCTGCAGCCCGTCCAGTCTATCGACCCCATCTGCAGGCAGGCAGCAGCACTCACCAGCTCAGCCGCTGCACGCTGCAACACGTTCCTCTCACCCAGGTGACGCCACAGTTGTTTGCACCCAACCATGCACCAGCTCAGGGCGGCACGCTGCAACCAGCCCTTCTTACTCTGCTGGAGCCAGGGTTGTTTGCACGCAATCATGCACTGCGCAGCATGACACGTTGCAACCGCAGCATCTCAGTATTTCAGTAAAACGCGTGCCTTGGAGGTCATGTTGGCCACCAGGCTGCTGCCCGCCTTGCCGCCCAGCATGCCGTGCTTGTGCAGCTGCTGCGCCACCAGCAGCGGGCCTGCGGCAGTAGGGAGGTGCAATGGCAAGGTGCAAGTAAATGTCATGTTGGGCGTGTGCGCGGGGAGGCAGCTGCTGCTGAGGAACCCCTCTACAGAACCGCCTCATTACCACTCAATTTTGCACCCAGCCAACGATCGTTGCGACTTGCGCTGCTCCCGTGTGCAGCACAGCCATGCCTCCAACCGATCGCACCGATGCAGTTGGCTGTGAAGCAGTCGAGCATGTCCTCCGCCGTCACTTCGTCCAGACCCTTCCACCCGTCTGTCACGCCCGCATTGTTCACCAGCAGCTGCAGGTTTGCAGGGGGCAAGGACAGACGCATGCATGGCAGCTGAAGATTGGCTTGGACGGAGGGGGTGCTGCCCCTTCCATTTCACCGCACGTGCTTCGGCCTAATAGCAGCCGTTTATGCATTGCCGCAACCGACTCACGTCCACATGCGGTGCCAGGGCCTTCAGTTCTGCGGCCCAGCTCTCAATGGACTGCGGCGACGTCACATCCAGCTTTGTGACGGACAGTCGGCCGCCGGCAGAGGCTTTGAGCTTTTGCAGGTCGCTGGCTGCCTCTGGCTTGCGGGCTGTGGCAATAACGGTGTTGTTCTTTGCCAGCAGCTGGCGGACAAGCTGCGGCAAGGTGACGTGGAGGGGTGGGGCAGGTAAGGACGGCACGCGGCGGCGGCAGGCGGCAACGGCGGCAGGCAGCGACGGCGGCTGGGGGCGGGCGGCAGCCGCGTCAACCATCGGGCGAGCATCGGCGCACCTCGAGGCCGATGCCGCGATTGCCGCCAGTCACCACGCACGTCTTGTTGGCGAGCTGCATTGGCCTCGGCCTGGACAGCAGGGATATGACGGCCTGGCAGCTGCAATTGATTGCCTGAAAGCTGATGTGCGACTTGCAAAGGCGATCGGAGGTCCATGGGCGGCCTGCTGTGCCGCCGCTGCTGCCGCCGCCAAGCCAAGCTCGGCCTACGTGCCGCAGTTTGCATCCGTTGCATCCGCAATGCTGCTTGCTTGACTGGACAATAAAGCGTCATTACAGCTGATGGAAGGGAAGGGATACCAACGCACATACATACCAGGGAAGAAAGCAACAGATGGCCAGGTCGATGGCCTGCAAATCACACCGCCAGCAGCATCGCAGCCGCAGCCGCCCCCATCACCATCAGCAGCCCCCAAGCACCGCTGCCGGCGCGAGCCGCCGAGCTGGCAGCCACCGCACCAGCGCCAGCGCCAGCGGCGCTTAGTCCGGGTGCCTTTTGCTGGGGTGGCGCGTCTGCTGCGGGGGTGGCACCCTGTGACCCGGCCGGAGGGAAGCAGGCATCATAAAAGGCGGCGTTGATAGCTGCCGAGGGAGCCTGCTGGTCTGGAGCATATTGGAAGTAATCCTCTGACAGCACTCCATGGAAACAGTCGCGGTTGAAGGGTGCCAGCCTAGTGGCGCAGGCTGAGGAGCAGCCATTGCCTGCCAGCGCATCCAGACGGCACGCTGCCACAAAGGGCGCCGCCTGAGGGAGTGGGTGAGCAAGGGGAGCGTTGGGTAGGAGTCAGTCGGTCAGGCAGGTCTCTTGTAGTGCAAGTCCAATGCTATGTTGGTGCAGCTGTCATGCCAGGCCGTGCTCCGGTGGTGTGCGTGCCATGCTCGCAGCACTGCCGCTGGCCCAACAATTCTCGCTGCATGCACCGCCTGTCAGATAGACTTTCTTGCCCCATCTATGCTGCCACAGGCGCAATGCACTAAAGCACACCGCTCGCTCTCACCAGGGACCAGGTCATGTTGGCCCAGCAGCCACGAGACATCAGCGGCCCATCGGCTGCATGGCGCGGAGGCAGGGGGCACGGCACAGGTGTGTGACCCGTGTGGGCGGCACGGCATGTACAGGAGTCGCCGACATAGCTGATCGACAGCTCAAAGNACCCTCAAAGGCCCTGTGCAACAGCAGTGCAGAGCAAAATATTGGTCGATTAATCACCATGCCAGTTTCCAGGGCTTACGTTGCTGGAAGATGATTGAAGGGTCGGCGGGTGCGCCGGAGGCCACCACGCGCCGCCCATCCATGCACATGCACGTTGCGATGCTGGCCGTCTGGTTGGCGGCGAACATGTAGCCCTCGAAAACCACTGCGTGTGCACGAGAGGTGGGAGGAGCAGACGTCAGGCAGCTGGGCTCGGAGCAGGTGCCGCCGTGGGCGATCGTGCCGGGCCGCGGAGCGGCGGCGGCAACCTGGCCCTCGGGGGCAGCGAGTCGCAGGCCCGCACGGAGCTCAGATTGTGACAATACACTTAATGATCAGGTTTACAGCCCCAAAATGCGCCCAGAGGCGCCCCACTCACGGTTCTGCAGCGTGCCGCACGTCTGCGGCGTGGTGCAGGACAGCTGCAGCCCTCCCTGCGTCGCACTGCCCATCAGATCGGCAGCCGCTGCGCCGCGCAGCAGGCAGGCAGCTGCAGCAAGGCAGAGCAGGGCATGGCTCGCTGCTGACCGCACCATCCTGCTTGCGAACAGGATGCAATGAGCCGGATGAGCTTCAAAATCACGACTAGGCAGCGGCGGGACGCCCGCGGCCCCGAAATCGGGCCGGTCAAGCTGTCGCCCGCGTGGCAAACTTTGTCCGCTCGCCTCCCCGGCATTGCCTGGCACAGGCCCCACCATGCAGCCTCACAGAGGTGCTACATCGCTAAGAACGAATGGAATGAGCCAGCGGAACGCAGGTTGAGAAGGAAGCGGGTTCAGGCTCGGCAGGCTGCAAAATTGGCAGGGCGAGAAAAGAAGACCGAGCGGCGCACTAAACAGGACAGGCTAGAACGAGATGGCAGGTCAGTGGGGTCGCTACACGACACTAAAGACAGTCAGGTGCATAGGCATTGGCATCGGGGGCATGTCAGTGGGGAGGGACCAGCCTCATATTTCCCTACAAGCTTGGTACATTGGTGGCTGGCATGCGCCGGCTGTTTGTCGCCGCGCCGGCAGCCGTGGCGGCCCTTCAAGCGCGTGCAAGTTGCGCGCCTCGTGCCACCCCCAGTGCTCTTACGCAGCTTTCAGGGCGGGCTTGGCGCTGCGGCTGCGTGCGCCCCAGCCGCTGAGCAGCTTCCAGGCGCCGGGGACCGCGGGGTACAGCCTGCGTGTGTGGGTCGGCGAGGAGGAACGGAGGGTCGGATGGCGAGCAGAAAAGATGGCAGCTGAGCCAGCACAGCCTGGACGCCCCACACATCAGCACCACCGGCAGCACGGGCAGCAGCCTGTGGCCTGCAGGTTCAGCAGACATCGGCAAGTCGCACAGCGGCTCACATGTAGCAGTTCATGAGGCTGGTGACGGTGCCGATGGCGCCCACGGTGCGCGGGCTCCAGTGGCGCAGCTCCAGCAGGCCCATGGCCAGCGCCGCCTGTGCAGGTTTAGGTGGCAGATAGTCGGCATTCAGCAATTAGTTTCAGTGCATGCAAAGCAGCTCCAGCAGGCTCATGGCCAGCGCCACCTGCGTGATTGGCAGGGGAAGAACAGATGCAGGACGTTGAAGTATGCAGTTGCCTTTAGACACACGGTATGCACTCCAGCAGCCCCATTGCCAGCGCCGCCAGTGCCGGCTTGGTGTCAACGGGCAGCAGCCAATAGGCTGTCAGGCAGGCCCGGCGGCAGCCGGATGTGGGGCCAGGCCAAGAGGCAGCACCCTCCCACCCACCTGGAAGCAGGCGTGCACCAGCGTGAGCAGGCGGCGGTTGATCTCTGGCCGCGACCTGCATGGGAGTGTTTTGCAAGCTATTGGTTCGCCAGTCCCCACAACGGCAGACAGCAGCCATAACAATCAACTCGTCAATTTCAGTGTAGCCATTTCAGACCAACACAGGCCACAGACCAGCACAGGCCACAGACCAGCACAGCAACTGCCAGGCCCTCACTTGTCCAGGCGCATGTTGTACTCCTCAGCCGTCTCGTTGGGGAGCCGCGCCGCCAGCGCTGCGGCGGGGGGATGGGAGGAGGGCAGAGGGGGCTGGGTCACGCTCAGCACGCGGTCTGCTTGAAGTGGGCTCAGTCAGGGCCGACAGTGTGCAGGGGCAGCAACAAATGACAGCAATCAGCGGACGCGAGCCAACCGCCGCATCGCACAACTCCAGCGCGATGGTGGAGAGGCTGTGCCCACCAACCCCACGCAAGCAATGTGTGCACTTATACCATTGAACACCCACCCGCCAGCTCGTACAGCTCGAGCGCGATGGTGGAGAGGCTGCCGCCAAACCAGCCGTACAACGACGCCTTCTGCGCCCGGTCCGTCAGCCCCTTGTTGTTCATGAGCCCCGCCTGCAGAGAGCAGAGGGGAGAGCTGGGTAGGTACAATCCCAAGGCAGGCAGGCAGGATGTGTTCACGGCTGCCTCTGCTGCACATCCCTGGCCAGCTCCCGGTCCCCAGGCCAGCGCACCTGCTGCAGCCACACAACGCGGTGATTGAACATGCAGACCTCAGGTGCATCAGCACTTAACGCCATGGTGAGCCCGTGCTCCACAGGCAGCCCTACACACCTGCTGCAGCCACACAATGTGGTCGGCCCCAAAGTAGATGCTCATCAGCAGCGGCTTGAGCTTCATGAGCACCTCCACCCACAGCGGGCGGCCGCCGCCCGCCCACCCCGGCTGCTGCAGCAGCGGGTTCAGCACCTCCAGCGGCTGTGGCAGGGTAGAGGGAGGGGGTGGAACACAGAGGTGCATGCTGGTCAGAAGGTGCAGAGCAGGTTGATGCAGCAGCGGGTTCAGCACCTCCAGCGGCTGCGGAGGGGAAAGGGAGGGGGTGGAATGCAGAGGTGCATGCTGTTCAGAAGCTGCAGAAAGAGGGACGCAGCAGCGGGCGCAGCACTCCCAACGCATGCATGGCTGGCGCAAGTGCAGGGCGGGCGGCGGCGGACAGGTCGCAAGCGGGTGCAGGGGCAGGGACAGAGTGGAGGAACAGCATGCGCAGTGCTCACTGCAAGAGGTCATACGAATCATGCCCAGCACCAGCACGCCGTGAAGGGCCACAACACAGGAATTTGATGCTGTTGGGTGCTCACCCGCATGATGCGGAAGACCTTGCGGGCCGTGGCCACCGAAGCCTGCACTTTCTTCACATCGCCCGGCTGGCCCGCTGCCACAAACATGGCGGCGTACTGCAGGGCAGCAGGCGGAGCACAGGGAGCAGGGTGAGCGCTGAGGCCGGGGCGAGAGCGGCATGGAAATGCGGTTAGCACGAGGTTAGGGTGGCCTGGGCAGGCAGTTTGCCGCCAGCCGTGGCGGTGGCGGCAAGCCGGCCCCCGGGGGGCGCACCTGCACCGCCGCCAGCAGCTTGTCGCGCCCATCTGACTTGTCCAGGAACTGTTGGAGCAGCTGCAGGGCAGGGATGAGGGACAGACAGCGCGACATTCAAAGGGAGGCGGCCCGGCGCCTGCGCAACGGCGGCTGTGTCAGCAGGGCGGCGGCGGTGCCTGGAAGGGCCGGTGGGCGGGCTGTGGCCGGGGATCGCACTCGACACGGCTTGCAGTTGCACTGTGACCGCGGCAGGCCGCACAATCAAGGAGAGAGGCCGGAGAGCTCTCGCAAACGCTGGCTGCAGGCTTCCACAGCGCGCTTGCTACGGCAAAGCAACCCACTCACTTTGGCATGCGTCTTGAGATCCGCCATGGCGCCTGTCCCGCCTCTTCCAGCAAGAAGACTTTCGGAGCGGCCTGCTGGGACACGAACACGGCTTCTCTGAACCCTGGATGAAGCAACACCACTGCAAATCCCGGAAAGAGGCCCAGCTTGATCTTCGAGCCTGCTGACGCTGCATTCCTGCATGCGGGCGGCGCTTGGAGCAAGGCGCGGCTTGGGAAGCTTCCGGCCCGTTCAGCGATTACTGTAGTTGAAGAAGAAATCAAGGACCAGCCGCTCGCACCACCAGTGAGCTGCTGGGCATGGCCGGGCGCTGCCTGAGCCGCTGGCCGTGCATTCAGACCGTGTGCAACCATGTGCATGCAAATCCCATCGCTGCTGCGCGCTGCGCCACGCTCGCCCGTTGACCCTCTGCCGCTGCCGCCGCCGCCTGCAGGCCTTCCCTGCCCTCCCAACGCCACGCCATGGGCCGCCCGATTGAGCTGGGCACGCCTCGCGCAGCTGATGCGAATGAGAGCACCTCTGACGAGGAGGGATGGGTGACGGAGGAGTCGGATGATGAGCAGGCGGGGGAGTGGCGGGACCCCACCGGCGGCGCGCTGACGGCCGTTTTTGAGGCGGCCGAGGCGGGTGATGTGGATGACCTGCAGGACGCGCTAGGCCGGCTGGACGTCTCCATCGACACACGGGTGTGCAGAACGGGGTATTCCGGGCACGCTGCAACTGGGAAAGGTTGGAATGGCACAGGACAGGGGGTGCAGAAGCCGAGGCAGGGAGCATGCAGGCTGTGCTACGCCGTATGCTCGCCGGCGTACGTTACAGCAGTGCCGCTCATGCCGACCTGTGCGACCCGACATTAGCATGTCCTGCCATACACAGGGCGAGGATTCGGACACTGCCATCCACCTCGCGGCGCTGTACGGCCACGCCGAGTGTGTGCGGGTGCTGCTGGAGGCAGGGGCACGTGCTGACGTGGCCGATGCAGACGGCGCGCTGCCGCTCCACGATGCAGCTGTGAGTGGTGGGGCAGGGATGATAAAGGAGCTAACAGGGTCAGTGTGCTGCTGGAACGGCTTCTGGCTGACACTGTGGTGATGCTCATTGGCTCGTAGCTTTCAGCACTCTCTTTGACCCTGTACGTGCAGCCTCTTGAATGTTGTTCATACTCCATCTTCTTACTCTCAACAGGCGGGCGGCTACGCCGACATCTGCACAATGCTGCTGGATGCGGCGGCAGGGCCATCCACAATTGACCGCGGCGACAGCGAAGGGGACACGCCGTTGCACAATGCAGCCCGGGGCGGCCACGAGGCTGTGGTGCAGGTGAGACGGGCTGTAAGCGTGAGGAATTGGTCGCAGTGTTGAGCATGCTGCGGGGCCTGGCCTGCTGCAGCCGGCAACTGCCTTGCATGCATGCCCGGCTCCCCGCCAGCACCAAGTCAGCCGCTGTGAAGCACTGAGAAGCACCTGCTCTGCCTCATCCACCCCGGCCATGCAGCTGCTGCTGGAGCGAGGGGCGGATGCCACGCTGCAAAATGACGAGTTCAAAACCGCAGCGCAGCTGGCGGAGCGCGGCACACCGGCGCGGCAGCTGCTTGACGACGCGCAGCGGCGAGCAGAGGCGGCAGCAGCGCCGGCACAGCCGCAGGTGCCGCCGCCTGCCGCCGAGGTGGCATGAGGGCACCTTTGCTTTTCTTCCCCACTTGGCATCTTTCTCCCCACGCCTTCTTTGCTTCTTGCCGTGTGCTGCTCACCTGGAGTGACTGCTGCCAACCTGCCCTGACCCCACACTGTTTCATTCTTGACGCTGCTGCTGCTCGTTTCTGGTCCCCGCCTTGCCTCCCTGCTGCGAACCGCATGTTGAACGTAGGTACTACGTGCAAAACAAGACAGTGCCAAAGTCTATTTCGAGACAGGAACAAACATGGACGGAGAAGGGCAGGCATCACGGCGCAAAAGGGCTGTGCGAGGTTGCTTACAAAAGCGAGCTGCTTGCTAAAAGACACTCGACTATTTCAGGTGGTGGTCGCTTTGCTCTGAGGCGCTCAAAAGGGTAACACTCAGATGGGGTTCGGTTGAAACGCAGCGCAGGCGTACGTGCAGGGAGAGGGGCGTATTGAGTGGCGGAACGGTCAAGGCATGGGGCGCCGCCCTGCTGCACTGCTACCAGGCCGCTGTGCATGCTGCGCCGCTGCCCCTGTTGCGATGGCATAGCAAAATGGCTGCCATCACTCTACACCAATCTTGCCGTAAAGGAGGAAGACAAGCAGCGTAGCGCAGGCCAAGCCGACAAAGTGGGCAACCTGCGGGGTGACACCAGAGGGGATCAGTAGGTGTGCCACGTCGCAAGTTCGGGAGCCAGCAGTGCATGCACAATCAGGCTGCAGGCATAGCAGCAGTGGCTGAAACGCTCGTTGCCAACCTTGCCACAGAGCGGTAAGCCCCACAAGCGCCAGCCAAGCCCGCCTGAGGCCCACCTGGTACGCAAGTGCCATCATGCCTGCGGCGTTGCTCTTCAGGTGTGCGGGCGCCAGGCGTGGCGCCAGCATGTTGCTGCGCAGCAGGGAGGTGCAAATGCAAGTGGCATGGGCAGAGAGCAGCTGGGGTGTGGCCGCAGCATAGCAAGGCTCTAGAAAGAACAGGAGGCCACCAGGTCTGGCTTACGGAGGTGGCAACAAAACCCACCGGCCAGCTGTCAACAAATTTGCTAACCAGGCGCACCTCATGGTGTTGATGTAGCCGCCCATGAGCCACAGCACGCAGATGAAGATCACTGCATCAGGGGGGCAGGGTTTGGTGAGATGCCAGAAACAGCAGGCAGCCGGTCTGCTGGCTGGGCAGCATGCGTGCAACTGTATGTGGCCACAAGAGCAGCGAGCTAACGCTGCCGCGTGGCCAATGCATCGCCACACATGGGACAGCACAGCTGCATGAATCAGCCATTTAGGGCTGGGGCCACACACAGACAGTAAGAATGAAAAAAGGCTGTAAAGAGAAAGGGAACAAAAGCTGCCGCACCTGCCGCCACGTCGCTGTGCATCCAGTCCGGGCTCTTGAGGTACAGCAGCATGATGGGCACGCCTGCATGGCAGTGCGCCAAGAAACATTGGAAACCGTCTGGAGCAGTGGTGCAATTTGCCTCAGCCTGTGGCCACCCATAAACCGTAAGGCTTCAGCAATCCCGTGATACAACCGCCGCCAAGTTGTTCAGTTGGTCGCTTTGCTCACCCAGCGCCTTGATGGCCGAGACCAGCAGCGGCGTGAGCGGCGAGTGTGCGGTCAGGAAGGAGAGGCGGGGCAGGAAGCGGCCCAGCACGTCGGCAAAGATGCGCACAAAGAAAATGACCTGCAGAAACGGGTAAAGATTGACAGAATGAGGAGCAGCACCGAGCACGTCGGCAAAGATGCGCACAAAACAATGGCCTGCAGGGTGATTGGGAAGAGGGCAAGATGTTGGGGAGATGGCGAGGGGCCCAAGTGGTGAACTGAGCACCATGCGGTGCACGAGATGAGCACAAAGACGAGGGGATGCCAACAGACCAAGTACAGGATGCCCAAAGGTGCAGACAAAGCAGGTGATGACCACTTGAGGCCCAGCGGCGAATCTCACCTTTGGCAGCGACTCGCCCAGCAGACCAGAGGTGGGCACGTACGTGAAGAATGGAAACAGCGTGAGCGCCACCGTGCTGCTCAGGCTGAGCGCTGCCATGGGCGCCCAAATGAGGCGCAACGTCTGCCACGTGGCGCTAACCTCGGCGCTGCTGCTGCCTCCCTCGCCTGCTGCTGTCCCATCCCCCGCTGCAGCGGCAATGGCTGCACCGCCTGGGCAGGCGGGAGCAGCCAGTGCTGGGCTGCTGCTGTCACCATCTGCCACAGGCGAGCTGGGGCCATCCGGAGCTGCACCAGCCTTGCCCGGGCTGCCGGGACTTCCAGCCAAACCCTCCGCCGGCCCGCTGGGCGCAGCTGGGATCTCCCCGCTGCCGCCGCCCAGCTGCCCAGAGGTTTGCCGCCCTCCACCCAGCTCTGCTCGATCTGCTTCGTCCTCGCTCTCGGCAGGGGAGGCTGCCAGCAGGCCGAGGCCTCCGTCCCAGCTGGCAGGCAGGCCGCCCTCCACCTCCTGGTCGGCTGCAGGCAGTGGGGAGGGAGGCAAAGGAGTGCGGCTGAGCAGAAGCAGCAAGCAGGGGGCATTGTGCGTCGAGTTGCACGGCAGCAGTGCACAGCAGGGGCGCCTGGCAGGCTGGGAGGCTGGGCTGCGCCTCGGCCCCAACCATACAAGTCCATAGCAAGCACTTGGGAGGGAAGTCTACACCCAACAGCTTGCTCGCTCACTTGACAGGGCGTTCCAGGGCTCCAATTGATTGAACTGCACCAGCGGCGGCAGGCTGCGCTGTTTCCACACAGTGGCCGTCAGGGCCAGCAGCTGCTGCTGCGGCGTGCCGCCCCGGGGAGACACGGGSGCCAGGCAGGGCAGCGGCKGCAAGCCGCCYGCCYCGGCAACTGSCGCTGGAGGCACCTCTTGGGGCGGGGTGGAGGGTGAGGGGGACACGCCGTCCCCCTCGGGGCTGTGCTGCTGCAGAAGCGGCTCTGTGAGCTCCTGCAATGCACAAGTGGCAGCGACGCAAAGAGTGTGCATCGCTCAGCTCAACATATGCGCACACCTGAATTGCGGATGGCCCCMAATGAAACCTTCCCTCGTTTATACTTCCAGGCATTACATGCCGGCCCAGTCATCGCCCCACCTGCTTGCTGGCATGCGCTTCGATTGGCTTCCAGTGCCGCAGCAGCAGGCTGACGGTGGCCCACAGGCCGGCCGCTATGACGAGCGCAATCGACTCGTAGAGCAGGATCTGCGGAAAATGGAGTGGTTGAGAAACTGCTGAAACAGCACAAACTAGTCTGAGAAAAGCAACACCCACAGCACACAACCCACTCAGCAGTTGAGCTGCCAATACCGTTGCCAGCATTGCTCAGCACAGACCAACCTGTGCCAACCCAAAAACCGGCGTACCTGCTGGCGTCGCGTGGGCTCCGGCCCTATTTGCAGCGCCAGCTGCAGAGCCAGTACCAGTGGTCCGGAGGCGGAGCAGCCCAGCCCCAGGGCAATCACGTTCTTGTTGGCGAAGCGTGCCACCTGCAAGAAGTCGAAGAGGAAGGATGCATGTGCTACATGAGCAGCTGTGCTTGGCAAACAACAGCAGGCGGTGCTGGGCCAAAAAAAGAACAGCAGCCAGCAGCAGCCAAGCGGCATCTACACTTGGCAGCGCATCCGAGCGAACAGACCTAAACAGAGCAGCACTGCTGTGAGCACGAGGTTTCAAACAGACTTGCCAGCTGGTAGGAGGCGGAGAAGGCGATGCCGCTGAACAGGCCCAGCGCGATGGTGGCTCCCAGCAGGAACCAGATGCGCTGCAGGGCAGCAGGATGGACCGCATGACAACTGGCAGGTCAGCATGCAGCAGGGTGGCTCTTGCTCGCCAGGGCGTGGATGGCATGTGGTGGGATGCAGCAACATGCTGGGCTGGCTGGCTGGGCAGCAGCCCGGCATCAGAGCACCGCAGCGCTTGGGAGTCCGCGCGCTCGAGCGCCACAACGCCCTTGCAAGTCACTTGCCTCAGGCATGAATGGGAAGGAGGCGCACACCGCTCCATACCCAACCAGGCCCACCAGCAGGCGGGTCAGGATGGTGCGCGCCACGCCTGTGGGTTTGGGGAGCAAGGCAAGGCAGTTTGGGTTGTGCGGTCCGTCACACGCACCAAGTGTCCGTGCCTTGCAGTGGCGTGCTGCAGCGGCCTAGCACCCATGCCATGCCAACGGCCACACTTGCGGTGCCCCGTGCTGTGCCGGCTGCCTACCCAGCCTCTCTTCCAGCGGCTTGTCCAGAAAGGCGGAGACCACGAGGAGCGGGATGGAGGGCAGGTAGTACGCGATGTTGAGCTGCAGAACAGGAAGGTGTGCGGACAAAAGGGTTCGCAAGCGTCGCTGCAGGGCGCTGAAGCAGGCCTCTGAAGGCCAGCGATGGCACAATGCCTGAAATCAAATGTTGCTGCCTTTTCAGGAGAGCAGTCCGGCAGCAGGCGATGATGCCTCCTGCATGCACAGCCTCACCTGCAGCAGGACCTGCGGGCCGTGCAGCTTGCGGTAGTAGTCGACTGTAGCAGCAAAGTGAAGAGAACCACAAATTCGCGCTCAGAGTGAGCCCCCTTCTTGGAGGCATGCCTCAATTGGCTGCTGCTCTACGGACACAACCATGACAACCAGTTGTGGCCTGCTTTGCCCAACCGCCCGCTCACGCTGGCTGCTGACGGCCAGCCAGGCGCTGGTGAACGCCACACTGACTAGGAAGAAGCGAGCCACCGTCCAGCGGCCGCCCTTGATCTTGCGGCCATCCGGCGCGGACGCCGCAAACCCCGCCATGGCGAAACGAGCGGCGGCGGCGACGGCGGCAGTGGGTCAACACGTAGCGACCGCGCCGCTGCGTCGCCTTCCCTNGTGCACTGGTAGCGGCTGCGCTCGGAACGCCGCGATCCACAGGGCCGCAGGGGAGCCCTGGGCGCGGACCGCAAGGGTCCGGTGCTTCAAGGAGAGGCTGACAGGCCAGTAAGCTTCGCAGAGGCGCGTAATCAATGCGGGAGGGCAGCCGATCGCGCTTCGAGTGCATGCCGCCGCCGCCGCCCAGCGGGCGGCTTTCGCGCTGGCACAGGCGGGCGGCCATTACCTGATCACTCGACTTGGCATTGGCTTCCTTGGCACCAATGGCAACTGCATGTTACATGTAGGTATGCTCACAGACTCTCGAGCCAGTCTTCCAGCGACTGCGACTGCGACTGCGGCGCAGCAGGCGCGGCACTGCTGCTGCCGCAGCTGGGTGCTGCCGGTGCCGGCTTGCCTGCTGCCAAGCCAAGCAGCATGTCCAGTTCATCGTCATGCTCCTCTGCTGCTGCCGCAGCTGCTGCATGTGGCACCACATGCTGCTGCTTGGGCGGCGCTGCAGGCGGCGGTTGCTGCTTAGGCGCCGCTGCAGGTGCCGCCGCTGCTGCCGCAGCCGTCTGCCGCTGCCCAGCTGCCACAGCTGATGTAGCTGCTGCTGTTCCGCGCTGTGCTGCCTGCGCCTGATGCTGGATGCTGGGCGCTGCGCTGCTAATGTCTGCCTGCTGCCCAAGCAGGTCGCTCAGCAAGTCATCCACATCCTCTGCTGCCGCTGACGCTGCTGCTGGAGGGCCACTGGCCACCACTTCCGGCTGCCCTAGGGATTGCTGAGCCTGGCGGCCCGCTGCCACGGCTGGTGCTGCCACAGCTGCAGCAGGCACTGCAGGCGGCGCTCCTGCTGCTGCTGCCACCGCAGGGGGCACCCCCGTCGCCACAGCAGCCCTTGCTGCCGCTGCTGCCACAGCTGCCCCTTCTGGCTGCGCACTCTCCACCCCATCCTCCTCATCAGGCGGGAGGTCTGGCAGCTCCTCTTCATCGCTGGCCCAGCTGCTGCCGCCGTCCTCCTCCTCGCTAAATGCGTCAGTGTCAAGCAGCCGGTTCTTGGGGACCAGCTCTAAGCAGGTGGCCAGGCCGCGCAGGTCAAACGACAGGCCCTGCATTTGCACAGAGGGGAGGAGAAGTTGTGGCCTGGATTTGGTACATGTACATGCTCCAGAAGAACAAATAATCAGCAGGCGGCTGCGAAGCAGGCAGGTACACTGTGCTCGGGTTCACATGCCTGCGAGCGTGCATTCAGTGCCGTCCTGAGTGCATGACAAAACGCCGCAGCTCATTCAAAACCTGCAGGATGTACCCAAGAGGGTGGCTTGCATCTGGCAGCATGCAACAGCCGAAGAACCCTCACTTGGTAGCCGCCCTCTGCACTCTCCGGCGGCAGGCCCACGTCTTGCGCCAAGTTGACGCGCGCCCTNGCAGCTCCAAGAAGCGGGACAGTGAGCTTCGGGCCGAAGCGGGCGATGGGCAGGCATCTGCTGCTGGACCGCACATGCATCTACAGCAAGGGACGAGGCAGGTCCAACCAACCGTCATGGCACTCCCACGCTGCCCCTGCTTGCCTGTAATAGTAGCCGCGGTCGAAAGGCTCTGCCTGAGCCAGCAGCTGCGCCAGGTCTGCGCCCTGGGAGCGCTGCACGGGGCCCAGAGCCGCCGCCTCTGCTGCCGCCTCGGCCTCGGCGTATCTGTGGCAACGCACGGCAGCACATGCGGTTTGGCATTGTTGCATGATGGTACGTCCAGGATGTTCAGATAAAGCATCAAAAGCGCCCATACAACACTGCGGCAGAGCACAAGGGGTGCACATGCCCAATGCGCACCGGTCAGCGTTGCTGCCGAGGTCTCGGACGGCCGCTGCACCACCGCCGCCTCGCCCGCCGCGGCCGCCGCGCCCGGGTGTGCCCCTCCCTGCTCCTCGGCCCCGCCTGTGCCGCTGCGTCAGCTTCCACTTGCTGCGGGCTGCATCCTTCTCGCTGAAGTCCATGGCTGCTCAAAGCCCCCAGCGGCGGTCGGGCGGCGGCGGCGGCGCGCCTGGAGCAGCTGGGCCTGTTCAGCGATCGCCGATTGAAACTGGTGTGGGTCTGAGCGTCGTGATATGTCACACGGAGACTCTAAAACAAAGCCGATGGCGCTGTCGGGTGTGGAGCAACGCAGCCAGGGTGCAGACCCCTGGTTTTGCGGACTCAACCCAGCTGGCAGTACATCAGGAGCCACTGCGGATGCTGGGATCAGTCGCAAGCCGCTGCCTGCTGTGTGAGCTGGCGGCAGCGGCGGCGGCAGATTGGACATTTGTGCATGATCGGTGATTCCAAAGTGCAATTTGCACTTGCACCGGTGCTCTGCAGTGATAACGGCTGCACTCCAGGCCATCCAGTCCATCCCCAAGCGAAGCACTCTCAGGTTGGCGGCCTGCCGCAAAGACTGCGTGGTGTCGCACTTGTACAGCGTGCGCAATGCCGAATTACAAGCGTGGCAGCCACGTGAGGGGCCACAGACAGTGACCTGAGAGCCCTGCAGCCACCGCCGCCGCCGCCACTGCCGCCGCTGCCCCTCACCTCCGCCGCCTCAATCGAGCCTCTTCAATCGCCTCTGCAGGCAGCCAAGGTAATCTTATGCAGGTGGTGGTGGTTGGCGGCGGCATCATTGGTGCTGCCACAGCGCACTACCTGGCTGCAAAGGGGGCCCGCCCATTGGTGCTGGAGGCCTGCAGCCCAGCATGCAGCGCGTCCGGCAAAGCAGGTGCGGTGGCATGCCGCTGCCATCAACTTGTGCATGTTTGTGGGATGGTGCTCACACTGCAGCGGTCGGCAGGTTATTACTAGATGGAGTGATGTGCTTGCTGGCCTCTGACTCTGGCTGCCACCGTGTGAGCAGCACTGTCCCAACCACGGCCTTCCCCCACTCTTTCTTCCCCAGGCGGCTTCCTCGCCCTCGACTGGTGCGACGGCCAGGCGGTGGGCCCGCTGGCCCGCCGCTCCTTCCAGCTGCACGCTGAGCTGGCAGAGAGCCTGGGGACGGACTGCGGCTACCGCCGGGTGACGACACACAGCATCTCTGTCAAGCAGGGCAGCGCGCCAGGTGGGCTGTTTCTGGCCAACTTTGTTTGGTTTTGCCGATTGGCATGCCAGACTGGCTACCTGATTGCACATTTCAGCTGATGAACGCTCACAATTACTGCAGGTGCCCGTGGCGGCGCTGCACAGCTGCCCAGCCTGCCTGGCTGGGTGGATCGAGACCACGTGGGGCAAGCAACTGTCATTGGCACAGAGGAGACGACTGCACAGGTGCCGGCGAGTGGGAAGAAGACCTGTCCAAATGGCTGCCTTGTGAGGCGCGACATGCACAGCATGCGTGACATGCATAGCATTCATTGGCTGTGCGGTGCAGCCCAGCCAACACGGCACCCATGTTCGCCTCCGCCTGCCCACACCAAATGCAGGTGCATCCCGAGCTGCTCACAAAGGCGCTGCTGCAGCACATGCAAGAGCGCGGCGGCTCCCTGCAGCTGGCAGCAGTGACAGGGGTGGAAGCTGAGGGGGGCCGCGTGAAGGCGCTGCACGTGCGGGACAGCGCTAGTGGAGAAGAGCAGACACTGGCGGCTGATGCAGTGGTGTTCGCCATGGGTGGGTGGCCAGCTGCGCAAGCCGAGCCTGGGCAGGGAGCTGTTGTGCAGCATGCATTGGCAGATGGGTAGAGTTTTGCCGGTAGTGGTTGCTTGTAGGGCGCACCCCCTTCAGGTGCCAGCTGCTGACTGCCGCCTGCTATGCCTGCTTGTCTTACCCTTCCCTCATCCAACAGGCGCCTGGTCTAGCCAGCTGGCTTCCTGGCTGCCAGCCAGCTGCCCCGATGTATATTCGGGGCTCAAAGTGCACAGCATCGTCCTGGCAGACCCGCAGCAGCGCACAACAGCAGACGCGCTGTTCCTGGCTTTCCGGTGGGCAGCGGGCAAGTGGGGCTGGGATGCTCTGGGACCGTTGGCAGGTCATCAGTTCCACGAAACGTACAGGAGCCTGCGGCAGCGCAGGAGGCTCGCGGCAGCACAACCCTGAGACTTGCGGCAGCACCTTACCGGGAAGTCGTCTCAACCCGTGTTTGCAGGGGAACAGACGGCAAGTCGCTCGAACCCGAGGTGTACCCCCGACCAAACGGCACGGTGGGTGGAGGCGTTGCCTGGCTGGGTTGCTCTGGACTGGGACCGGTTAAACAATTGCCTCTCAGCTGCCCATCGGCCTGGCCACGCTCCAGAAATGCTACACAGCTGCTGAACCCCATCTGTCTTTCGCGGTTGCAGTGCTACATCTGCGGGTGCAGCGACGATAATGCGCCCGTGCCGCCCAGCGCTGCGGATGTGCACCCGCGGCCGGCTGCCATTGAGACGCTGCGAGGGGTGGCTGCCTCCGTCTCTGAGGTGCGCCTTCGTGGCCTGCCTGTAGTATGCTCGTCTTTGCTGCATAGTAGTTTGCTGGATGGCACGTATTGTGCGGCACATGCCAGCAACACCACCCCATGCCTGTCCTGAGGGCATTCACTGCTGCATCCATGTGCGTGCAGAAGCTGGGCCGGGCAGAGGTGCTGCAGCAGCAGGCCTGCTTCCTGCCCACCAGCAGCGACGGTGTGCCGGTCATTGGGCGCATTCCTGGGCTGGACAATGCTTACATCGCCACAGCGCACTCCTGCTGGGGCATCCTCAATGCACCAGCCACAGGAGAGGCACTGGCCGAGCTGATTGTCGATGGCAAGGCCAGCAGCAGCGACCTTCGGCCCTTTGACCCCGCCCGCTTTGCGCGGCGGCGGCGGTGAGCGGGCATCCTTGCAGCCGGATGCGGCGGGCGCTCGCAAAAATCGGCATTGCGTGGTCGGTAACTTCATTGCATTTGGATACTTGCTGCCGCATGCCTATGTGAGCACAATACCTTGGGGCAGTCAGTGTGAACATATGGCATCACCAGATATAGATATCAGCTCAAAGCATGTGCAACCTTTTGAATCACTTCAAGCGACAGCCAAAAATCAACCGAACTCATGCCCCAAAGCCCTTGCCGCCGCCGCCGCTGCTCTGCTTCTTGCCGCCCTTCTTCCCTTTGCCGCGCTTGCCAGCCAGCAGCACCTCTGCCGCAGCGGGTCCATCATCCGCCGCCGCTGCTCGCCGCACCGGCTGTGCTGCTGCCGGCGCTGCCGCGCTGGTGCTGCCCAAGGGCAGGCTGCCAGCCAGGGCTGCTTGGATGGGGTCGGCTGCTGCGCTGGACAAGCCACGGGCCACCCACTGCTGCGTCACCCACTTGGTGTTGCCCTCTGCTGCATCCTCAGCAGTGTGCAGCGACCTACAGGGCAGCAAGAGTTGGCCAGCATGAGGTAGTGCGCTCGGTACACAGCTGCAGGCTTCTGGGCTGGGCGTTGCAGCCAGGTCGCAGCGACTCTGGCAATGCAATCCTCAATCAGTCGCAGCGTGTGCAATCGCATCACAACCCTCCAAGGCGGTCTGCACAAGCAAAGCCTCCAAGGCGGTCTTGCAAAAGCAAAGGCTGAGACGGGAGCAAACTGACCGTGGGTCGGAGGTGCCGTCGGCAAAAGCCGGGAAGAAGAGCAGGGCCTTGCCCTTTTGTGGCTGCACAGCCAGGTTGAGCATGTCGAAGCGGGTGGCGCCGCCCTGCAGGCAAGGTGAAGCACAACAGAGTATTAACAGAGGCTGCCCCACTGCCGCAATCGATACACTCGATACAGGTCACAGCACGCAGCGTGTTGCCTGCCCCGGCCCGCACCTCCTGCGTGCTGTTCAGGTAGACCAGCAGGGTGGCGTGGCGCTGGAAGCCGTTGCTGCGCGCCAGGCCCGCTGGGAAGCCATCCTGCAGGCACAGCCAGACAGATCGGGGCACTCCAGGTGACCAGCTGTGATGGCATCGCGGTGCAAGTGGGCACGCCGCTGCATGAAGCATGCTGCTTAAGAACCACGACATGCTGCCGTACATGCAGCGCTGATTCCCTTCCCAGCAGCCGTACGCCTCACCTCATGAGCCAGGAAGTGCTGGCCGGTCTCATAGCGAGCCATCTGAAGGCTCTCATAGCAGTACTGCCCAGGGGCGGGCAGCTTGCCGGGCGGGCCCCAGCTGGCCCCGTCGCCCTGGCCCAGCAGCTGCAGGGCGGTGTCATGGAAGGTAGAGGGTTATCTGGCAGGCCAGAATGGGACGCGTGGCGGGAGTAATGGCAATACAGTGGCCCGGAGAGCGTGCTTCCTTCCTTGGCCAGCAGCTGCCCGTCAAAGCGAAATGCAGTTGAGCAAGCGGCACGCACCCGCAGGCCCTTGGTTTGCAGCGCTGTTGCCATCTGCCGCAGGCGGGGGTGTGCCTCTTGGACTCGAGCATCCAGCAGCACACTGCGACAAGAGAGCGCCGCACAGGGCAGCACGTGTTCAGCAGGCAACACAGACTATCAGGCGCCAACAACACGATGACAGCTTGGGCCTTGCACAACACAGCAGCGTAACATGCGTCCAGCAGCGTGGTCTCGAGCGCATTCCAACTTGCACACAGGCCGCTTGGCCGGCAAGAACGTGGGAGGCACCCGGCAACAGGTCTGTTTCGACTAGCTCACCTGCTGCTTGTTCGGTACGGGTTGTCCTCAGCATACGCCATGTCCCTCAGGTTGCCGCCGCCCACCTGCAGAGCGCGCAGGTGGCCAGGCGGGGCACGTGCACAGGCCGTTGAATAGCTGGGGCTTGAGGCTGCAACGTGGCAGCTGAATGCCACAGCACACAGCGCCTGCGGTTGCTGCCAGGCTGTTGCTGGAGGCTCTCGCAGGCAAGCCAAGTTAACGTTGCTGCCACAACATACCAGCTCACCTTTGAGGGCACAAGAGTGCCCGACTCCAGTGCAGCTGCCACGGCATCATCACACTCCTCCTCTGCAGCAGCAAGGAAGTACAGTCGTGACAGAAGTGATGCCAGTACGATCCACGACAAGCATACAGCGGCACCACAGCATCGCATCAAATCGTTGCAAGCTGTGGCAAACCTTGCGCCCACCCGTGAAGAAGCCCGGCAGCGTAAACACGGGCGGGTCAAAGTGCATGATGCGCAGGCCAGGTGTGTCCAAGTCGACGGGCAGGAAGCGCTCCGCCATTTGCTTCTGCAGAAAGGAGTACGAGAATCGGAGTGGCGGGTGTCACACCTCGCCTGCGTTTTTGCTGTGTGGCAATCAAATTAGTTTGCTGCCATACGTGTGTGAGGCGTGTTCCAGAGCTGCATCCCGCCGGCAATGGCACCGCTGAGATGGCTGAACACACCCAGCAACGGCTGGCAAACCCCTGCAAGAACATGCAGCACCCACCTCGAATGCTGGGCGGTCGTACAGGCTGCCATCTGCCGCCGGCAGGCCTCCAGCTGCCAGGTGCTCAGGAGAGATGGGCCGGATGGCACCTGCCTCTTGCATCTGAGCACCCGCTGCCGCCGCCTTTTCCCGCGCCCGCCGAGCAAAGTGACCCTCCGCGGCGGGAGGCGGCAGCAGGCCATCCGGGTCCCACGCCACTCCTGCAGAGCGAGTAACGGAAAGCGGCCAGGCGTCAGCAGCAGGGAGGCATGGCTGCAAGCACGGACGGCGGTAGCGACGATGCAAACAACCTTTGGGACAAACGGCGGCAAGTGGTGGACACCCACCGGCTGGGGCCTCATTGGCGACAGTGTTGGCGGCTGCTGCAGCCACAGCCGCTGCTGCAGCCTCGTCACTTGCCACCCGAGTGGCGATGATGCGCCTGGCGGCAGGCGCGCCTGCAAAAAGGTTGCCAACGGTAGCAAGGCAAGGGTCGGTAGCGGCGGCGGCGGCGGCGGCGGTGCCGCACATGCTACTGCTGTTTCCGTGCTCTAATTTGTGCGCTTGACGGCTTCTTGCAATGACAATCACGCCAAGACCAAGCGGAGCGGCCGCTAGAGGCGGCTTTCACCTGCGGCCTTGCGGCTGGGGCGCCCCGCCACGGCGGCTCGGCTCACAGCCGCACTTGCATGCGCCGATGTGGCGGTGAGCATGGCTGCGAGCGCTTGCGCCGTCCTCCTGGGCCCGAGCGAACTGCGTTTGTGCTGCAGAACCCACGGTGCTCCTAACCCAGCCACCAATTGACTTGATAAGCACAGAAACGGCTTTAAATCACGCCGATGTGTCGAGCCTGCGCATCCTGCTCACCTGGCGGGCGGCACCTGAGCCTTGTTCAACCGAGCCTCGATGATACCTTCTGCACGCCCTGTGAAAATGGTTGTTGTTGCGCGTTGCTGCTGTGACCACCAGAAAGCAGCAGCATGCGCGGAAATGAGTGTGCAGCATCGTTGTCATGGCACGCCCCTTGCAGGCTACCCCGAGGCAGCCCTTGGGAGAGGTCAGCAGTCGATTAACATTCAAAGTGCCGAATAAAGTAGACAGAGTCGGTCAGAATGGATGGGAGGAAAAGCGGGTCAGGCACGCCAGCATTTATGGTCAAGGCGCAGTGTTGAGTCTTATGGGGCAGCGGTCGAATTGCTCCCCTCTCCTTGTCCTCCAGCGAGGTGTTTCCGCTCTGTTTGCGACAGCTGGGGCAAGCCACCGTCACCAGCTGCCGCCGGTATGGCTGCATGCTAGCCGCCAGCTGCTGCACTCCACTCTCGCCGGCCGCTTTACATCATGGCCTGCTGCGGCGGGGGCGCCGTCATGGGGGCCGTCACAAATGCCGGCTGGGCCGGCTGCACGCCGTACTTCTGTGGCAGGGGCAAACAGGAGGGCACATGCAGGAGGCAACGTCAGTGTTGTTGGGGAGGGCAATGTGAGGGCTGTGCAGCAGACATCAGTTGCTGGGAGTCAACAGTTGCACTACCCCGATCCAGCTCGCCATGACTATGTGAGGCCGGCCATGTGCAGCATGCAGGACCGACCCAGTGGTGTTTGTCTCATGACCATACCAGTGCATGGCACCTCAAATCCAGTTCAGCGAACGTTTTTGCAGGCCGCCTCACCTTGATGATGCGCGCCTCCTGGGCCACGGCGCAGGGCYSG
>JADXDR010000035.1:792290-807111 GCA_025026875.1 Chlorella ohadii
AGGCGGCCAGGCAGNCTGCGTGCCTTGCGCCTGGCCTCTTCAAGCAGTGGGCTCAAACAAACAGCTACAGGCGCGCCCCGCCCCCGCCCATGCACCCACCGCAGGGCTCGGGCGGCAAATTGTGCGCGGCGCGCAGCTTCTCGCGCTTGGGACCAGCAATCAGGCCCTGCAGGCAGCAGTAGTGCAGCAGCCTGCAGCAGGGGCCAGGGGGCGTTGGTTGCATTGAGGCGGCGCAGGTGTGGGTTGCAGGACGCACTGTCTGCCACACGCGCAAGCGGTTGCAGCTGTCAGTAGCAGAAGTCCGGTGTCAAGTCCAGTGCGCTTGCACCCAACACTCACCAGAAGCAGCAGCACTGGCCGCAGCAGCTGGCCTTGGGGTCAATGTCGCTGGCCACGCTGCCATACTGGCACATGTGGCACCAGTAGCAGCAGCAGCATGTGCCGCAGTCCTCAAAGCAGCCCTGCAGGATCAGGTGGAGGTTTGGGGAGGCGGGGTTGCAGCCAGAGGTGGTGTGCGTCTCGGCGCATGGTGCCGCCGCAGCAGCATGTGCCGCAGTCCTCGAAGCAGCCCTGCAGGCGCAGATGGAAGTTTGGGGAGGCGGGGTTGCAGCCAGAGGTGGTGCGTCTCTCGGCGCATGGTGCCGCCGCCGCTGCAGCGGGCGGCCAGCAGCCAGCTGGGGCTGCCGCCCCTAGCACGCGACGCAGATCTGAGCACCCAGCCTTGCTGGCAAGCGCCCAGGACCGCGAGAGGGGTGGCGGGTGCCACCTCCCAACCGCGTTTGCGGGGCGGCTGCAGCAGGCGCTGTGACCCATGACGCGGCGTGCCACAGCCGCCTGCATGTCCCAGCAAGCAGCACTACAGCAGCGATCACTCACGCAAAGCCCAGTCGGCCAGGCGCCGGCGGTCGGGGGTGGTGCCGCCATCCTGTTGCTGTTCACCGGGGGCTCGTCCCAGCGGCGAACAAACACGTGCCAGGGGAGAGGGGGAAGCGCTTAAAGGGCCGCGCATGGAGCCCCCTGGCACCACAGCGCAGCGCCGCCAGTTGGCACCGCCGGCGCTAGCCGGCTCGCAGCCACCCCATTGCAGTCGAGCCGTAAGCCCTGCCAAGCCTGTGTGATGCAGGGCCTCACTGAAGCTGACAGGAGGGTTGTCCTGTTTAATTATCTTTCAGCCTGGTGTGCGGGAGAGTTACAGCCAGCACCCATGCATGCCTCGGATCTGCGGGGGGGAAGAAGCACGAGTTTGGGCAACGTGCAGGGAGGGCATGCAGGGAAAAGGTTGACAGATGGCAGGAGAGAGAAAGGAGACAAGTGATGGCGGGGGACTAGAGAGGGTGCAGCGGCAGCAGGGAAGTGCGCTGCCAGGTGGGTGCTGGCATTGTTGAATGCGGGCTACAGCGGAGGGGCGACTATCATGCAGGACGCGCCTCCAGCGCTTGCGGCGCAGAAATGGCATGCAAACAGTGGGGGTTCTTGAGAGTTAGGTAAACCATAATCAAGGCAGCGGCAGCGTTGGGGGCAACGAAAGAGGGGGAAGGGTTGGGGAAGAAAAATGGGTGGCGCCGCCACAATAAGGTAATGACTAGGAAGTAGGAAGTAGGGACCGACACACAGGAGTGACTTGGGAAGCGGTTTTAGAGGGCGGCTGGCCGCCAGCGACAACATGCCAGCCAAGTGGGCAGACGCTTGCTGTGCAACACGTCAAGCCGCATCGGCTGCCGGCTGGGCTGCGGGCGCCGGCGGCGCATGCGGCGGCAGGGGCGGGCGCGGCGGTGCGGCGTGGGGTGCAGGCCGCATCGCCATCAGCTGCTGACGCAGGTCCTCTACAATTTGTTCGGCGGTGGGCCTGCACAGCACGCGTGGGCCAGGAGGCAGCAGGATTTAGGGCCACAGGGGCCGGCAGGACGCCTGCTCGTTGCATGGCAAAACGTGTGCCATCAACGTTGTCACCCAGCAACAAGAGCAGCACCTGATGCACAAGACGCGCCAAGCAATGCTACGCCCCGGGCGCGCGCAAGCATAGGCAGAGACGCTGTTGCTGCAACCACCAGACATTCAAGCTGAAGCGCACCTCTGGGCGGCATTGTGGCTCCAGCAGCGCTGCATGAGGTCCTTGAGTGCGGGCGGGCAGTCCTGCGGCGGATCCGGCCGCTGCTCATGCTGTGACACCTGCAGGATGACCTGCATGGCCGTCAGGCCGGGGTACAGCTCTGCGCCGCCGGCCACAACTTCCCACACTGCGCGCAGGAAGGGGGCGGGGAGGGGTGCGGGTCAGGGGCTCGACTTGCAGCTATCCGGGGGTGTGACGGAGCGGCACGCAGCTGCAAGCTGTGCAGTCAGGACGCCAGGCTGCAACAGTGCACAGGGCAGTCCAACGAACCATCCCCAGACCACTCACTGATGATGCCGAGGGAGTAGACGTCTGCGGCCTTGGTCAGCTTCCCTTGCGACAGCAGCTCGGGCGCTGCGTAGCTGGCCGTGCCGTACGACTGCACAGGGCGGGGAGTTGAAGCAAGTTCAGTCCGGGCAGCATGCGGGTGGTGCTTCAGGCAGGGCTGTTTCGCCGTTGCACGATGGCAAGCAGCAAGAGCAGGCAAAACTTGCAAGCTGCTGATAACCGACAGATGCCAACAGATCGATCCACTACACGAGGGTGAGCTGACCTGCGTGTCCACGTGGCTCTCCTCCGCGCCCAGCATGCGCGACAGGCCAAAGTCGCCCAGCTGCAGTGGGAACAGCAGGGAGGGGCTGGGGGGAGCTATCAGCAGGAGTGTATGGCTCAGAGGGTTAGCGCACACTGCTGCAGGCAGCAAGCCATGCCGGCACAAGCACGCTACACACTGCAGAGAAAGGCAGCAGAGGCGCGCCTTGCAGATGAAGCCGCGGCGGTCGTTGCGGGCCGCCTTGAGCATCACGTTGGCGGGCTTCAAGTCGCCGTGGATCTGCAGCAGGTGAGCATGGGCATCAACAGGGCAGACTGAGTGGAGTGGCGGCATAGGCAGATGGGCAGCGGGGCAGCAGCAGCTTTGCAAACGCTGGCATGATCTGCTGCAGCTGCCCCCAGCCCGTTTGTACTGCCTCCCCTGCTGCGCCACATTCCACCCTGCATGCCAAATCCACACACGCGCACCAGGGAGTTGGAGTGCAGGTACTCCAGCCCCAGAGCGATGTCCAGCAGGCACAGCACGGCCCAGATGTCGCGCTGCGCAGGGTCGGGCGACAGCTTGCCCGTGGCGACCAGGTCGGCCAGCGAGCCGCGGTCGCAGAACTCGCACACCTGGCACGCAAGAGGGGTGGAAAAGGGGTTTGCATGGCAGAAGGCTGGGCCCTGGGCATCGCAGCCAGCAGGGCAGATCATCTGTGCAGGGCGCAGGGGATTGCCGTCCCCAACCCCAAGCAACAGGCGCCCAGCCAGCAAGCGCACAACCAGCCGTTCTCCCTGAACCCTGCCGCCGCTCACCAGCCACGTCTCGTAGAGGCCGGGCTGCAGGATGTCGTGCGGCGACACTATTTCCACCATGCTGCCGCTGCCGTCAATGGCGGGCACCAGCTTGCCGCCGCCGCCGCTGCCGCTGCTGTTCAGCTTGCCGCCGCTGCTGCTGCGCCCGCTGTCGCCGAGGCCCTCCTCCTCAGGGAGGTGCTGCTCCAGCGAGGGGTTCACCTTGACGACGCACATCTGCAGAGCGTGCGGTGAGGTGGGCGGCTTTGGAGGCAGGACCAGTGCACCCAACCAAGCCGCATCGAGCTGTGCACGGCCGCACCCAGAGTGCGCAACAGGGCGTGGCACAACAGGCCCGCCTGGCTGCAGCTCAGCGCAGTACAACAGCCCGCCCTCTCATGCTCACCTTGTGTGTGATCACAACATTGGGGTGCGAGACGCTCATGGACAGCAGCGGCTCGCGGCTGAGGTCGTACGTCTTGCCCGGCTGCACGCGGGGGGCGATGACTTTGACCGCCACAATCGCGCCCTTCCAGCGCCCGCGGTACACCTTGCCTGCAGGGTAGNAATNGGGCGGTGAGAAGGGCTGAGCAGCAGGCAGGGKWRGGCTAAGCAGCAGCAGTGCTGGCAGTGGCAGGCAGAGAAGGGGGGGACGNATGCCTGCANGGTGGGGAACAAGGGCGNCTGAGCAGCTGCGGCTCACGTGTTGSACGCTGCTTGCAAGCGGCGCCTGCTGCCATTCGCAGTAGCTCACCAAANGGCGCCTCGGCCCAATAGCTCGCCCAGCTGCAGGCCTTCAATGGGACCAAACCTGCAGGGAGCAACGCCCAGGACAGGCGGGATGCATCAGCACAAGTCGGAGCACCAAAGCGGCAAGGCAAGACGCGGCCACACTAGGCATGATTGCACACTGGCGTCAGCTCTCAGAAGTGCAGGCGCCCATGATGCAAATTTCAGCCCCGGGCCCGTCCAATCCCGCCCACACCAGGGCCCCACCGTGCGCGCAGCCACTGCGAGTGCATGGGGCTGGGTAGCTCGCTACTCGGCTTGCCCGACAGCTTTCCAGACACGCGGCCGCTTAGGTTGTGGTCGTACGAAGCCAAGGCGCTGCCGCCGCCGCCTGCCAGGTCAGCGCCGCTGTTGTGCTTGCTCATGCGCCCGTTCTCCTCGTCCAGGCTGCCGCTCTTGGCCGCCTGCAGCTGCGCCTCCAGCCGCTTCTTGCGGCGCCACAGGAAAGCAACCGCCACGAGCGCCAGCAGGGCGCAGCCCACGACAGAGGCGATCACCGCAATGGCCCACGTGGGGAAGCCGCCGCCGCTGTCCTCCGCCGGCTGGTACGACGAATCGTAGCAGCTGCTGCTCATGTTGATCAGGGTGTACATAGCCCGCCCAACCTGCTGCTTGGTCAGCACGTCAAACAGGCTGGCGGGGAAGGTGACGTTCACCTGCGCAGCGGGCGCAGCGTGGGGGCGCAGCAGCGTGAGGGCCGGGCCAGAGGTCACTAGGCGTGAAGGCCGGCTGCAAGCAGCGTCCGCCTGAGCCCTGGCCAGCCTGCCCACCCGGTTCGTCATCCCTGGTACTCAGATGGCTACTCACATAATATATCGACACGCCGCCCTGATACTGCACCAGCCGCTTGCCCAGCCCCGGCACTTGCGACATCTGGTCAATCTGCTGCTGGATGCGCTCCGCCTCGATCTGAGGGGCGGAAGGGAAGCGGGTCATGGGCGTCGGAATGTGATGGGCATCGGACAGCGATGCGCACTGTGGTGAAGCGGATGATACAGCAGCAACGGCCAGGCCTCCGGGTCGCCGCAAAGCACGTGAAAATGGGCGCCTACTGCCCGCCAGCTGCACGGCCTCACTTGCACAAAGCTCGGGTTGCACTTTGCAATGTCGAGCTGGAATGTGCCGTTGGCTAGGACCGCCTGCGGATCAAGGCGGGCAGCCGGGCGGGTGAGTGGGGCTCACATGACAGCCAAGCAAAGCCAGCATGCTCTGCTCGCATGTGGCAGGCAGACGCTGATCAATACCACCGCCAGTACCGCCTCACTGCCCCCAACACCTTGTGGCCGTTGTCTCCCAGGACGGTGGGCCATATGGCCGACCCCTTGATTTCAATGGGCAGCGTCTCAATGCCCAGAGTGCGGTTGCCGGGGGCTGCAGCAGCAATGGAGCACGGCAGCGGGCTCAGCGGGCGGAACAGACGGAGCACCGGGCGTGCTGCTGCAGGCGAGGCGGGTGCCCGATGGGCACGCATGCACTTGCACCAGCAGCAGCTGGGTTCGGACTAATCTGCGGGACACGTGGCTGCATAGCTGGCTGCATAGCGTGCTCGCAGCAAAGGGCACCGCCGGCTACTAGCTAGTAGTCTTAGGAGAGCAGCGCACCCTCGGAGGCAATGTAGTCGAGCGCCAGTGTTGTGCCGGTCGTGACATTGAGCAGGCCCAAGGCATGGCCCCAGTTCAGCTGCCGCACGATGCCAGGGGTGTCTGCAGGCGGGGCAGGCGGCCACAGGTGGCATCGGTGCACTGTTCAAGGCAGCATCAGCCGCGCAATGGGAAGGGGCACATATGGGCGCGCAGGGCGCCGCGCCTGCACACCTGGCTGCGGCAAGGGCTGGGCAGCCGCCTTCGCACCTGAGTGGATCAGAATGGTCTCCCCGGGTGCGTCCACCAGTATGGGCGTGTTCAACGCATCAAAATCAGAGGGCTGCAAGGTGATGTTCCCTGCGGGGCGGGGAGAGCGGCAGTGTGCGGCAGGTCCCGTGGGCGGGAGGCAGGACGCCCACGGCGCTGCTGCAGCACCAGCGGCATTCAGGCATGGTCCTGGGGCAGGAGCAGCGGCCTTGCAAGCGCCCTCACCCGCGAGCGCTATGTTGCCGTCGCCAGCTTGCAGCGCGGCGAGCAGCTGGCTCCCGTTGATGACGGTCACGCTCCCAGGAGCCAGAGTAGGCCATGGGTCGGGCGCCGCATGGCTCACGTTGGTCTGGGCCAGGGCGCCGGACGCCAGCAGCAGCAGGCAGAGCGCCCAGAGCTGCAGCATGCTCCAGAACATCTGCTGCACCTCTGGCAGGGCTGCGCTGGTCCAAAGAGGGCCGCGCCCTTCAGGGGGCCATTGGGGCGCGTAGCGGGACGCGGTATGGGGCCTGTCTGCAACTCCGATAGGCTGTTCAGAAACCTGGCAGCACGTAGAGCGCGCTTGCAGGCGATGGCCCGCGACTTTCGGTGCGCCGTGCCGACGTGGGACTTGGTCATGGCATTCTCCCCTCTGGCGGCGCCATCTGCCGTTGAGCCGGCTGTTGATACTCCCTGAGAGGAACATGGGGCCAATAAAGGCACTTGGGCGAACCGGMCCAGAGCCAGCAGGTGCCGGCACCGCCGCCGCTGCTCCGTGATGCCCAGGCGCTCATTTGCCGAAGTGCACTCTGGTGGCGCTGGATGCTCCGTGCTGCTGATATATGCGTTGCTACGCGGCCTGGTGCTGCGGTACCACGAGCTGCATGCTGGTTGACGGCAGCAGCACAGGCCAGGTTGCTCGGGCAGCCGGGCACCAGCCAGCGTGCAGTGCACAGCGCGGGCATGCCGCAGTTTCACTTGCATTTTCACATGTCAAATCAAACCATGGCTGCGCGCTCGTGTTCTTACCTGGGCTGCGCCAACCTGGGCGGCGGCGGCGGCCCGGTGGCGGGGCAGGGCAAGGGCAGCCTGCGGTGCAGGTGAGGGGCAGGGGGCGCTGGGTGGGGATTGGTTGGTTGGCTGGATGTGCAGGAGGCCGCCGATGTCCCTGCCGCTGCTGCCATTTGCTGGACAGTAACAAGCCTGCTGTTACATTTCACTTCCCGACTGCAGTGSCTGCCGYGCGGTGTGGTACTGCGGCACCGCCTGCTYGCACGCCGACTGGCGGGCRGGGCMCAAGCATGTGTGCAAGGCGCTGGGCGCGGCACGGGCTGCGGCCAAGACGGCGCGGAGGCAGGCGGCGGAGGCAGCAGGGGACGCAGATGAGCAGCCGGCGTAACTGTATAGTTTCACAAACACTCTGATTCACTCCTGGCACGCTGTGCTTTTTGGTGCCAAGCTTGCATGTTCCAATGCTGTTGCGGCACCCTCCTAAGCCGACTGCATTCCTCTGCACCTAGCGCATCTAAGACCTTATGAGCAATCGCGGTCCAACACTGTACAGGTGTCATGTTGAGCCAGATCTGACTGCCAGCKGGGGTTGCCGCGCCCAKGGCAACGCAAGCAGCCAGCATCGGCGGCCCCACTGCAAGAGGCGGACGCATGGGCGGCGGTGCGGYGTCAATCCCGCCCCGGCGGCTGGTCATCACTGATCGACTACTGCAGCTTCCCATCAACGGCTCTGACTGCTCTCGAGGTTCAGCAGGCGCAGCCACAGCGCAGGCGGCGGGCCACCGGTCGCTTGCGTGCCTCGTTCGGCCCACGCAGCGCCTCACGAGGGGCGTTGTGGCGCCTGCTGCTGGTACAGAGGCGACACCGTGAGCATTGGCCGCCGCCGCCGCCGCCGGTGCTGCGCTGCAGGTGTCGCTGTGAACTCCAGTGTGATTGGCTTGCACCATGGCTGTTGACGCTGGGCTGGCGGCTCAGCTTGACGTGCTGCTGCAGCTGCTGGCTGCCGGCAGCGTAACAAGGGAGTCGGCCGCGTTGGCGTACAGCAGGGCAGGCACCCTCCGCATTTCTATTGAAAACAGCTTTCAAGCTGCCCACAGTAGGGCAGATGAGGCAGCAGCACAGCACAGGTGAGCTGAAGGCAAACTGGTAGCTCAAAGCGGCTATATGCAGTCTCCTGTTAGCTTCAACTGCCAGCAGCTGCACCATGGAAACCGGCTCCACTGCTGCGCCTCGCTACGCAGAGTCATTGTTGGGGCGCTTGGACGCCTCACCCGTGCTAGCCGCGCTGCAGCAGAAGCTCTCGCCACCAGTGCCAGGCTTCCTCCAGGCGTTGCCGCACATGCAGCACTTGGATGCAGCCTGCGAGGCGTTGACAGCCTGCCTGCGCCTGGCCCCAGCATGCGGCGTCAGCAACGAAGCACAGCTGCAGCTGGCACGCGCTGCTATTGGCTGTGTTGTGCGCAGCGGGCAAGGTGCGCTGGCAGTTTGGAGGGCATGGCTGGCCAGGCATCCGAACATGTGGCAAGCCTGCTTCTTGACGCTGCACTTGCACTTGGATGTAGTCAGAATGGCCTTGCTGGCGCCAGGATGGTCCGCTGCAGCAGCGGCTGAGGCGGCCCGGCCAAAACAGCTTGCAGCATGGCTGGCTGCTGCAGTTCACTTGATGTCGGGCACTGGGACAGGTGAGCATGCGACGGAATAACGCGCCGCTGCTGCAGGCCGTTCGAAATCGTGGTGCCATGCAGTCTAGGCTGACTCTCCCATTCCTCCTGTGCTGCAGCTCAGCAGCAGCGGGAGCTGCTACCTGGGATTGTTGACACGTGCTCTTTGCTGTCCAGCGCTCCAGCTTGGGCCGCCCATGTGGCACAGCTGGCTCAGCCCCCGCTGGCCCAGCAGATCGTGCAGCTCTGCCTGCAGTTTGTTGGTGTTTTGGCTGTGGCGCTGCCACTGCCCGAGGAGCAGCGGCCAGAGGGTTACAGCTGGAGCAGTGCTGCGCAGGCATGTGAGCTGCTTTTGGAGGGTGGCCCGCTGGATGCCGCACTGCGGCAGCACCTGCAGGCAGCAGATGGCAGCGGCGCCGCTGCGGCCATCACAGCGGTAGTGCAGCTGGTGCAGCAGCTGCCTCTGGACCAGCCACCGGCAGGGTTCGGCCAGGAGCAGCACATAAACCTGCTGACTTCAGTGGCGACGATGCCAGCCGCTGTGTGCAGCACACTCCTATTCTCACCGTTTGTTGATCAGCTGAGCACCCAGCAGCGGCGGCGGTTAGCGATGCAGCTGTTGCCTTTGACAAGCTTGCCTTTCAGGCTCCAACGTGCCAGCGGCAACTGGCAGGGGGGACAGTTGCCGGCCGCCCTTGAAACACTCTTGTTTCAGGCCATCATATCGGCATGCTCCCAGATGCAGCTGCTGGGCGCGCTGTGCACCGTCGATAGGGAGGCATCCGTGCGAGTGCACGGCCGGCGGCCGGCTGCTCTGCTGACTTCCAGCCCGGCTGATGTGGCAGCCTGGTGCACCGCAGCAAGTGCGGCGCTGCAGTGTGTGCCGCTGGTGCAACAGCTGCACAGCCTGCGCCCGCTGCGCGCAGCACCAGTGACTTATGTTGACCCTGCACTTGATATTGCATGGCATGGCAGCTTTTACATGCGCATGGAGACCTGCCAGGCCAAGCCATGGAGCACCGCAACAGCTGATGTGGCAGTGCATTTGGCAGCATGGCAGCTGCACAGCCGGCTGGCGCAGCTGGTGCATTTCATGGCGGCAGCTGAACAGCCTTTGGTTTGCTTGGGTGACCAAGATCGTGCAGCAAAGCTGCTGTTACCACTCTCTGACGGGTTGAATGCCATAGCGGAACTGCAAGCGCAATGGCACATTCAAGCCGAAGGCTCAGGCGCTGCATCGGCCCGGCTCCACAGCGGGTGAGCAACATGCACAAGTGCGTGCGCTGTGCCCCGTGCATTGTGAAGAGCAAGCACGGTGGCATGCTCTTCACAATGCACGGGGGCATGTCCAGCACGCTGGCGAAGCCGCTTTGCTTGTAGTCGGACAACATTGCGCACCCTGCCTTGCTCATGGCTGACAGCCTCGAGCTGTCTCCATGTCGCCCTTTTTGCAGGCAGCTGCAAGCCCTGTGTGTTGCGCACGCCGCAGCGCTGGCTGTGTTAGAAGACCACTTTCCGCTGGCGCGACACGACAGCATTCATGTTCTTAGCGCAGTCCGCGCGCTGGCAGTAACCATAACGCACAGCCCGCTGGCAGTGGGCCTGGACCCAGCCCTGCACACAATGTTTGACCAGCTGTGGGGCCGGGTGGCATTGCTGGTAAGCGGCAACTTGCACATGCGCAGCACCACTTCCCAGCCGGTTTGGTTGCGCACTCGGCAGTACCCCATTTTACCTATCAGGGCACGTTTCCGCCCCGTGGCGCTGCAGGAAAGGAAGTACCAGGAGGCCAGTTGGCAGCATGTGCTGTTGTGCGCAGTGCAGGGCCCTCCCTTGGCAGCGCTGCTCGTGTCTGGTGGCTACCTGGAGCAGCTTCTGCACAAGTTTGGGCAGCAGCGAGAGCAGCATGTGTGTCGGGTGTTGGGCGCTGCGTGCACAGAGGCATTTGCAAGTTGCAGAGTGGGCCAATCAGGGGCACCACTGTGCAGTGCCATAGTGCGCTGCAGACAGGTGCATTGGCCCTGCTAAGCTCAGCTGTTACGTCTCCAAGTTGGTTGCAGAACAAGACTTGCTGCCTTTTCCTGCAGACGCAAGTGTTTCTCACGGCTGCAAGCACTGTGCTGGATACCCTGCGGGCGGCAGCCGCTGACGCGCTGGCGGCCGCCAGCGAGGCGGCCGGTGGCGGCCCATCTGTGGCTGAGGAGGCAGCTGCGATGGATCGGCTGCAACGAAACCTGCAGGCGTACAATGCAGCCACATCGCAGCTCACACCTTCTCTGAGCAACCTGCAGCGTCAGGTGGTGCCGCCCGCACGCCAGCTGGCCGCTGCCCTGCTGGACTGGTGGCGCCGCCGCTCGGCGCAGCAGGAGCAGCAGCTGGAGGCGGCACAAGCAGCGGCTGCCCGCTCGTGTGCCTACCTGGGCTGCACCAACCTGGGCGGCGGCGGAAGGCCGGCGGCGGGGCAGGGCGAGGGCAGCATGCGTTGCAGGTGCGGAGACATGGGGTTGTGCTGGCTTGGGTTGGTTGGCTGTGTGCCCGCCGCTGACCCTGCCGCTGCTGCCGTTTGCTGGAGAGGCAAGCTGTGCCCTTACATTTCACTTCCCGACTGCAGCGCCTGCCGYGCGGTGTGGTACTGCGGCACCGCCTGCTTGCACGCCGACTGGCGGGCMGGGCACMAGCATGTGTGCAAGGCGCTGGGCGCGGCRCGGGCTGCGGCCAAGACGGCGCGGAGGCAGGCGGCGGAGGCAGCAGGGGACGCAGATGAGCAGCCGGCGTAACTGTATAGTTTCACAAACACTCTGATTCACTCCTGGCACGCTGTGCTTTTTGGTGCCAAGCTTGCATGTTCCAATGCTGTTGCGGCACCCTCCTAAGCCGACTGCATTCCTCTGCACCTAGCGCATCTAAGACCTTATGAGCAATCGCGGTCCAACACTGTACAGGTGTCATGTTGAGCCAGATCTGACKGCCAGCTGGGGTTGCCGCGCCCATGGCAACGCAAGCAGCCAGCATCGGCGGCCCCACTGCAAGAGGCGGACGCATGGGCGGCGGTGCGGYGTCAAYYCACACCCGGCCGATCGCGGCTTGTAGACGCACTGTAGCTTCTGTTAGACCGCTCTGACTGCCCCCGAGGTTCAGCGGGCGCAGCCGCAGCGCAGTCGGCGGGCCACCGGTCGCTCTGCTGCCTCGTTCGGCCAACGCAGCCCCCCACGAGGTGTGCGGCCGCTGATCTACTGGCCCGAGGCGGCGCGCCCCGCGGTGCCGTACCCCGCCGCCGCCGCCGCCGCCGCCCGTCCCAGTGGCCAGCACCTCAGTCGATAACCACCTAAAGCCCTGCCCCTCCTGGCCCTGTCAACATCCCACTTTGCTTCCAGATCCGCAGGCCATCACGGCAGTACTGGAGCAGACGTTTCAGCCAGCATGACGGCCTCCTGGATGGCGACGGAGCTGGAGGCGCTGCTGCAGCAGCCTGGCCGGCAGCATTGAAACAGAAGAGGCAGCCTACTCCGTCGTGTGTCCCGTAGCTACCATCAGTGCGGCTGCTTGTCAGTTCCAGGCGGCTGACAACAGCGCAGAGGACTTGCGCATGCTGCGCAGGTGTGCTCAAAGGAGCTGGTGGCCTGTTGGAATCTGAACGGCAGAGCAGAGATCGTTGCCTGTGCTGCTGTTAACCTTGGCTGTGGTGGGCAGGCCTTGCGCTTGCTCGCCGCCATTATGAATGTGCACGGGTTAGGAAACACAGTTGAGCTGCTGTTGTGCCCTGCCCCACAGAGTCGTTGAGGGTGCAGCAAGCCGCCTCGCCCCGAGGCTGGCCGCCCTGCAGCGGCTGGTTGCGCCACCGAGGGGAAACCGCCCCCCACCTCTGTCTGCATACGTGCACATGCAGCACCTGCTTGCGGCTTGGGAAGCAATGACCCGCTGCCTGCATTTGGCCGCAGCATGCGGCTCCAGCAGCGAGGCACAGCTGCAGCTGGCGCGCGTAGCCATTGGCTCTGTGGTGCGCAGCGGGCATGACGCACTCAAAGTATGGGCGCAATTGCTGGCCAGCGGACTCAATGATATGTGGCAGGCCTGCGGCGCGGCTCTGGACACACAGCTGAGGCTAGCGGTTACAGCCATGCAGGTGCCTGGGTGGTCTGCTGCAGCAGCTGCGGAGGCAGCCCCACCTGCACAGCTGGCGGCATGGCTGGCTGCCGCAGCACGTATGTTGAAGCGGCTGGGAGAGCGCAACGAGACAGGTAGGCAGCTGGCGCTTTGGCCCATTGTCCCTGTATGCAAGCCTGCACTCAAGCATGCGTAGTCCCCTCCGTGTTCCCCCTCTGTTGCAGCCCAGCGGCAGCGCGAGCTGCTGCCTTGGCTTGTGACCATCTGCCACAAGCTGTCCAGCGAGCAAGCCTGGGCCGCCCACGTGGCACACATTGCTCGGCAGCCGTTGGCACAGGACATTGTGCAGCTCTGCCTCAACTTCGCCGGAGTTCTGGCTGCGGCCCTGCCGCTGCCCCCTGAGCAGCGGCCAAAGGGATATGAATGGGTGCGGGCTTTCCAGCTGGGCGAGCTGTTTGCAGTCGACTGCCCTCTGCACCCAGCACTGCGGCGGCACCTGCAGGCGGCAGATGGCAGCCGCGCCACTGCAGCCCTCACGGCAGTGGCACAGCTGGTGCAGAACCTGCCTCTGGACCAGCCGCCTGCGGGATTCAGCCAGGAGCAGTACAGAGGCCTTTTGGCTACCGTAACCGACTTGCTGACCACACTGTGCATAGAACTCAGCAATCCGCGGGCTCTGGGGCAGCTGGGCGTTGAGCAGCGGCGGCAGGTAGCTAAGCAGCTGCTGCCGCTGGCAGGGCTGCCGCACCAGCTGCAGCGTGCCCACGGCAGCAGGCAGGGGGAGCAGTGTCCAGCCGAAGATGATCAGCTCTTGCTTGTGGGTGTTGACACTGCCAGCTGCCTGATGCAGCTGCTGGTTGCACTGAGGCAAGCGGATTGCGATGCATTCCTCAGGGCTGGGGGCCAGCGGCCAGCCACCCTGCTGGCCTCCAGCTCSGCTGACGTGGCAGCCTGGTGCAGTGCGTCAGGTGCGGCGGTGCAGTGCATGCCGTCGGTGCAGCGGCTGCACAGCCYGGACCGGCAGCGTGAAGCACCACTGAACTTTGTTGATTCTGCTCTGGACCTGGCATGGTGTGCCGCCTTCTATGTCGAGACTGAAGCAATGCAGCCAGCCCGTCACGCAGCAGCAGTGCAGTTAGCAGCATGGCAGCTGCACAGTCGGCTGGCCCAGCTGGTGCACTTCATGGCAGCTGCTGAGCAGCCCTTGGTGCGCCTGGGGGTTGAGCGGCATGCGGCGGTTCTGTTGACGCCGCTGTCTTCTGCCATGGTAGACGCGTGTCACCTAGCGTCCACCCCAGCAGAAGAAATGGAAGAGTCAGGCGCTGCATCGGCTGGCCTCCGCCCCAAGTGAGTGAACTTGCCTGTCCATGGATGGCCAAGCCTCGCTGTGTCGGAGAAAGATCAGCTTGCTATTTAGCCCTTGGCTGACACTTGCAGTTCATGTATTGTCTCTGATGCAGGCAGCTTCAGGCCATGTCTGCTGCACATGCTGCAGCGCTGCGTGTGTGCGACAGCCACTTTTCGCTGGCGCAGCACAGCCCCTCTACTGCTGTGAACACTCTGCACGGGCTGGCGACTGCCATCGCACACGGCCCGATGGCGGTAGGCTTGGACCCGGCCCTTCACACTCTGTTTGGCCAGCTGTGGAGCAAGGCGGCATCGCTGGTAGGCAGTAGTTCGTCCAAGGCGGGCAGGTTGTCTTTGCGCAGCATTGCTGCGTGTTTGATGCGGCGCAGTCACCAACTGCTAGTGGCAGTGCCTGCAGTGAACACCACTACCCTGGCGCGCTGCAGGGCAGGGCGGAAGTGCTAGCCGACTGGCAGGCAGTGCTGCAGTGCGCGCTGCAGAGCCCCTGCCTGGCCGCACTGCTTTCTTCCGGTGGCTACCTCGACCAGACATTGCGTGACTTTGGGCAGGTGGGAGCACAGTACATGAGTGCATGGGCCAGGCGATGCTTAGATGTGTGTGATGTCATGCTGTGGCGCTGC
>JADXDR010000035.1:807204-817480 GCA_025026875.1 Chlorella ohadii
TGTGCCTCGTAAGAATTTGTCTTCTGAATCTKATATTGCTTTGCAGGACGCTAGCGTGATCTCTGCTGCATGTGATGTGCTGGGCACCCTGCGGGCGGCAGCCGCTGATGCGGTGACAGCCGCCAGCGAGGCAGCCTGTGGGGGCGCGCCTGCCGCAGAGGAGGCAGCTGCGATGGATCGGCTACAGGGAGCCTTGCAGGCTTATAATACAGCCGCACCGTCATCCTTCCCTTCTCTGAGAATCCTGCAGCGTCAGGTGGTGCCGCCCGCACGCCAGCTGGCCGCTGCCCTGCTGGACTGGTGGCGCCGCCC
Source organism: Chlorella ohadii (assembly GCA_025026875.1). Lineage (NCBI taxonomy): Eukaryota > Viridiplantae > Chlorophyta > Trebouxiophyceae > Chlorellales > Chlorellaceae > Chlorella > Chlorella ohadii. Next base: position 807,517 of record JADXDR010000035.1, read on the forward strand.
CTCGGCGCAGCAAGAGCAGCAACTGCAGGCGGCACGGGCGGCGGCTGCCCGCTCGTGTGCCCACCTGGGCTGCGCCAACCTGAGCGGCAATGGAGGCCCAGCGGCAGGGGAGGGCGTGGGCAGCAAGCGGTGCAGGTGGGGAGGGCAGGCGGTGCGTGTTTGGTTGAGTGCAGGTGATCTTTGCGGATGCTTGTGGCGGCACTCATTTGCCGCTGCGATTTGCCCTGTCATCTGAACGACTGATCCCTCTATCCGGCCCCACCTGCAGTGGCTGCCGCGCGGTGTGGTACTGCGGCACCRCCTGCTCRCACGCCGACTGGCGGGCGGGGCACAAACATGTGTGCAAGGCGCTAGGCGAGGCGCGGGCGGCGGCCAAGGCGGCGCGGCGGCAGGCGGCGGAGGCAGCTGGGGCGGAGGAGGATGTGGTGTGATGTAGCAGCGGACTGCGTGTCGGCATGTGKCCCTTTTGCATGCAGCTCATATGTTCGTCCTGACATGCTTAGAGGACTTGTGCATGTATTTCCTGCTTTGTAAATTGCCAGCGTGCAATGCAAACAGCCAGCGTGGGCCATCATGGNACGCGAGCYCTTTGGGAGGCGCCGCCACACCGCTGCCCGCTACCTCTCTGCATACCTGTCCCAGCCTGCCTGCCTCTCTCCAAGGTGATCCATCACGCAGGCGCGCCCCCAGGGCCGAGCTGCTGCCCGAGGTGACGCAGCGCATTGCYGGGCTGCTGGACGACMMGGCCAGGCGAGCGGGGAGGTGTGGGAAGCCGAGCAGGCACCGCTGCGGCCTCTTGCTGCCGGCACAGGCTGCCGCCGCCCGCTGCCGCCGGCGGCAGCTGCGCGGCATGAGCCTCCTCTCCCAGAACTCCTGCCTGCACCACTAGCATCTGACATGTGGCGGCCATTCCAACTGCTCATCCTTGCTAACCTGGCTGCAGGGCCGCCATGCTGCGCACGTGCACCTCCTGGTGCGCCGCCATCCAGGCGGCGCCGGCGCTGTGGCCGGAGGCGGTGCTGACCGGCCGGAGTGCTGACTATTCTGACTGGGAATGGAACGGAAACGTTGGAAGCGACAATGTGCAGCGCGCGCTGAAGGCGGCATCCTTTGCCAACCAGAAGCTGCTTCAGCGGGCAGCAGGGCTGGATGCCCTGACCTGGCGAGTGCGGATCGCGGGCTGCAACGAGGTGCGGGGATGCCCTGCACGCAGGCAGCTGCTTCGCGTCCTCACTAACTCAGCCAGTCACTAAGTCTTGCTCTGTTTGCGGCAGCAGACTGTCCGCGATGCACTGACAATAACCCGTGGCCTGCGCACCCTGGCCCCTCCCTCTGCAGCCCGCGCTGGCATGTGCCCTGCTGGCTGTGCTGCCCACCTCTGTGCGGCACCTGACGCTAGATGTGCCATGCCGTGACCCGCTCTTCCTCCTGCTGCGGCGCTTCCCTCAACTGGAGAGCATCACCATCAGTGGGCGGGAAGGCAATGGTGCAGAGCTATTGTGGCACAGCCATGCAGGTGCTGCCATCATTCCCAAAGTTGCCTCCCTGCTCCTCAATTTGCGGGGCGAGCCGGAGTGGGATGGATCCTTGTATCAGTATGCCGACATCGAGACAGTGCCAGCCACCTGGCTGCCTGCCATGGCAGCAGCAGCGCGCCTCAACAGCCTGGAGCTGCGGGCTGCGTGGAGCGACGAGGTCGCCAAGCTGTGCGCTGCCTTGCCGGCTTTGGAAGACCTGAGGTGTGGATGGCTGCCAACTTCTGCCGAACGAAGTCTGATGCGTGACATGGGAGTCTGCGCATGGCCATCACTGTGGCATTGTTTCAAAAGCATGATCCGCACTCGGCCACCTGCTTGCCTGCCTGCGTACGTGCATGCTTGGCACTACACTGCACTAATAAGCTCACCCCGGCCTTTGCAACAATGCTGCTCTCTTGCTGCTAGCAGGCTGACGCTTTACTCGTGCACAAACGAGGAGGGTGTGGAGGCCGTCCATGCAATGGCTGCGCTGCCGGCTGCTCGCCCGCGCAGCCTGGGGCTGACCGTGCACTCCGNCCCAGCCTNGGGACTGATGAGAATCCGATAGGGCAGCCCGACATTGAGGAGTGGTACGACTGGGCTTACCTGCCACCCATGGCGCAGCTGGCTGGCCGCCTTNACTGCGCTGACGCTTTCGGGTGCCGTCAGGTGCGTTTGACGGATGGTCGACGGTTGGGTGCAGCATCACTTCACCCAAACAGTCTTGCATACGCCGAGTATGTGCTGGCATCGCCCATGATGCAGGCTGCTGCACCGGCCTGGCTTTAATAGAATCTCATGGGTTTCCTCCCTCCCCGGTTGGCCTGCAGCCTGCCCCCCGACTGGCGCGAGCTCGCGGGGCTGCGCAACTTGCTCGTTTATCATGATGCAGCATGGGCAAACGACCGGCGGCACAATGAGATCGATGCCTGGGAGTGGGGCGGCTTCACCTGGGGCTCAGGCAGCCTGTCTGGCCTGACAGCGCTCACACGCCTGGTGCTGTCCACTGAAGCGGTGCTGCCGGGTGAGTCTTGCTTTGCACTGCTGCAATGTCTACAAGTGGAAGGCTGCCATGACGACAGCGGTCCGGTGCAATGCATGCACACATTCTGGCTGGATGGGTGCCTTTGCTGATGGTTCACGTGAGCGGCAATGGTGACCAGATTTTGTGCTGCCCTTCCCCGCGCACCAGACCCTGGCGATTTGGCTACCGCTCCCAACCTGGCGAGGGTTTGGCCGCCTGAACACACGTTAGACAGGAATGGGCAGTGGAGGGCAAAGCTGCTCGAGCTGCGCCCAGCCATTCAGTTTGCCCTCCCGCGCGACACCGTGTGATGGGGGTTTGGGATGGATCATTTGTGATGGGGTTCTGCGTGCGCATGCTTGAATGGTTGTAAAATGCAATGGGTAACATCCGTTGCGAGCAGTTCGGCAGCAGCAGCGGCGGCCAAGGCAGGCAGCTCGCAGATGCAATGTATCGCAGCTCCATGGTTGTCGGCGCAGTTCCATTATCTCACCTCTCTGCTGGCTGGCACACGCCGCGCTGCAGCTGCATGACACATTGGATGAACTGGGTTCAGGTGCAGCCAGCAGGATTTGCACCATCTGATCATTAGATTGCATGCCCCGGGAAGTCAGGGCACACCTGGCGGCGGTCCAAAGGGGCGCTTTGTGGCGCTGTGCTCGCGCATTCTAGCAACGATGGAGTCACATGAAGCACGATGGCAGCTGCCAGGCGACCCCAGGCAGCCCTTCTACCGTCGCTGCAACGCAGTGTGGGCGGAGCAGTCACGGCGGGCGTGCCAGCCCTACCTCTGCATGGTGAGCTGCTGCTGCTGCTGCTGCAGGTCGTTCGGTCATCGCACTGCCAGCGCCGGCGCCGGCGCCGCCGCCGCCGCCGCCGCCGCCTGAGCAGCGCCCCAACTTGCCGCCGACGCAGTGCCTCTTGAACTTCTCCCGCAGACCTGCTGCTTCTTCTTTTTCTACAACGGCTGGACCATGCTGCGGCTGGACACCGTTGCCTGGCTGCTGGTGTGCCTGAGCTGTGCCCTGACTGACCTGGCCTGGCGCAACTGGGCGCACGGCAGCTACCAGCGAATGAGGGAGCTCACCGCCTCGGCGATGACGCTGGTGGCCTTTGGGTGAGTGTCTTGCATTAGCACTGGGCGGCAGGCTGGCTGCTGCAGTTGGGTGAGGACCAGGGCGTGCCTTTGGCCCCTGCTGGCGGTTCCGTCAGTCAGGGCACACTGCAGATTTGCAAACAAGCTCTCTGTGCCCCTNCCGCCAGCCCTGCCGCCTCCTGGCTGCTGATCCGCCAGCTGCTGGACGACCAAGCGCCACGACTGGCGGTTGGCCTGGCCTGGGCTAGTAACCGCCCAACCGCTGTGCTGGCGCTGCACCTGGCCCACCTGCTGTTTGCCTCGGGAGCGCTCAAGATGGGCATCAACTGCGCCTCCCTGCCCGTGCGACTCAGGTGAGCGTGCACTGCCGACTGCTGGGAGCTGCTGGCGCCACGCACGTTGCGCATGCCGCTGCTGGTGCAGGCGCTGTGCTTCCGACTGCTTTTGCCTGCACATGGCCTCGACCTCTCATCTCCCGATCGTGCTTCGTCCTTGCTGCAGCCTGAGCACGGCGCTGCAGGCGGCCCTGCTGCTGCTGTCGCTGCCGCACACTGCGACCATCTGTGCCGCGGCGCCGCTGACCCACCCCGTGGCACAGCGCGCCAGCCACGCCATGCACAGCATGCTCAGCACGCTGGCCAGCCTGGGGCCCACTCCAGCTGCAGCGGGTGCATCAAAGGCAGACGCATCTGTCGCAGTGCACGAGTGCGTCGCCCTGACCCTCTGGCTGCGCCTGCTGGTGGCAGTTCTCATGCCGCTGCTACACGCCGCAGCGGCCGAGGCGCAGCTCTGGCAGCGTCACCAGCAGGACCGCCGCCAGGCTGGCCTTCTGCCAGAGCGCAGCGTAGCAGCGCCCCTCTACGGAGCTATGCTCCGCCTGGCTGCTTCACTGGACAGCCTGCCCCATGCCCTGGTGTGCGGCTGGGGCGTGGCGGCTGTGGCCTGGAACTGGGCGCGCCTGCTGGCGCCCCTGTGCTTTTTGTACGCTGCGGGCTGAAAAGCTCTCAGTTGCTGCGGAATATAACGCAGCTGTCCTTCATCTGCCTTGGCTGCCTGCCTGTTGTGCAGTAGTGCCTCTAAACTGTGTGGTTGTGCTCAAGCCCTCTCCGCCTGCTGCCTGCCTCCCAGCGCCCTTCATTTGCAGTGTGCATTCTCTGCTGGCCCTGCTTGCGTAGCTTACATGCACCCAACTCAATGCCAGTGCTAGCTGGTAACAGAAGAGAAGGTCAGGGTGGGGCGGGAGAGAGGAGCTAGGAAAGGAGTGGGTGGGTGGTACAGTGGGTCAATTCAATGGTCAGTCGTCAGGTTGCCGGGGCCAGCGCCGCCGCTCTGCCGCGCCTGCTCGGCGCGTGCAGCCGCTGCGGCGCTCGCCCATGCAACACGTGTGGGTGTGGGCTGCCTGCCATGCTGAAAGCGTGCTGCTTCTTTTCTATCACGTCATGCCGTGCACGAGGCGGCGCCCGCATGGGGCAGCACGCTGTCTCAGCACGCTCAGCATGCCCAGCGCGCCACGGTCCTTCACTTCATGCGGTGCACCAGGCGGCGCTCGCGCCGGTACTCCAGGTCTCCTGTGGTCTGCAGGAACAGCAGGCCCTTGCGCACCAGGTTCTCGTTGAAGCCCACGCTGCACGAAGGGGGAGGTGCGCGGCGGTTAATTCAGACTGGTTTATACAGTGATGCAGTGCGCAGGCAGGGTGGGATGAGAGGTCGTGTTGAAGCCCACGGCGCAGGATAAAGGTGGCAGGGGTGTGTCATTTGTTTACAATGTGTATGTACGGTGTTGCGGGTCAAGTTTGGCGGCCCAATTCGCACTGCACTGGATAGCAACTGCTAGCGCCCACATTTTACTCACCGGACCAGTTCGTCCACCAGCTTGCGTTCCGACACGAAGCTGCCAATGGCCACGCGCCGCTTGATCTGCTCCTCCACCCGGTGGATCTCCTGCCTGCAATATGGAATTGAGCAGGGGAGCACACATGGCAATGAGAGGATGCGTGCACATTGGCAGAGGCGACAGACTTTAGTGGGTAATCCAGTCAGCTATCTGCACATGAACCGCCGCCTCCCCTTGCCCCCTGCATTCCAGCATACCCACACACACACCACTTGCCCTAAAGCATCAAAATCGCCCAACCCACCGCTGCTCGTCGGTGAAGACCGCCACCTCCATCAGCCCGCTCTTCACCGCGTCCATGGTGGAGGTCTTGAACAGCTCCAGCGCCTGCCGCACGTGCGCCTCGGTCGCCGTGGTCTGCATAAGCAGGCAGGGTTTGTTAGGTTGGAGCCGTGTGGAGCAGGCTCATCTCACTACCAGCGGCGCTGCAATGCAGACAACTGCCTCCCGTCCCAAAAGGACCGCCAACGCAATCCACAACAGGCTGCCCAGCCCAGCCAGCCAAGTCAGCCACCTGCAGGTTCATCTTGGCCAGCGACTCAGAGATGCGGATGACCGCCTCCAGCTGGCGCACAGTGACCGGGATGGCGGGGATGTCGCTGCCATCGGCGCTCGCCGCACGCTTGCTCTGTTGGTAAGGGTGGGTGGGRGGGCGGAAGAAGCAGGGGAGAGGTAAAGGGGTGACAATTGATGCCTGGGGCAGCAAATATCAGAGCAAGAAGTGCAGGATGCTCTTGTATAGCCAGCCCAACAGCACCATTACTGCCTGCTCGCCTCTGTCCGCAGCTCCACATACTCGTTTGCCAGCAGTCACACTTGCACTGCCCGCAAACCTCCACGACCAATGCTTGCAGCCAGCTCACCTCGGCCCGCAGCTCCACATACTCGTTGGCCAGCAGCTTGGCTGCTGAGTCGGTAATGCGGGGGCTGCACGACTGCCGGCAGAACTCGATGTAGCGCTTGAGGAAGGCCTCCTCCTGCGGGGGCAGAGGAAGGGAGGGCTTGGATGTCATGCCCAGCTGGGCCAGCACAGCAGCCACAGCAGGCCCAGTGCAGCTGAACTGCCACCAGAATTGCATGGACTCAGCACAGCATGCACAGCGCACCCGCTTCTCCTCTTCATCCGCCTCTGGTTGCGCGCCCGCCAGGCGGTGCACGTCCAGCACGTGCCGCGCAATCTGCGGGTGACAAACAGCCAATCAAGTTCACCAGTCCATAAACCGGTGAAGGCACGCAGGAGAGCCGGGCCTGCATGCTTCTGATCGCATAGGGCAGCACTGGCACAGGCCGCAGCAGCAGGCGCGCACCGTCACGTCTCGCTCTGCCCTGCAANACGGCACTGCACATAAGGAAAATACGCTTCCAAACATACAGCTGGGGCCAGGACAGCAGGCAGGCGCACCATCATGTCTCGCTCCACGCTGTGCCCTGGCCTTGCTCACAAGCCCATTCACAGCATACAGGCGGGGCACAGGCAAGGGGTCGCACCATCATGTCTCGCTCCACGCTGCGCTCGTCCTTGACGATGAAGATGAGGTCGAAGCGGGACAGGATGGTGGACTGCAGGTCGATGTTCTCCTGCACAGGTGAAAGAACGACAAGAAAAACAGTGGATTAAAAGGGCCCTAAACTAAGAGGGAGGAGGCGGGACAGGATGGTGGACTGCAGGTCGATGTTCTCCTGCACAAGCAGCCATTTGACAAAGCGGCAAACAGTTGGTGATACAAGGAAACGCGGGCGCAGCAACGAACAGAGGGGATTGCACTGCTGCCGATGCGCTCCTGCGCAGCACCCACAATGCAGTTGGCAGCGGCGGCCCCAGCCTACACAATCCTCTGCCCTGTGGCTACAATGGTCAGATCACAAAGCCCCGCCAAGTTCAGCACGGGCCAACAAATTCAGCTTGCCTGCGCCGACTTGAGGTCGTCATAGCGGCCGCTGGGCGGGTTGGCCGCCGCCAGCACCGAGGTTCGGGAGCGCAGCATGGTGGTGATGCCCGCCTTGGCGATGGAGATGGTCTGCTGCTCCATGGCCTGCGTGAAACAGATGGGTGGTGGTAGCCAGGGTGTGATGCAATCAGCCACGCATGGTGATGCCGTTTGAGCAATGGAGATGGTCTGCTGCTCCATGCCCTAAGCGTACAGGCGGATGGTGGTAGACAGCGTGTGACTTGCACGCTGCTTGCCACGCCTTCCAATGCCGTGCATGTGTCAGAAGCACGTGCAAAGCACCAGCGCACCTCGTGACGGCCACCCCTATCAAGCGCTATGCAGGCCTCATCAAATATACTCAGATAACGATTTGCATGCAGAAGGCGCACCTCGTGGATGGCCACCCGGTCCTCCGGCCGCATCTTGTCAAACTCATCGATGCACACCTGCAGGCAGCATTGCAATTAGCATGGGCGGTGCACAGGGTTGGCAGAGGCAGCATAGGCAGCGCGCAGCACGGGCTGCAGCAGGTGTGCGCCACTTGGCAGTGCATGCCTGGGGGCCGGCAAAGGCAGCAACACACCGGCTGGCGGCTTCCAGGCCTGGGCTGCCGCACTGCCAAACACACAGCTGCATGGAAGCANTGCATGAGGAATGGAGAATGGAGCCGCGTGCTGCAGCGGCTCACCACGCCGCCATCTGCCAGCACCNANTGGCGNCGCCCTCGAGGNTAAAANCTCGCGCGAGGCGGGGTCCCTGCAAGTAATAAGAGGTGACAGCGTTGTCGGAGTGAGCGTTCGGACAGATCACTTTGTGCAATGCACCTGCATAGGTAAAGGTTGCGCAAGGCGGGGTCCCTGCCAGAGGAACAGACACGGCGGTTGGATATCGCACACCGATCACGCTTGGTTCAAAAGGTCAGTTGGAAAGACAGTCTCCGTTTTCAAACCGTTTCGCCTTTCAGAAGTCGGAGATGCGTGCATGCAAACTCCCAAGCCAAAGCACAGCCCTCACCGGATGACCGAGGCGGTCAGACCTGCCGCCGAGGAGCCCTTGCCGCTGGTGTACACAGCGATGGGTGCGGTCTTGGAGGTGAACTTGAGGAACTGTGACTTGGCTGTGGAGGGGTCGCCTGCAACCGATTGCGAGGAAGACGGGCAGGTTTTTCAGNCAACCGCATTTACATTGACAGGCAGGCAGCGAAGCTCCGCAGCAGCAGCAGCAGCAGCAGCANNNTGTTGATGGCACCAACAACACACACAAACGCTGTCTAGCAGCTGAAACAGGACATGAGAAACAGGCAACAGTCTCTGCTCACCCAGCAGCAGCACGTTGATGTCTCCACGGCGGTAGGTGCCGTCGGGCATGCGCTTGCGGGAGCCGCCAAACAGCAGGCAGGCGATGGCCTTCTTGATGTCGGGGGAGCCAAAGATCTGGGCAGAGGGGAAAGGGCAGGGAGGTGGGCAGCTGCAACGAGTATTGTACATGCAAGGACGCATGAAGGGCAACACTGTCGCGATGCCGCTACCCATCACATTCAACCGCAGTCCCTTGCCAAACTTCAACGTGCAGTGCCCAACACACCTGCGGCGCGATGCGCGCAAAGATGCGGTCCATGGCCCCGGGCTGCGCCGCAAACTCCTTGAACTCCTGCTCCTCGTCCATGCTGCGGGGAAATGAAGGGCATTTGTTTGTGAGTTGGCGGGGAGAGCAGGCACACTGCGAGCCCCTGGAGCTCCTGCTCCTCGTCCATGCTGCGGCATGAGGGGGCAAAGCCGGCACAGCATAAGGACTTCTGCACCCGAACATGCACTTGGCTATCCGAGCCAGCTGCAACACAATCCGCATTCAATAACACTGACTAGCAAGGGGCTGAAACCACCACCACATGCAAGACAAACCAACTCTAAACAACTCACGAGAAGGTGGGGCGGCGCGCGGTGTCGCCGTTCAGCACATCCTCCTGCACAGCGGGCATGGCAGGACAGGCAGGCAAAGTTTGAAGCAGCACATCACAGCACGCACGGCAGGCGAGGCAGATGCAAGCTCAGATTGGAACAGTAGCTTAAGCTGCTGGTTTGCTGCGTTGGCATCCCTCCAGCGGCTCAGCCCACACCCACCTGGAAGCCAATCACACGCAGGTACGGCTGGCGGATGGCCACTGCGCCTGCCTTGTCCCGCGAGTTGCCGCCTGCAGTGAAATGACACAGTTGCTTCACTGCCTTGGCTTTGGTGGAACCATGCAGGTGGGCAGCAGCGCATGTGCACAAGCAAGCGCATGATGTGGCAGGAGGGAGCAGCAGTGCAACACGCTTGGTGGTCCGGCAGCACGGCAATCATTTCCAGCAAGGAAGAGCAGCCTCGCAGCCTTCCCTCCTTGCCCTGGAAGATGGACAGGATGCCCACTGCCGTACAAACAGGCCCGTACAAATGGTGGCACAGCTTGCAAAAACAAAGGCAGAGCAGTGACTTCACTCACCCTCCTTGCCCTGGAAGATGGAC
>JADXDR010000035.1:817604-845757 GCA_025026875.1 Chlorella ohadii
ACAGCATTCCAGCTGAACAGAGGCAGCAAAGTGTCACTCACCCTCCTTGACCTGGAAGATGGACGGGATGCCCACCGCTGTTTGCTGCAGCCTTCACAACAACAATCGGCAGTTTATGGGCATGACAGGCCGATTGCAGCATGGCAGCTCACCCTCCTTGCCCTGGAAGANTGGCACCGCCATTCGCTGNCAGCCCTCACAAAACAATTGATTGGCCAAAAGAGCAGCATGGCAGGCCATCTGCAGCACAGCTCACCCTCCTTGCCCTGGAAGATGGAGAGGATGCCCACCGCGGTGACGCGGGTGCCGGGGGACACCGCACCGCACAGCTTACGGTCCACCAGGCACATCATGGAGCGGGGCAGGTCGCCGGTGGGCACATCCTCGGGCCGCTCCTGTTGGGGAATGGAAGACAGGGGAACGGTCTTAGTATGGAGCAAGGGCTGCCGTCTGGGCGGCTGTCGCCGCTGTGGCAAGTGGGAGGCCAATGCACACACCGCCTGCATACTGCAAGCTCCTAGGACATACACAGCTCCTTAAATGCCGCCCACCTGCATCTTCAGCGTCTGCTGGTCCACGCACTCGGCCTTCTCGGGAAGGATGATGTAGGGGTCCATGCCGCACTGCAGGGGGCAGGAAATGGGCGTCAGGGGAAACACCTAGTACCTCGCAACAGCAGGGTAGCAGGCTGCCACCGTGCAGAGGAGGCAGAGCATCTCCTGTACATGCCGGCCCATCCGCCCATCGCCCCAACCACCTACGTTGTTGTTCTGGCCGGGCAGCGCCGCCGCATCGCAGGTGCGGGGAATCATGGCGCCACCCACGCCCGGCCGGCAGGCGATGCGCTTGGTGGCCCTGCAGACAGGCATTGATCAAGGCAGTGCTTAATGAAGGCAGGCGTTGGAGGGAGGGTGGCCTTGTTGCCAGATGTGCAGCTGCACCTGCGTGGCTGTGCAAGCAGCACTACGCACGTTAAAAGGCGCCCCTCTCGTGTGCCGCTTTGTACACAGCTGCAGCAGCTGAGCGGCCACCCTGCTGCACCGCTGCTTGTGCTCACTTGCACTCCTTGCACTGCAGGGTGAGGTAGGTGGCCTTGTGCTTGGGGCGGGAGGCGGAGGTGACGATGCCCGGCACGATGACCAGCTTGGACACGTATTTCTCGGGCTGCAGGGGTGGAAGCATGGTAGCATCATTCGCATTTGCAAAGCAACACACACACGTGACCACAACTGCCTGAGGCATGCCACAAGGTGGGTGCTCATCCTCCCAGCCGCGGTTGCTTGTATCCGCATCAGATCCACACCTTCATGTCGCGCATGGACACGTGCGCCACGCGGCTGCGCCCCGTCTCGCTCTTGAACAGCATGACCTGCACAGTGAGATGGGCAGTCGAATGTGGCAACAGCGCAAGATGATTGCAACAGATGTACCCGGCAGGCACAGCTGGCATATGCTGCCGTCAAGCAGCAACAACAGCAGGCCCAGCAAGCAAATCTGCCCTGCAGCTTGCCTGCACGTCCTTCACATCAGGCTCGCCGCCGTCCTCCAGCAGGCTTTGGATCCGCTGGCTCTCCTGCTTAGCCGCCTGCTCAAACTGCAGGCAGGCGCGCATGGGGGGAGGCGGCAGGGGCAGCGCTCAGCGACCCGCGGCAGGCAGGCATGGCGGGTGCATTGCTCAAACTGCTGTGGACCGAAATGCACAGCAGGAGGCGCCGACACCAGAAGCCTCTGCTGGATCAGTGCAGGCTGCTCAGCATGCCTGCTGAGCAGCCTGCACTGCCAGTCGCAAGCAAAGCATGCCACCAGCTGCCACTTACAATGGGCAGGTACTCTGCCGGGTTCTCCACCAGAGCGGTGGCCAGCTCGGGGGCACCATACACCTGCAGCCAGGCGCGGCATGGGTGGTTAGAGTCTGCCTCAAGGCCGGGGCTTGGCCCCCTGCTGCTGCAACAGCTTGCAACCCAGGCCAAGGATTGCGCAGCAAGCGGGGTGTGAGCATTGGCAGCAAGTTCCCGCTGCTTGCCTCCCAAACAGTTCCCGCTGTTTGCGAGGCAAGCAGCGGGTGTTCTGCTCTGTGCAGCAAAGCGCACCGGGTGGCTCAGGTGGCCAATGTCCACCCGCAGCCGGTCCTTGCAGCGTGCCAGCTGGTCGCTGCAAGGAAAAGCAGGCAATAAGTTACACTTGAGCTTATTGCAGAGGTGTGTGCACGGCGGTGCTGGTTCCTGGCTATGCTATGATGCAGTGCTGGGCCACAGCCGGGCATGCACAAGCAGTCCACTCACGCATAGGGGAAGNCGCCGCTCTTGGGATCGATCTGCCATCAGTGGAGAGAAGAGCGGGCGTGTAAATGCAGAGACTCCTATGCCGGCATTCGCCGTGGGTAAGGTCCTCACACGTGCAAAGGCTGCAGGCTGTGTTCTGCGCCCCAACACATGCGGCCGGCCGCACCTGGAATGTGCGGATGAACTCGCCAAACTTGGCGAGTGCGGCAGCGCGGTTGGGCAGCTGCGACTCGTCGCTGGCCCCCGCCGACACAAACTGCTGGTCGGAGTAGTACACTCCGCCCTCTGCAAAGCGAGAGGCAGGCAATGAGCATAAGCGGCGGAGGCGGCGGCGGCTCCGCGCCCGTCGGTGGCGGCAGTGCAGCCTTGCGAGGCGCAACAATGGCAGATGGCGATCATGGCGCTGCTGTACACTCTTGCAGCCACTGCGGGGCTGCGGCAGGCCCCAAGCTGGCGGGCCACGGCCGGCCCGGCAAGCAGGCGCCGCCGCGCCGAGTCAGGACCCACCATCGAAGCCCGACATTGCTGCTGGTGTGCCAGAGCTGCTCCGCTGCGCCGCTGCGACCACTCCGAGCGTGCACCGAGTTTGAATGAACAGCCCTCTGGCACCAGCTGAGCGTGTGGCGGCACGGTTCAGGATGTGGCAGCGAGATCGCGACAAGAGGGGAGGTTCTTTGCCGCCGAGCTGTGCCTGCATGGGCACTGCCGAGCTGGCGTGGCCTTCGGTAAGAGCCTGCGGACTTGCAGAGGGCCCAAGACTGCTCCGATCGCTCTGCAAGAACCATCCAGGACATGCGCAGCCTCTCACGATGACCTCTTGCTCCCAACCTGCCTGCTAGCGCGGCTAGCATTGCTGCCGTCCCGGCCTGCAGCGTGTGATCTGCCTGATGGACGATTTATCGCATGATGATGATGCCGCGGCTCGCCAAGAAGCCACGGCCTGCCTGGGCGGGTTACAGCCGTCGGCTGTGGAGCAGCAGGCGGCGCTGCAGCGTGTCCTGGACCTCACCGGCCAGGTCCTGAAGCGGGGAGGCTCGCCGGAACGCGCTTTCGGCAGCTCAGGCAGCGACGCTGCTGCCGCCGCCGATGGCCGCCTGTGGTGGCTCTGCGCCCGCCTGCGTGCCCTGCAGCACCTTGAGCGGCTGGCCACCTCGCTGGAGCTGCACGGAGGGTGAGTGTGTACATGGATGGAGCACGTCGGCCTGCCTGTGAGGCGTTGTCGTGGCTCAGCCAAGGCTGCTTGTGCCATCGCTCCTCGCCTGTTCTCCACTAATCCTCGCTGTTCCCCATCTCGACCCTGCTCCCCCCCAGCACCTGGACACCAGCCGCATTTGCGGCCCTGCGGGACCGCACTGCAGCGCAGGCGGCTTCGGCCCTGGCAGCGGCGGGGCAGCTGGCAGCGCTGCCGCTGCTGCTGGAGAGGCACCCGCGAGCGTTGGCGCCATCCTTTCTGGATGTGCTGGGCTGCATCCCTGAGACAGCGACCGCCAAGCAGCTCGCGCCGTTGTTGCGCCAGGTGAGAGGCTGGGGGGCAGTGTGTGCCACCCTGTTGCTGCGCTGTGCTGTTCCGGCAGTGAGGCCAGCCGACGCCAGGCTGCCATTCGATGGTCCGTTTACGCCTCCGCACTCCTAGTAACTTTCGCTCTGCCCCTCCGCAGGTGCTGGCGCTGCGCCAGCCGCCGCCGCTGCCCCGCCCCGCGGATTGGGCGGAGAGCGCTGTCACAGCCGCTGCTCTGAAGGAGGCAGGAGAATATGCGCTGCTGCTGGCCACCGAGCCGATGGCAGAAGCCAGCAGCGGCTGGCGGCCGCCTACGCAGCGCCAGGTGGCAGCATGGGTGTGCCAGCGTGCGCAGCGCATTGATGCCGCCACAGGTGCGCCTGCTGAGGACAGTTTGAGGGCAAAAAGGACCAGTTGTTGGAGCTGAACGTAGTGCATCAACATGCGCTGCGTGCTGCAGCAGGTGCTGCCTGCCTGCTCGCATTCTGCCCGACCCTGCTGCTGTCCATGCCGCGCCACTGCAACAGGCCTGCTGCCCAACGCAATCACGCTGCTGGAGGCGGCACAGTCTGCTCTGCACTACAGCGAGCCAGGCGTGGGTGCCCTGCTGGCGGCTGCCCAGGAGCTGCTGTCGCTCATCAAGCTAGGTGAGAGGCTGTGCGAGGCTGCTGCACAAGGCTGCGGGGCAGGGCTGCGGGGGAAATCTGCTGCACAATGCCCAACAACAGGCAGTGTGTGTGCCAGAGTATGATAGCGCCACGGCAGCGCAGCGGGCCGCGGGCGAGTGTTTGGCACCTGCCTGGTGCTTTGCAGCAGCTGCCACTGATGCTGTCCCTCTGCCAACTTGCATTTGCTTGCAGCCGCGGCACGGGACGAGGGCAGCGCTTGGCGCATGGACCTGCAGCAGTATGCGGCCCTGACGCCAGCCCAGCGCCTGTCGCTGCTGCTGGGCCAGCTGGGCGGTGATAGCCTGGCCGCTGACCTGGCACAGCATGTGGCACCTTTCCTGTCCCGCCTGGCAAGCGGCGGTACCGGCGGAAGCGAGCAGGAAGCTGGGGTGGACCCGCAGCTGGTGCTGCGCCAGGTGGGCTGCAGTGTCCAGCCAGCTTGCTGTTGAGGGTGTRGGCAGCGAGGTGCAAGCAGTTTGCTGCGTGCATGCCTTCGTGCCGCTGCCTTGTGGCGGTGTGCAGCCCTGGCTTCAGGTATTGTTGGTTGGCTTGGCCAACACAATTCTGCTCCTCGTTTACCCCATCGCATGCAGGCGCTAGAGGTAGAGGCCGCTCGCCGGCTGCCCTGGGTGGTGCGGCTGGTGCAGGCGGAGGTTCGGCAGCGCTCGCTCTTTGCTTCTGCTGCCCAGGTGGCACGCACGGCTGCGGCCTGCTGCTACGCCAGCGAGGTATGCTGGCCGCTGCTGCCAAAGGCTGGTGCCCGACATGCCCACTGCTGTGCTTTTCTGCTGGCTGTGCAGTTGGCACAGGCGCTTGAAGCTGCGGACGACTTTGCAGCCAGACTGCATGCTCTGTTCCCACGCTGCCCTGCCAGTGGATGTTGATCTCTGCTCAACCCATGTGTCGTTTCTTGCAGGCCACGGACGCCTGGGAGCTGCTGGGTTCCATGCTGAATGCGGCCCGGGATGCGCTGAGGGGCGACAGCGGGCTGGGGCGCGAGGAGCGGCAGGCAGCCGAGGCTGCTGTGGACGTGGTGGGTGGTGGTGGGCTGGGCAGGCTCGGCATCTTGGGACTGAAACACCTGCTCTGCAGTCATGCCTTCGCCTGGGCTGCAAGACAGTTTGGCTGGCTGCCATGCCGATGTGCAATGACGGTCATCCCCCCCAATGCCACAGGTGCGCGGCCACATGACGGCGGCCCGCCTACTGACCAAACATGGGCTGACCACTACTGTATGGTAAGCAGTAGCGATACTGCAGTGCCATCGGTGCAGTGCCATCGGTGCAGTGCCTCGGTGCAGTGCCATCTTGCATGCAAAGGTGTCTTCCCGCTGCTGCTGAGTAGGGTGTCCCAACTGTTGCTGCCCCACACTGCAGCGCTGTGCGGGATGCTGACCGCAACGCCGCGCTGCGCCTGCTGCGCACGCTGCTGGCCCGCGTGTCACGCACCAAGAACACAGAGTCACGGTGCGAGGCTGCTGGCGCTGGCTCGGGGAGTGTCCTGGGGTGTCAGTGGGTGTCGGGATGGGCGTGCGGTTGGCAGCAAAGGCTGAGAGTGCTGCAGTAACAGGCTGCAAGTCGTTCTTGCTGCAACTCGTATCGCCGTGCTCTGCCACGCTGCCGCAGCTGGGTGGAGGTGTGGATGGACCTGCGCAGCATCCAGGAGCACGGCCTCACGCCGGTGGGCTGGAGTGGCAATGTCTGCTGCTGACTCTGCTTGTGGGAGGCGCGGCACAGGCCTGGCTGATGCGGGCACTGTTCATGGTTGTGCACAGCTGCCGCAGCTGTGGTGCACCAGAAAGGCCTGCTGCAAACTCGCTGTTGTCTTTCATGCAGCATTCTCACAAGCAGTCGCCTCCCTCTGGCCCCCCAAACCACCCCCTCTGCCGCAGCTGAGCGAGGAGCACATTCGCACCGAGCTGTGCCGCGCACTGCTGCGGGTGGGGCAGTACCGCCTGTGCAAGTCGTACCTGGCGGGGCTGCGCCCAGAAGCTGCGGAGCAACTGGTCCTGGCGGCCGCCAGGGAGGTGTTCCTGTCAGCTTCCGGCATGGCGGACCGAGCCGTGAAGCAGGCAAGTGGAGAGGATGTTGATGCTGGGGAGCATTAGCCTGCACAGCCGTGGTTCCATGGGCTGGTGCTTGGTCGTTTGAGCAGCGAGCTCAGCATGCAGTGTTTTGACATAGCAGCTCTGTCGCTATCGCCTGTGCAGGCAAAGGAGTGCCTGGGCTTGCTGCCCGACTCGCCGGCAGCACAAGATCAGCTGGCCGCCATCCGGGCCGCAGAGCAGCTGCAGCGGGTGGGCCTTGACCTGCCGCCGCTGCAGCTGCAGCAGCTGCAGG
This sequence comes from Chlorella ohadii, assembly GCA_025026875.1. NCBI lineage: Eukaryota > Viridiplantae > Chlorophyta > Trebouxiophyceae > Chlorellales > Chlorellaceae > Chlorella > Chlorella ohadii. The sequence continues at coordinate 824,392 of JADXDR010000035.1, forward strand.
CGCGGGCGGCTACCGGCGACGGCCGCGTGCTGGAGCAGGTGAGGGTTGTGAAAGGTGTTTAATAGAAGTCTGCCTGGACCTCGTTGTCTGGCTGGGTGAACTATGCACTAGTTAAAGTGCTGGAAAGCATGCTGCTTACCCCCTGCTGGCATGGGGTTGTGAGGCTTGCGTCACTGGCCTTTCCATTCTGCACCGCAGCTTCTCGAGGAGCATCCCCAGCTTGCGGCAGCCGACAGCAGCACACTCGGCCAGCTAGCCGCCGCCCTGGGCATTGCGGAGCAGCAGCAGCCGCTGCTCCTGCGGGCGGCCGAGGCGGCGCATGCGGCGCGAGATACGCAGCGGGCCCAGAGCCTGCTGCTCATGCTGGCAGGCCAGCACTACAAGTGAGCGGAATTTGGCAGAGATGCTGGCTTGCATGCAACTGGCGGCTGCAGAGCCGGCCCGCCACTATATGCCACTCCCCAACCAGCTCCCTGTTTAACTCAGCTACCACTCCTACCACTCCCCATTCATTTATGCAGGCCAGCCTGGGAGCTGGCCGCTGCAGTGGCTGCAGAGGCAGCGTGCAGCGGCTCTGCACGGCAACAGCTGCTAGTGTTCGCCCTCAGTGCAGCGCCGGCTGAGCAGCTGCTGCCGCTTCTGGTGCGGTGGCAGGCAGCAGACGGTGATGCAGCAGGCTGCTGGGAGCTCTTTTCCTCAGCAGAGGCAGCCAGCAGCCTGAGCGGCCCTGCGGAGCGGCAGCAGCAGCAGGCGTGGCTGGAGCAGCAACTGCCCCAGTGCCTGGCAGACCTGGCTGCCAGCGGCAGCGAGACAAGCCTCCGTGGCATGGACGGAGAGGCAGCTGCGCTGGGCTGCCTGCTGGCTCTGGGACCCCGTGGGCTGACCCAATGGGAGCGCCTGCTGTCCGGCCAGCAGCAGCAGCCGCTCATGCACGAGCAGCGGCGGCGCGCGCTGGTGCTGGGATTGACTGCTGCAGCGCTGCTGGCACTGCAGCCTGCGGATTACGACCCTGCTGCCGTGACATCCATCGTAGCTGCAGCCGAGTCGCGCCTGGCAGCCACACCAGCAGAACTGCTGGAGCTTGTGCAGCATGCAGCGTTTGGCGCAGCGGGCGCAGCGGGCACAGCAGTGGCTGCAGCAGAGGGCTTGAGCAGGGCGAGCAGCCAGGCGGCAGTTAGCAGCGAGCAGTCGCAGGCGGCATCTGATGCAGAAGAAGGCGGCAGCGGTGCCGGCACGCCCACGCCTCGCACTGTGGTCGCAGCAGCGGCAGCCAAGGCAGCCGCAGCAGCAGCGCAGCGGTTCCATAGCTTGCTACTGGCTGCAGCAGATGCCCAGCACTTGCAGCACCTGCTGCCAGGTGTGGATGCCGCGGCAGCCCTTGCGGGCGGTGCAGAGAGCCGGCGGCAGCTGGTGCTGCAGCTTGCAGCAGTGGCAGGCAAGCCAAAGGGGTTGCCCACAGCCACCGCAGCAGCAACAGTGTCATCACCGGTAGCCAGCCCGCGGCCAGCGAGGCAGTCGGCCTCTAGCCCAGTGAGCAGCCCTCCTGGCAGCGGCGGCAGGCGTCGCCTGCCGCTGCTGCGCCGCTCAGAGAGCAGCCGGAAGAAGGTCGAAACAGCACCACTAGGCATGGTCCCAGACGACTCAGCAGATGCAACAGCAGCAAGCAGCAGCAGCGGTGCCGCCTGGAGGCAGCTGAATGCGGCTGCTGCTGCTGAGAAACTGCAGCAGGCGCTGCAGCTGGCCAGCAAGGTTGGCGTGCCTGCCTGGGAGGTGCAGCTGGCCTTTGCAGAATCCCTGCTGCTGCACAACCAGCAGCACTGGCAGCCCGGCACAGCCGCGCCGCAGCTTCTGGACAGTGCCCTGCCGCTGCTGCTGGGCAGCCACCAGACCGCAGCCACCCTGCTGTGCACGCTGCTGCTGACCGTGTGGCCCGCCACCAGCAGCCGGCACGGGCAGCATCTGCGCTGCGTGCTGCATGCCATCCAGCGATGCTGTGCAGCGGTGGTTGCAGGCGAGACCAGCTGCAGCCCGGCAGCGCAGCAGCTGCCGGCCCTGGCGGCAGCCTGCCAGGCGGCGGAGCAGCTGATGCAGGTTGCAGGCGGCCTGGATGCCCGGCTGTTCCTGCAGCCGGTGGTGCAGCTTGTGGCAGCGCAGCTTGGGGGAGCAGCAGGAGCAGCTGAGGCCAGCCAGCAGCCACCAGCAGCAGGCGATGTGGCAGAGCTGAATCGCCAGCTGTTCCTCCATGTCACCGGCAACCATGCAGCCCAGCTGGCGGCAGCCATCACGCAGCTGCAGCAGCAGTTTGCCTCGGCAGCTGCCGCGGCCGGGGCAGCAGGCAGCTACCCCTGCAGCGGCAGCACTGTCTTTCTGGCCCTGTTCTGTAAATCTGTGGCGCGACAGCTTCCCAAAGGTGAGGTGGCAGCAACTGCATTCGTGTCCTTGTCTAGCCACAGTCCAGTGCATGCATCCACGTACAGCGCAACCCAGGGCGATAGCGTCTGACCAACAGCATCCTCTCGCCTACCCTGCTGCTTGTCAGGTGGCCTGAGCTCAGCAGCACTGCAGCGATGTCAAGTGTGCGTGCGGCACATGGCGCCTGCTGATGCGGCAGCCGCAGCGGCATTTGCAGCGGCCGGCGGCTCCTGCCCGCTGGTGCTGCCTGCTGGCGAGCAGCAGCTGGCGCCGCCCTNACTTCCGCCCGCTCAGCAGCAGCAACTGCTGGCGGCAGGTTTAGAGGCGGTGCAGCGCAGCCAGGCAGCGGCAGATGCCAGCCTGCAGCCAGTGCTGCAGCTGCTGCAGCGCCGCCATGCACTGCTGTCGGCCTGCAGCAGCTTAGCAACAGCGTGCCCCGCTGCCTCGTCCGCGCAACTTAGAACGGCCAGGGAGGCCACTCAGCTGCTGCAGCAGGCCGCTCTGGCGGGCAGTGGCGGCACAGCAGGCAGCCGGGCACTGGACAGCTGCTTGCTGCAGCTGCTGACCGCCGGCTGCTCGGCAGCATCAGTGCTGCAAGTTGCTGCGGTGCTGCTGGCACTGCAGGCGCAGCCGGAGCAGGCACCCGCAGCTCCAGCTGCCCTGCTGTGCGACCCTGCGGCAGCGGCGGGCGCTCAGCAGGCGCTGGCAGCAGCGGCGGACACGGCCGTGGCGGCCGCTCTGCATGCCATGTCGGGCGGCGAGGCAGCGGTGCCTGCAGCAGAGGGCCAGCAGCAGCTGTCTGCCGGCGATGCGGTACAGAATCTGTTTGGCCTGCTGCGTGCCCTGCACCAGCAGCCCGAGCCAGCAGCTGTGCCTGAAGATGCGACCGACAATGCGCAGCAGGCAGCAGCAGCAGCAGCCGATGCCTCTGCTGTGGCGCTCGATGCGCTGCGGCAGCAGGTGTGGCAGCAGCTGCAGCGCAAGGCGGCAGCCTATGACGGCACAGGTGGAGCGGCGGAGACGGACGCACACCTGCAGGCAAGCCTAGGCTCAACACGCATTGGGGCCGCGCCATGCTGTGAGCTACGGCGGCCCTGCCAAAGCCGAGTGCCCTGCTGGACAGCTTTGACATGTGTGTTCACTGGCTTGCCCAAAGTGCACCTGTTCTCAAGCCTGCCTGCCTCAGCATCTTCATTTCCTCTCTTCCGATGCCTGCCCTCTTCAACAGGTGCTGGAGCTGCTGGGCAGCGTGGGCACCGCCAGTCTGTGGCCCGGCTGGACGCCTCCAACTCCCGAGACCTCCGCAGCAGGCGGCAGCTCAGCAGCTGCAACGGCAGGCTCTGCCCACCGCCAGGCGCTGCTGTTCACCCGGGCCGCTGCCATGCTGGCTGTTGAGTGGCCAGACGCAGTGCAGCGCTGCCGGCTGTCTGCAGCCGACTTTGCAGATGCCACGGCAGCAGAGGCGGCGCTGCTGCGGCTGGTAGCAGCTGCCGAGCAGCCAGAGCAGCTGCGACTCCTGCTGCGGCTGCTGGGCGAGGTGTTGCCCGATGATGTCTTTCCCACGGCAGCAGCAGCACAGGCGGCAGCAGCTGAGGCAGAGGCGGCAGCAGAGGAGGCTGCGGCGGCAGACGAGCCAGAAACAGGGCCAGCTGGGGAGGAGGCAGGAGCAGCAGCAGCAGCAGCGCAAGCTGCTGCGACGGCGGAGACAGCAGCCTCGCCCATGCACCGTGCATGGGCTGCTTGCCTGCAGAGTCTGCTGGCACTCAGAGACCTGCGCAGCGTGCTTGCCACGCTGGACGAGCGGGCAGCACAGCAGGCGCAGCAGGCAGAGCAGCAGGAGCAGCAGTTGGAGCAGCAGTCTGAGCCGAAACGGCAGCAAGGCGTCGGCTCGCCGTCTGCCCTGCTCACCCAACAGGAGGCAGAGGCTCTGCTTGAAGCAGCTGACGCCACCCACGGCCCTGCCGCAGCAGCGGCGGCAGCCTGGCTGCTGCCTTACCCAGAGCTGCGCCGCCCCCGGTTGCAGCAGCTGCTGCTGGCAGTTGGCGGCAGCGACTCAGCAGCAGATTTGGCAGCAGCGCTGCCTGGCTTGGCAGCCCTGCTGGTCCTGCTGGTGCAGCAGCAGCCCGCATTGTTTGTGGAGCTGGCTGCGGGCGAGCCAGACAGCCAGGTGCAGCTACAGCGGCTGGTATCGGCAGCGCTCTTGCAGCAGCGCAGCGACGGCAGCGGCTACAGCCAGTCAATTGGTGCCAACAGCGGGCTGTCCCTATGCACAGCATTGACAGCTGCTGCGGCAGCAGAGCTGGCGGCAGCCCGGCAATACATAGCAGCTGCCTGGCTGGCCATGGAGGCAAGTGCAACGCCCTGCCTGCTTCGTGTGCTAGGCAATGGCCAGCGGGTGCTGCTGCGCCTGCTGCGCAGCTGCGCAACCGGCAGCATGGCGGCAGCGGAGGTGGCAGCAGCGGCAGGCCGGCTGGTGACGGGTGCAGCTGACGGCGGCGTGCCGAGCGTAGATGCGCCGTTTGCAGCGGCAGAGTTGCTGAGGGCCTTGCCCGACCGCTGTTCTGCCGCACTTGAACAGCTTGCGTGCGACATGTAGTTGCAGCTATGAACTGCTTGGCAGGCGATTGCGTATGTAAATTGGACCCACAGTGGCATGCGACCGTTTGCTTAACTGGCATGCACCTGAGCCCCTTGTGCCGCCCCAACAAAAGCTACCCATGCCCGGGCTGCACAATTCGACAAGCGCTAACGTGAGCTCCAGTTACAGCTTGTTCAATCAGCAAAGCTAAGGGGAATCGACTCGGGCAGGGGATGGAAGCTGGAGCAAATCAGCTCAGGCTAGGAATGGTGTCAGGCACGGATGGGTAAGTCGGTGGATGCAGGGTTGGATTGTGCGCATGGAAGGGGCATGTCGTGGGGCAGGCGGCAACAGGTCAAAAGTAGCAGCCATGAATGGCCTTGCCGAGGTAAATGATACCGTCGCGGACCGTTGCGGCCGTCCGCACCATGTCGCTCTCCTCATCCATGCTGGCGATGTCGTTAGCGGTGGCAATCAGGGCGTCGTCACACGCACATTTCTTCTTGGCCTGCGACTTCTTGCTCTTGAGCTTCGAGGCCTTACGGAGGCACTTGTCGTGTACGTAGCATGCCTCGTCCAGCAGGTCATTCTTGTCGTAGCTGCTGTGCTCGCAGTTCAGGCCACAATTCTGGCCGTAGATGCACACCTCTCCACCGAACGCGCCAGCCGCGAGGTCCGCAAGTTGCTGCATGCACGACAACAGGTGAGCGGCAGTGACGAGTCAGCAGCAAACTGGGTGCGAAATATCCTGGACTGAAAGGTCGGCAAATCAACCACTGAGAGGAGGATCATGAACAAGGGGTGTGAGTTGTGAGGAAGGGCAGAGCGCAAATGCAGCTCGCACGTGGTCGGCGTCCGGTCGTGGCGCCAGCTGGGCGCGCTTGCCGGCAAACGAACAAAGGGGCGTAGCACCTTTGTGCGCGTTTGATCACTTTGTTCACGCCTCGCTGCACAGTTCTGACGCAAGAGCGGGCAGCGCCAGCCAGGCTTGCGCTGAACAGGCTTCGAGCCAGCGCCCAGCAAGCGCAGAGGTCGAACAGGCCCCCGCGACACTTTGCGCAACCCCAATCCTCGAAATGACCTCCGCGCAGCGCATAGGAGTAAGCCTGCCCGGCCAATGCCATGGGGTCTCACAGCCCCTGCTCACCTCTCCGGCGCTCTCAGCGTACTCCAGCACATCGGCGACCAGGCCGCGAGTCTCGACCGTCGCGTTTTGAGGCTGCGCCACCTCCAGGCCGCGCAGGTCCCGCCCTGCCGCTCGGGCGCCATGCATGGCAGCGGCCAGGGCCAGGAGGGTGGCGGCGAGCACGAGCTTCATGATTTGGAGTGGAAAGTGACTTGGGGGAGAGGAGGCCGTCGTCCTATGAGCCATCGTAGCCACCACTAGCCGCCGCCTCGCAACTTCCTCGCAACTGCTCTGCCTCCCCCCCTCCTGTGCACTGCCACCTGTGCACATGTGGCCAATCTTGAAACAGCCGGCGTCCAGGGCAGCAGGAGCATTCNGGGATGTNGTTCAAAATGCAAGACAGATGACGCTGAGCAGTCTGCTGTACAATCAGACCGCATGCTTCGCATACACACCTGCCGCCGCATATTGCCACTCCGCCTTGGCTGCCGCCTCTGCCGCTCGGCCAACTTCCGCTCAGCGCACTCTGCAGCCTGACCTAGCTCGCTATGCCAACTAGATGCTTGCAAGCCACGTCAAAACCGATGCAGACCAAGCCATGATGCCACAGGCAGCAAGCAACCACAAAGGACAGCTTGCACCTGCAGGGCAGCAGCGTGTTGCAGCCACGGTGCGGTCGCCGCACAGGCTGGCATGCTGCCAATTGCAATCAGCGGAGCTCCTCCCGAACTAGCACATTAGGCCGCATCGCACGCAGCGCCCTGCCCCACACTGAGGCATCGCCGCCTGGTACCACAACCTCGGCAAGCGCTGGCGCACTGGCCACCTCAGCAGCACCTGCACAAAGGGCAACATGCGGCGGCAGCAGCAAATGGAGACAAGTCATCAGTGAGATCTGTCACAGCTGGTGTGGTGTGAAGACCCATGCAGTCTGCATGCCTTCCATAACATTCAGCTGTGCGATGTATGCAGCTTCGACAGTCATTAGGCTGGCCCACCTGGTATTCCCGCGCCATATAACGCATTCATGTTCAGGCAGGTGAGGGCGGTGAGGGCAGACAGGGTGCCAGAACCCCACGCGGCCCGCCGCAATCCCGTGTGCTCGGCTGAAGCAGCATCATTGGCGAAAATGCGCAGCTCCCTCAGCTGGGTGAGGTGGCGCCAGTCCGGGGGCAGGCTGCACCAAAGGCAMGGGCGGTGCGGAGGGCAGCTGACTTTGCTTGTTTGGGGCTGACCGGTAACAAGCTTGCAGCCCACATGAGCAGCAGCAAAGCTGACCCTGCTGTCAGAGCAGGGTCCTCATGGGACCGTGCGTGGCACAGTGGCTGGGTTGCGGAGTTTGGGGCCCAGGCCCAGCAGCTGGTCGCAAACAAGGGCACGCACTGGCAACAACTCATCTACAGACGTATCAGCTGCCCACCTGACGGCACCCGCCAGCGTCAGGGAGGTGAGGCGGTGGGCCAGCTGGGCCATGGGCGGCAGGTGCACCCAGTGATCCCAGTTGAGGATGGACACACCCTCCAGCGCATCAGAAAGCATTCCAGGCCAGGCTGAATGCACCGTCAGGCCCAGCGTGCGCAGGCGGGGCAGCCCCTTCAGCGCAGCCAGCAGCTCCGTGGCATCCTCGTTTGTGCATGAATAGGCGGTCAACCTGCGCATCTCATTGAACGGCCATCAGATGGTGCAGCTTCAGCGCACCGGTCTGCAAGGCCGCATGAGTCTGGAAAGAATGCATGCACGGGGCAGCCAGCGTTGACGTACCTCATATCTTGCAGCGCAGGCAGAATGGCGCACAGCTGCGCCGCATCAGCATCCCTTTTGCACATCAGTTCCAGGCTGGTGAGCCGTGTGGCTGCCGGCAGGATGTGCGGCAGGTGAGTAGGCACGCCCGCAACTTCTGCATGTTCAACCTCGAGGGTGTGTGTTACCCAGTCTAGGCTCATCTCGGTAGTTGAGGCGCAGAGCGGTCAGCTTGGGCAGGACAGCCGCTGCACCACGGCCGGCCCACTGCACATCTGCGCCGTTGCCCTCCTGCCGGTAGCCGATGGCAACACTGTCTAGCTGCGGGAAGCGCTGCAGAAGGTTGAGGAGCGGGCTGCGGCAGTCCACTTGCAGGACCAGATGGCGCACGCTTGTTGGCAGCGCAGCCAGCACAGCATGCACCAGCATGGGCTGCGGGCAGTTGCAGAGGTGGCATGAGTTGGCAGCCATGCGGGGGAGCGGCTGATTGTGGGACACACAGCAGCATGTGCTGTACCAGTTCACCATGCAAGCGGTCTGGAGCCAACTGGGCTGCAGCGCGCACCTGCTCATGGCAGCCGACGAGGCGCACGCTCCACATGAAATCGTCCAGCCCAGCCGCACGTTCCACCAGCAGTTGAGATGTGTATGACGCATCCACCAGGCTCTGCCTCGCGGCTTCAACGCGTATGTAGCCATGCATAAACAGTTGATCACACCAGGCCTCATAATCCACCCCAAGGTCGAGCAGCACCACCTCAGGCACAGCGCCGGCGCCGCCTGGATGGCGGCGCACCAGGAGGTGCACGTGCGCAGCATGGCGACCCTGCAATTATTTCAGGATGGAAGGGGCTGTTTGATATGGTCGTGCCTGCAACAGTGCAGTGGCACATGGGCAGGCTTGAGTGTCCTTAGTGCAGGGCTCCTGCGGCTGCCGCCGGCGGCAGTGGGCGGCGGCAGCCTGCGCCAGCAGCAGGAGGCTGCAGCGGTGCCTGCTCGGCTTCCCACGCCTCCCCGCTCGCCTGGCCGGGTCGTCCAGCAGCCCAGCAATGCGCTGCGTCACCTCGGGCAGCAGCTCGGCCCTGGGGGCGCGCCTGCGTGATGGATCACCTTGGAGAGAGGCAGGCAGGCTGGGACAGGTATGCAGAGAGGTAGCGGGCAGCGGTGTGGCGGCGCCTCCCAAAGAGCTCSCGTNCCATGATGGCCCACGCTGGCTGTTTGCATTGCACGCTGGCAATTTACAAAGCAGGAAATACATGCACAAGTCCTCTAAGCATGTCAGGACGAACATATGAGCTGCATGCAAAAGGGACACATGCCGACACGCAGTCCGCTGCTACATCACACCACATCCTCCTCCGCGCCAGCTGCCGCCGGCTGCCGCCGCGCSGCCWTYGCCGACGCCCGCGCCTCGCCCAGCGCCTTGCACACATGCTTGTGCCCCGCATGCCAGTCGGCGTGCGAGCAGGCGGTGCCGCAGTACCGCACCGCGCGGCAGCCACTGCGGGTGGGGTCAGATAGAGGGATCAGTCGTTCAGATGACAGGGCAAATCGCAGCGACAAATGAGGTGCCGGCACAAGCATTCGCAAACGTCACCTGGACTCGCCCAAACACACACCGCCCGCCCTCCCCACCTGCACCGCTTGCTGCCGTCACCCTCCCCTGCCGCTGGGCCACCATTGCCGCTCAGGTTGGCGCAGCCCAGGTGGGCACAGGATCGCGCAGCCGCCGCCCGTGCCGCCTGCAGCTGCTGCTCTTCCTGCGCCGAGGGGCGGCGCCACCAGTCCAGCAGGGCGGCGGCCAGCTGGCGGGCGGGCGGCAGCAGATGCTGCTGCAGGTTGCTCAGAGAAGGGGAGGATGACGGTGCGGCTGTATTATAAGCCTGCAAGGCTCCCTGTAGCCGATCCATCGCAGCAGCCTCCTCTGCCACAGGTGCGCCTCCCTCGGCTGCCCCGCTGGCGGCCGTCACCGCGTCAGCGGATGCCGCCCGCAGGGTGCCCAGCACATCACATGCAGCAGAGATCACGCTAGTGTCCTGCAAAGCAATATCAGATTCAGAAACAGATTCTTACGAGGCACATGCATGACACAAGGCGTCCATCAGTTTGCACACAGCAAATCAGTTTGCACAGCAAAAGTGGCCCGCTCGATGTCTGCAGCAGGTTGCAGCGCCACAGCCCAACACTGCAAATGTGTCTGCCCAGCACTGCCCCGTGCACTCGTATGCTGTGCTCCCACCTGCCCATAGTCACGCAACAACTGATCGAGGTAGCCACCGGACGCAAGCAGTGCGGAGAGGCAGGGGCCCCGAAGCGCGCACTTCAACACATAAGGCCAGCTGGCTTGCCGGTCTGCCCTGCCCTGCAGCGCGCCAGGGGCAGCGGTGTGCACTGCTGCTCACACAAAAGCAGGCACTCCTACTGGCAGTTGGTGACTGCATCACACCAAACAAGCAATAGTGCCGCCTATAGACAACCTGCCCGACTTGCACAAATACTTGGCAATAAAATGACGCCTACCAGCAGTGCCGCCTTGCTCCACAGCTCGCCGAACAGTGTGTGCAGCGCTGGGTTCAAGCCCACGGCCAGCGGGCCGTGTGCGATGGCAGTCGCCAGCCCGTGCAGAGTGTTCACAGCAGTAGAGCCGCTGTGCTGCGCCAGCGAAAAGTGGCTGTCGCACGCAAGCAGCGCTGCAGCATGTGCAGCAGACATGGCCTGAAGCTGCCTGCATCAGAGACAATACATGAACTGCAAGTGTCAGCCAAGGGCTAAATAGCAAGCTGATCTTTCTCCGACACAGCGAGGCTTTGCCATCCACTACATCCATGGACAGACAAGTTCACTCACTTGGGGCGGAGGCCAGCCGATGCAGCGCCTGACTCTTCCATTTCTTTTGGTTGAGTGGACGCTAGGTGACACGCGTCTACCATGGCAGAAGCCAGCAGTGTCAACAGAGCCGCCGCATGCTGCTCATCTCCCAGGCGCACCAAGGGCTGCTCAGCAGCTGCCATGAAGTGCACCAGCTGGGCCAGCCAACTGTGCAGCTGCCATGCTGCTAACTGCACTGCTGCTGCGTGACGGGCTGGCTGCATTGCTTCAGTCTCGACATAGAAGGCGGCACACCATGCCAGGTCCAGGGCAAAATCAACAAAGTCCAGTGGTGTTGTATGCTGCCGGTCCAGGCTGTGCAGCCGCTGCACCAACGGCATGCACTGCAGCGCCGCACCTGACGCACTGCACCAGGCTGCCACGTCAGCGGAGCTGGAGGCCAGCAGGGTGGCTGGCCGCTGGCCCCCAGCCCTGAGGAATGCATCGCAATCCGCTTGCCRCAGTGCAACCAGCAGCTGCATCAGGCAGCTGGCAGTGTCAACACCCACAAGCAAGAGCTGATCATCTTCGGCTGGACACTGCTCCCCCTGCCTGCTGCCGTGGGCACACTGCAGCTGGTGCGGCAGCCCTGCCAGCGGCAGCAGCTGCTTYGCTACCTGCCGCCGCTGCTCAACGCCCAGCTGCCCCAGAGCCCGCGGATTGCTGAGTTCTYTGCACAGTGTGGTCAGCAAGTCGGTTACGGTAGCCAAAAGGCCTCTGTACTGCTCCTGGCTGAATCCCGCAGGTGGCTGGTCCAGAGGCAGGTTCTGCACCAGCTGTGCCACTGCCGTGAGGGCTGCAGTGGCGCGGCTGCCATCTGCCGCCTGCAGGTGCCGCCGCAGTGCTGGGTGCAGAGGGCAGTCGACTGCAAACAGCTCGCCCAGCTGGAAAGCCCSKARCCATTCATATCCCTTRGGCCGCTGCTCAGGGGGCAGCGGCAGGGCCYCAGCCAGAACTCCYGCGAAGTTGAGGCAGAGCTGCACAATGTCCTGTGCCAACGGCTGCCGAGCAATGTGTGCCACGTGGGCGGCCCAGGCTTGCTCGCTGGACAGCTTGTGGCAGATGGTCACAAGCCAAGGCAGCAGCTCGCGCTGCCGCTGGGCTGCAACAGAGGGGAACACGGAGGGGACTACGCATGCTTGAGTGCAGGCTTGCATACAGGGACAATGGGTCCAAAGCGCCAGCTGCCTACCTGTCTCGTTGCGCTCTCCCAGCCGCTTCAACATACGTGCTGCGGCAGCCAGCCATGCCGCCAGCTGTGCAGGTGGGGCTGCCTCCGCAGCTGCCGTAGCAGACCATCCAGGCGCGCTCATGACTGAGACCGCTAGCCTCAGCTGCGTGTCCAGTGACACGCCGCAGGCCTGCCACAATTCATTGAGGCCGCTGGCCAGCCATGGTCCCCATGCTGTGAGTGCGTCATGCCCGCTGCACACCACAGAGCCAATGGCTACGCGCGCCAGCTGCAGCTGTGCCTCGCTGCTGGAGCCGCATGCTGCGGCCAGATGCAGGCAGCTGTTCATTGCTTCGCAAGCCGCATGCAGGTGCTGAATGCGCATGTATAGCGACGGCGGCAGGGGGCGGTTTCCCCGCGGTGGCGCAACCAGCCGCTGCAGGGCAGCCAGCACAGGGGCGAGGCGGCTTGCTGCACCATCCACGACTCTGCGGGGCAGGGCACACAAGCAGGCAGCTGTGTTTCCTTGCCCCTGCACATGCATAATGGCGGCGAGCAAGCACAAGGCCTNAACGACCTGCGCAAGGCCAATGCAGCCTGGGAGAAGAAGCTGGCCTTCACGGCAGCGGAGGTGGGCAATGCTGAAACCATCTCGCTCAGCGGGGCGGTGGCGTCGATGGGCGGCCGCATGACGGATGTGCGGTGCGGCTGCCGCGGCAAGTGCAGCAGCAACTGCCCCTGCAAGCGGGCCCGGGTGCTGTGCGGCAGCCACTGCAAGTGCTGCCATGGCAAGAAGGGCGCCAACTGTGGCAATAGCAAGGCGCTGGGCGCTGCCGCCAAGCGCCGCAAGGCGTAAGGGCGGCGTGCCCAACCTGGGCGCCGCAAGGGCGCCTGGGGATGCTTGCATGGCGCATCTGGATCATATTAATGTGTGTAATGCCTGTTGCAATCATGTCCAGTTTGTCCAGGAAGGGATTGTGTATGCAGTGGTGCCCTCCTGCACAGCACGCTGAGGTGCATCAGCAGTGCGGGTCTGCACGCCGCCAGCGCTCTGCAGGCACTTGTTCTCAAGTTGCTGGTGCGCATTGCAGTGAATTTGGGTAGCCGGTGCGCTCGGGAACGCGTGGGGCGGTGGGACCTGCATGTCATCCGTGCCTGCGCGCTGCAACCAGGGCCGGCCCGCCGCTCACATAAAGCTGGGACCCCATTTGTTAATTGAGCGGGGCGGCGGCGGATTGTTTGCGGCGATCAGAGAGCAAGAGGCCCGCATGCCCGATCGGGGCAGGGGCCGATGTGGGCGCAACACATGCAGCACAGCGGCATGATCAGCGGCCTACAGCCACAGCAGTGTGCTTGTTCCTGTTTGGTCTGCGGACACATGTTTTGTTCGCCGGCCTCGCGTGCTTCCTGGTCAGGTGTGGCCCTCTAACTCCTCTGCCTGGCCCTTTGTGACGCCCGAGCAACCCAGCTCCCGGTTAGGCCTCGGGCACGCTGTCGTGGGAGCACTCTCCACACATGGCCGCCATGCCATAGGGTAAGCGCGCCTTCAACACACGCGGTCTGGGCAAGCCCAGCCTTCCTGCCACCATTGCAGCGCTTGCGCCTGATGGGGCCATGCAGTCACATCCACTGATGGTGCTTCATATTCCTCCCAACAATGCAGCACGCATGCTCGTCTATTCCTGCTCTTCTTCTTCTGCTGCTGCTGCTGCTGCATCCCTGGCCTGCTCTTCTACCGTGGCTGCTGCCTCAGACCTGGCTGCCCGCCGCGCCTCCTTGGCCGCCAGCCGTGCCTCGCCCAGCGCCTTGCACACATGCTTGTGCCCYGCMCGCCAGTCGGCGTGCRAGCAGGCRGTGCCGCAGTACCACACAGCGCGGCAGGCACTGCAGCAGGGTAGTGCAGTGGAAAGGTTTTGGTCGTCAAGTGGCTGCAATTTCCGTCTGCAGGACCCATGCGATCCAACCCACCACCCACCCACCCTCACCCACCTGCAGCACTTGCTGCCGGTGCCCTGCCGCGCCGCCGGCCCGCCCTGCCCTTCCACATTGGCGCAGCGCAGGTAGGCGCAGCAGCGGSSAGCGGCSGCCTGTGCCAGCTCCAGCCGGTGTGGCTTGTCCACGGCTGGCAAGGCGTAGCACTGCTGCATCAGGGCTGCCAGGTCGGCAGCGGGCGGTAGCAGGGGCCGTAGCTGTGCCACGTGCTCAGCTGGCGGGGCATCGGCTTGCACGGCGCCTAGCCCTGCCTGCCGCTGCTCCCGCAAGCTGCTGACGGCTGTGCCTAGCTGAGCAGCCAGGCTCTCAGGCAGGCTGGCGTCTGCACCGCCCCCTAACATGGCCGTGACTTCAACATCTAGGGTGTTAAGCACTTCAGCAACTCGATCGAGCGTCTGGCCCGCCTGTTGTACGGCAGGGTAGAACAACCATTCCAGTTTGAGCGCAGAAAACGGGGCCACACGCACCGCTGGCACCCCTAGGGTGCCTGGGAGCAGACTGAATTGCGCGAGCATGTTGAGCGGCCAAACAGTGACCTCAATGCACTGCATGCATCAAAACTTGCCGACAACAGCTCACCAGCGCAACAGAGCTTGCTTCGCCGGAGAAGGCGAGGCTTTCCGCAGCATCTACGCCTGCCGCCAGCAGGCCGCTGCCTGCCAGCGCAGCTGTCCAGCGGGCCCCTAAGGTCTGGTCCTCTGCAAGCGCCTCTGCTAGTGTAGCCCGACTCAAGGTGTTACTCTGCTAGCAGGGCAAAATAGCAAGGGCACATTGGAGGTCTCGTCAGCGTGCACTGCAGCCCGCGCACCAGACGGACTGCCAGAGCAGCGCACATCCAAACATTCCTGCACCGGCGGCCAACAGCCACACTCATTGCACACATGCATAGCTGGCAGATCACACGCCAGCCCCTCCAAGCAGCACGCAATCACCTGAGGCAGCACAGGCAACAGAGCCTCCACAGGAGCAAGGGCGGCTGGGCCGGCCAGGCTAGGAACCGCTTGGAGTGCAAGCTGCAGGCTGGAGGCCAGCGCGGCGGCCACTTCTGGTACTAGTCCGGCTTCCAGACCCTGGCTGCTGCCGTCGGCAGGGAGTGCCGCAGCTGCCATGGCAGCGAGCGCCCCTGCAGCCACCACATGTGCAGAGCAGGCAGCCTGCGTCACTGCTGGGGGCAGCCTGCAAGGCAGCAGGGCAGGTAAACAAAGGGTGAGCGTGGTAAGTTAGCCTGAGGAAGGCATGCCATTGCTTTTCACAACCGAACGTTGGCCAGGGCAGCAAGGCAAGGCAGGGTGTCCGCATTGAATCCCAGAGTGCAACTGAACAACAAGGGGGGTACGTACCTTGCACTCAGTCCGCTTGGATCCAGCTGTAGCAGCCGCATCAGCGTTCGGCTAAGGCCGTTCAACAGCGTCAGGTGCACGGCTGACATGCCCATGGGGCCATACACGTCCATTGCTCTGCCTGCGGCCTCCTGCTGCGACAGCCAGTGTGCCAGCCTGCAGCCCGCCAGGTGTGTCTGGCACAGCTGGCGCCGCAGCGCGGCTGTGGCAGGGTCTGCCGCAGCGCTGCTGCCTGACGACCCTCCCTCCAACAATGCGGGGCAGCTGGACAGCACGCAAACGAGCTGACATGCCAGAAGGCGCATCGCCTGCCGCTCTGGGCTGTCGTCTGGCAGCTGCTGCAGCGCAGCGTCAAGCTGCACTAGCACCGGCTGCAGCCGCATGCTGGCCTCTGCTGCCGCTGCCCATGCCGTCAGCTGTGCAGCTGAACAGGGGACAGACAGCACTTTGACCAGAAGCTGGCTGAAGCAAACGCCATACGAGCTGACAATCCTTGCCTGCACCTTCAAGCTGCTGAAATCGTCAGCGGCTGCACTGTGGGTGAGCGCCCGCACAGAGCTGCACATGTGCGGCACAGCTGCCACCAGCTCCCAAGCCAGCGCCAGGCGATCACCATCTGCCGCCGTGTCGCCGCTGCTGCTGCCGCTGCTGTCGCTGCCGCCACTGCTGCCGTTGCTTGCGGCCGCTGGCGACTGGCTCAGCCTGTTGCAGCAGGCTGCCAGCAGCCCAGCTGCACACAGGTGCATGTCAAGGAATGAGACATCCTCCAGGACATTATGCTGCTCTGAGCCGGCTGGCAGGTCGCGCGGCAGTGCTGCCGCGGCGGCCACCACGCCAGCCGCATGCCGCAGGGTGTCGGCTGCGCCGGGCGCCTGCATGTGCTGCGCCACGCCAGCCGCAAGCCGCAAGTGCTGCAGGGTAGTACACAGACTGCACAGCGCCTTGACATGCTGATGCGAGCTGGGTGGCAGGCCTGCCGCGGCAGCCGTGCCAAACTCAGTTGCCAGGTACGGCAGGCAGCTGGCTAGCAGGGCGCCGGCGATGGCTTCTTGTGCGGCTGGGTTGGTGACGATGACGGCTGCATGCTCCACAAACGTGTCGGCGAAAAGCAGGCTCAGGAGGGTGGTNGAAAGCCCGGATCAGAGCACAACCTGCAGCAGGACAGCAATTGAACCGGTGGGTGGCTGGGTGGCAGGGTGGCAGGGTAGGGTGTNGGGGAAGCAAGGCAGCTTGTTGTGCGGCACAAGGCCCCTTGGCAAACCAGGCCCTATCAGCCTGCCCACCTGAGTCATCTGGTTGTTGAAGCCAGCTGCGCAGCGATGACACCGCTCGCGCCGCCTGTCTCAGCCAAGGCACCAGCGTTGCTGGCTTGGCGGTGCTGCGGGCAAATGCTGCCGCCACATTCGCCAGGCCATCCTGCTGCAGCAGAACGATGCAGGCTGAGACTGCCTCCAGCTGCAGCATGCTGAGCAGCGTCAGGAAGGCCAGCATGGCTTCAGGAGTCTCCTGCCCTGCTGCCGCCTCGGCCTCGACCCTCGCCGCAAGGATCGTATTGCTGAACGCCCCAGTTTCGAATACCATCTGGCACGTTGCGGCGATGCGGAAGGCAGCAGCAGGCTGCACGCCCATCCGGCGTGCCATCACCGCTAGAGCGGCGAGGCAGCGGTAGGCAGCCATGAGTTGCGGCATCCAGGGCGGCCGCTGGTCCCCACCAAGTGCCATGGCGGCCAGCCCCGCTGCTGTTTGAGGCGCCCATGCATTCAGCGCCTCGGCCAGAGCCAGCATGCGTCTGTGGGAGAGTGCAGGGTGGCAGTAGGGTGAGAAGCAGGTTGGGGTGGGGCCAATGTGGGCCAACGTGAGCGCCCACACAGGCACCCCCGTGGCAGCTCTCACATCCAGGCGGTTGGCCTGAGGCTTGCATTGGGCGCCAATGCAAACCAAAACAGCGTCTCTCTCACGCACATTTTGCCCCACACTGCTCACCCCTCCAGGCCGCCATCAGCGCCGCATGCCTCCAGCTCAGCTTCACGGGCCGCATTGAAGAAACGGTGTGAAAGCTTGAGCGTGCGCTGTGCCGTCCGGATCGTGCCGTGCAGCGTCTCAAACTGAGGCAGCAGCTCGTCTATCAGGTTGCTCAAGTTCTGCGCCGCCATGCCCCCTGCACGCAGAGGCATCTTTGGAAGTGGGCACCCAGCGGTGCGGTGCTAGCGGCGGGCGGCGGCGGCGCGGCGCGAGGCAGCGGCAATGGGCGGTGCAGCCGGGCGGAGCTAGACTAAGCACCCTGGCGCACCCCGCTAGCAGACTTCCGCCGCCGTTCGTGGCGCGCAGCGGGGCTGTTGCGCGGGGTCGGCGACAGGCAGGCGGTGTTAAGAGGCTGCAGACGCGCTGGCTGATGTGTGGTTCTGGACCACGCAATTTATGCCTTACTGTTGCTGGTCGAGCGCCGCCTGCTGCGCCGCGCTGGGCCACCGCTCTGCCGCTGCCGCTCCCCTGCCGTTCCCTGCATGCCGGCTTGAAAGCTCGCCGATCTGGGTGGCTCCCACTAACTTTACAGGGTGGGTGTGCGACCAATAYAGCGTCAATTTTGGTCCACAACACATGCATGGTCACTGCTCCTGCTGCTCTGCCGCGGCTGCTGCATTTCTGGCTGCCCGCCGCGCCTCCATGGCCGCCTGCCGTGCCGCGCCCAGCGCCTTGCACACGCGGCGGYGCCCGCCCYCCCGCCAGTCGGCGTGCGAGCAGGCGGTGCCGCAGTACCACACCGCGTGGCAGGCACTGCATGCATGGGAGCGCAAAGAAGTTGGTCTTGGTTACAGAGTTGRCACAAACAGGCTGCAACATTCATTTGCGGGGCCCTAGGCCCATCCCAACAACACACCCACCCACCCACCTGCAGCACTTGCTGCCGGCCCCCTGCCGCNGCCCCCGYCCCCCCCCTGCCCTTACACATTGKCGCAGCGCAGGTAGGCACAGGAGCGCCCAGCGGCCGCCTTTGCCAGCGCCAGCCGGTGCGGCTTGTCAACGGCTGGCAGGGCATAGTATTGCTGCAGCAGGGCTGCAAGTTCAGCAGCAGGCTGTAGCAGCTGGCGCAGCTGTGCCGCGACCTCAGCAGACGAGGCAACAACTGAGAAGCGAGCCAGCCATGCCTGTCGCTGCTGCCGCAAGCTGTCGATGGCTGTGCCCAGCTGAGCAGCAAGGCTATCAGGCAGGCCGCTGGCTGCACCGTCAGCTACTGCTGCCATGGCCGCACTGTCTAGCGCTGCGAGCGTCTGAACCACTTGGTTCACTTCCCACCCCATCTGCATGGCAGGGCAAAGAAGAATCAAGGGTACGCTGAAACATGACCGCAACCGCTGCAGCTGTTTGTGTGTGCTGCATGTACCAGTAGGAGCATATGAGTGGCAAGAGGGCGGGGCCTGCAGAACAGCAGGCCACAGAGAGCAGCAGCCCATTCCTGCCCACAGCAACAAGCTGCCGACAGCAGCTCACCAGCTCGTTGGAGCCTTCATCACCGGAGGAGGAGAGGAGGCTTGCCACAGCATCCAGGCCTGACGCCAGCAGGCCGCTGCTTGCCAGTGCTGCGGCCCAGCGGCCATCCAAGACGCGCTTGTGCGCAAGCGAACCCACAGCCGTCGCTATAGTTTCAGACGTCCCCTCACCCTGCTAGCACGGCAATGCACGGCAGGTGAGCTCTGATTGATGAGCTGAACGCGAGCATTGCCATTGCAGCATGCACGTCAGGCTTTCGCCAACCAGCATCCAGACAGGCGCATCCAGCGCACACTGGAGCTGCTGCACAGGCAGTTCAGCCCCCTAAATCAACAAGCGCAAGCACCTGTGGTGCCTTAAGCAGGACTTGCAGCAGAGCCTCCACGGGGGCAAGGGCGGCCGGGCCTGCCAGGCTGGGAACCGCTTGAATTGCGATGGCCAGGCTGGACGCCAGCGCAGCGGCCACTTCCGGCATTAGTCCGGATTCCAGACGCTGGTTGCCGCCGTCGGCAGGGAAGACCGCGGCTGCCATGGCGGCAAGAGCTGCTGTAGCCTCCACATGTGCAGCGCAGGCCGCCTGCCTCTCCATTGGGGTCAGCCTGCAAGGCGGCAGGGCAGATGAACAGGTCGAATGGGTGGCAGGTCACAGTAGGTAACGTGGCACGCATTCAACAAGTAGGCAACTGAGGAGCGGATCTCCGATAGGGACAGCCTGCGCCATGCAGCCCCAGCACGCAACAGTTAGAGCGGCACTGGCCCAAGGCAGCAACATAAGTGCGCACCCTGCATTCAGCTCCGCGCCAGTGGGATCCTGCTGGAACAGCCGCCGCAGCATCTGGCAAAGGCTGAGCAGTAGCGGGAGCATGGTTGGCTGGCCCGCATGGCCAACGCTGCCTGCAGTGCCCTGCTGGCCCAGCCAGTGCACCAGCCTGCACCCCGCCAGGTGTGCCTGCAGCAGCTGGCGCCCCAGCGCAGCTGTGGCAGGGTCGGCTGCGGTGCTGCTGCCTGGAGAGATTGCCTGCAACCGCGGAACAGGGCCACAGACTGCATGAATGAGCTGTTTTGCCATCCGTCTGGCTGCCTGTCGCTGCTGACCGTCGCCGGGCAGCTGGTGCAGCGCACTGTCAAGCTGCACCAGCACTGGCTGCAGCCGAAGGCAGGCCTCTGCTGCCGCGGCCCAGACTGAGAGCTGCGCAGCTGAGCAGGGGGCGCAAAGCCAACCAGAATGGAACCCCCGTCAGACAGCTGCTGTACAGGTTGATGATTTCGGCCTGCACCTTCAAGCTGCCCAAGTCGGCCGCAGCTGCACTCGCGGCAAGGGCTCGTACCGCGCTGCACATGTGCGGCACAGCTGCTATGAGCTCCCACATTGCTGCTAGGAGCTCGTCACCCACGTCGGCTGCCGCGCTGCCCCCGCTGCTGCCGCCGCTGCCAAGTTCTGCCGCAGCAAACAGGCCCAGCCCGTTGCAGCAGGCTGCTAGCAACACAGCTGCGTGCAAGTGCATGCCGAGATAGCTGTCGCTGTGCTGCGCCAAGCCGTCTGGCAGCTCGCTCGGCACTGCCGCCACGGCAGCCACCACACCAGCGGCATGGCGCAGGGTGACCGCTGCGCCGGGCGCCTGCATGTGCCGGGCCAGACCTGACGGCAGGCGCCGCAGTGCATCAGTCAGGCAGCAGAGCGCCTTGACTTGCCTGCTGGGAGGCAGGCCAGCTGCCTCAGCGTCGGTAAACTCAGTCGTCAGGCACGGCAGGCAGCTGGTGAGCAGGGCGCCGGCGATGGCTTCTTGCGCAGCCGCATCGGCTGCGATGGCTCCTGCATGCTCCGCAAACGTATCGGTTGCCAGTGCGTTGAGGAGGCCAGTAAACTCATGGATGACACTGCCGCCTGCAGCAAGCAGTTGATGAGCAAATGGGTGGGCGAGGTAATGGGGTCAGGCATGGCGGTGGCACCGCAGTTTTGGAGAGTGGCACTGCAGCTTTCGGGGGCGGCAGAGCAGTTTGGCCGCATGGCACTAACATGGCACAAACCGCCCCTGGCAGCCTGGTACTGCGGCGCAACACACGCGTACCTTGAATGCCCCGAAATTGCATAACCCAGCCGCGCAGAGCCAGCACTGCTCGCGACACCTTCACTAGCCAATGCACCAGCTCTGCCGGCTTGGCGGTGCTGCGCGCGGATGCTCCCCCCGCATTGCCCCACTGGTCCCGCCGCAGCAGGGTGACGCAGCTTGCCACAGCCTGCAACTGCACCGCGCTGAGCGCTGCCAGCAGCCCCAGCGTGGGCTCACTTGGCTGCTGCCTTGTCGCCGCATCGGCCTCAGCCCTGTTGGTGGCGATTGCAATGCTGCTCTGCCCAACGCCAAACACCAGCTGGCAGGCTGCAGCGATGCGGAAGGCTGTGCCAGGCTGCACGCCCAGCCGGCTTGCCATCGCCGCTAGTGTGGACAGACAGCAGTAGCCGGCCGTGAGCTGCATAGCCCATGGCGGCTTGACTTCGCCGGACGCCACCCAGGCTGGCAGCGCCTCGGCTGCCTGGGGCGCCCACGCAGTGAGCGCCTCGACCAGAGCCACCATGCGCCTGTCAGGTTAAAGGTGCAGGCGACAAGGGTGAGGATGACGCATGACGGGCGGCAGCTGTACGGTATGCCCC
>JADXDR010000035.1:846245-858398 GCA_025026875.1 Chlorella ohadii
GGCATCCAGGCGCACCCAGCTGATAGCCTTCCGACACAGCTTGGGACGCGCAACGGGCCAGCGCGTTCCGGTCGGCGACAAACCCGCGGGTTCAGAGGCTGCTGACCGCTTCAGAGGCTGCTGACGGCGGACGTAACTGGCATGCACTTGACAAAGGTAAGTAGAGGCGAACGCGGCCCTGATGCTCCCGGGGAGTGCGGCCTGCTGCGCCGCGCTGGGCCACTGCTCGCCACGCGGCGCGCCACCGCTTTCGGCTGCGACTGTCATGGCTGATGTGTGCCTTCCCCCTGCTTGTTCATGCCAGCCCACACAAGCAGGGGTCGCAACCCTTGCGTTAGAGTGCATCAAGCAGCGGGCGCTGCAATGGACAGGGCAACGCAATGAGCTGCGGCGGTCGGTGTGGTTGCCAAGCGGCGGTCGGTTCCGTAGCCTGGTACATGAGCTGGCGCAGCCTCGCCTCTGCACTGCTAGGTCCAGCACTGCAAGTTTCAGCACTGCGATGATGAGGGCAGTCCTGCTAGGGCATCTGGACGCGGCGGCCGCTGCGGACGGCACAGCGGCGGCGGCGGCGGACACACTGCACAGCCTGTCTTCCGGCTGCCGCTGCCGCTGATTGATCGAAACGCTGCGATCGCCACACAAGCTTTTCAAAACGTTTTGCGGGCCAGGGATCCTCTGTCGCCGCTCGCGACAGCTTTGCTTTCCGCCACCCGCGCTCAAAAGGTCCGCTGCGCAGTCGCTTCAGTACCGCTCGTCTACTGGCGCATCGCTGGACGGCGGCGGGCTGGTACTGGAGGCGCGGGGCCGCCGCCGCCGCTGGCGTGAGTTGGCCGCCGCCGCTGGCGTGAGGCGCGGCTCCAGGCTTGCCGGCATCTGCGCCTCTGGCAGCCCATGCCTGGTGCAGACAAGCCGCACTGTTGTTGACTGCAGGGAAAACGATGCATCTGGGCTAAGCATCTTCTGCTGCTGAGCGAGTGAGCCCTCGTTGACCGGCGGACTGAAGTCTCTTCGGCCTGGGGAGCCATTAGCGTTCTGCACAGCCACCATGTCTGAGGCAAGCCAGTCGGCCTCGGCTGTCGCAGCCGTCTACTTTGTTGTGGTCAGCATCCTGGTGAGCAAGTGTGGCTGCCGCCGCCGCCGCCGCCGCTGCTGCTGCTAGCGATGCTGCTGCTAGGGAGGCAGTTTGCTGCTGGGCCTTCCGTTGCTGCCGCCCTTACCATGAAGTTCGTTTGCATATTGGCAGGGCTGCCCGCCCCTCGCTGCAACTCACCTGGACGGTATCTCTCTTTTGCATCCCTGCAGATCGGTCTGGCCACGCTGATTGTGGCCGGTCTGTGGCCATCCACCCGCCTGCCTTCGCTGCCCATTCCGTACACAGCGCTGCAGCTGATATTTGGGCTGCTCGTGGGCTTCTGCAATGTGGCAGGCGGCGCAGTCGCATACATCTCAGGCAGGAGCTGCTGTGACTGTGACGGTTTGCTGCAGTTTGTCTTTAATAGGCCATGTTGGTCTTCTGCCGCCCTGTTTGCAAGCCCTGCTTCAAACCTTGCCTGCCTGCCCTCCCTCGCTGCGCAGCCGGCATCACCGCTTGGCAGAACATCAACGCATCCCTTATTTTTGCCGTCTTCCTGCCCACTCTTGTGATGGCCTCGGCACTGGAGCTCAACTGGCACATGCTGGTGCGATTGTGTTGTACCCCCCCATCTCTGCTGCCTTCCGTGCCTGACTCCAGGGACCTGGCTGGCACAGTCGCTCTGGCGCAGCCGGCCTTGTGAGAGCAGCCGACACAACGCAGGAGCATGCAGAAAAGTGCTCGAGTGCCTGGTTGGAGGGCGCGGCAAGCTCCTCTCTGTTGTTCTGCTGGTTCCCCCTGTCGCAGAAGCGCGCCTGGGCCAACGTGTCGCTGCTCGCATTCGTCGGCACGTTCATCAACGCCGTGCTCATCACCATTGTTGGGCGGTGAGGACGGAAGTTTTAAAGGGGCATGCAATGCTCAGCGGCCGTAGATCATGCGTCAGATGCATGCCAACTGGCCGCACAGTGCATGTGGCCCCTTGCGGCATGACCGCGTTAGATGCTCAAACCACAGCCACTGCCGCTCTTCTTACCTCTTCCAACATCTTTTTGCCAATTCCAGGTTTGTGATGCCCTACTCCTGGTCCTGGAGCGAGGCCAGCCTGCTGGGAAGCATCCTCAGCGCAACCGACCCAGTCGCAGGCAAGAGCGGCCGGCTGGGCATGCTGCGCATGCTGTGCATGCCATGCGCGCCGCCTGCTGCCTGCGCTGGCCCGACCCTGCCTGCATTTGCTCAGCAGGAGCAATGAGGGTCAAGGTCCCGCCCACCCTGGGTGACTCGCCTTCCTGGCCCCACCCTGCTGCCCCAGTCACTGCGCTGATGTCGGCTGTGGGCGCATCGGAGCGGCTGCAAACCGTGATTGCCGGCGAAAGCCTGGTGAACGATGGCGTCGCCTTTGTGATGTTCGAGGTGCGTGGGCAGAGCGGCACGGCGCAGCCTGGCTGGGCGACCCTGCCTTTCAACATTCCTCCTTCCAGCATGCCGCTGTCCTTCGGCGCTTCGTTATCTGCCTTGCCTGCTTGCAAGAGGCTGCCGGTTTGCCATAGCTACCAGATGCTGAGCTTTTTTGCCTTTTTGCTTTGTGCCCTGGCGCAGATTGCTGAGAAGTGGCAGGCGGGCGAGCGCCTGACGGCCGGCAGCGTGATCGGCTTCACTTTCAAGGCAAGCTGAGCGGCAGGCGCAGCTGGCGACTGAATTCCTTACTGCAGCATGCTCTGTGCCCATCTAGAGCAACCATGTCAGTGGAACCGGCGCTGCATGGATCCCAAGGCTGTGGTCCGGCTGCACATTCCCAGGCTCCCGGCCGCTGTCCTGCATGCGGCTGCCAACCAGCAGGCTGCGCACCCACCCCACTGCAGGCGTCGTTCGGTGGCGCCGGCATGGGCATCGCCTTTGGTCTGGGCGCTGCGCTGCTACTGGCGCTCATGTTCAACAATCCGGTTGGGGAGCTGTGGGTCATTGTGGTGGCCTCCTACAGCCTCTTCATGGTCACAGACGAGGTGAGGAGGCAGAGCCGACTGCTGTCTAGTGAATGCTGATTGTGGGGAGACCGCAGTGCACCAGCAGCAGCATGCAGGTGCCCTGACCATAAGGTGTTATGCAGGCCGCGGTGGCGTCTGCCGTGTTGAGATATTTAGGCCCGCAGATTTCCCCAATTACCTGCAACAGCTGCAACCTTCCCCTGCAACACTTGCAGATCCTGGGACTGTCTGCCCTGCTGGCCCTGGTAAGCCCTGCTTAGGGTGAAAGGAATCAGGTTGCAGCATCCCACCTGCTCTGCTGCTGCCGGTGCACGTCGACTTGCATTCAGCGCTCAAACGGCCCTCTTTGCTCATCCCGCTTGCAACCCGAATGACAGGTGGCATGCGGCATGGTGTTGATTGGCTTTGGGCGCGCCTTCATCTCGCCACAAGCCCAGCCCTTCTGCCGCCACTGGTGGCGCTGGGCTGACTGGACCGCAAAGTAAGGCCTGGGGTTGGCATTTGGCGGCGGCTGGCCACACATGCCGTGTGTGCCACAGAGCATCAAACCTTGAGCTCTTGCGGGGGAAGTTGGCGCCGCTGCCTCCTGCGCTGGCTAAGGTGCCGCTGTCGGCATGCGCCTGCCACTGCTGCCGCTGCCGTCGTGCTTCTTCCACCACTTGCTGCTGCCGGCGTTGCTGCTTCTGAGCGTGCCCTCTGTCTCCCTTCCCCCTGCACAGCACCCTCATCTTCTTCCTGTCGGGGGCCCTGATCGCCTCGGAGGTCTACAAGGTGAGAGCTGCCTTCTGTGTTGTCGCTACCTGCTGCCATTAACGCTGCTCCTGCAATTTCGCTCGTCAGATGCAAGTCGTGCTTGCTTTTACCCGCAAGCTCCTTGTTCTTCTGCCTCCCTCCCCACTCTCGTAGTCCTCCACACTGACCGGGAAGGACTGGGGCTGGGCCGTGGCGCTCTGGGCCTTCATGCAAGCCATCCGCGCGGCCGGCATCGCCCTGCTGTACCCGCTGTGCAGCAGGCTTGGCTACGGTGGGTGCGGGCATTGAATGTGATTCCAGTGGTGTGCAGGGTTTGGGCGCACAGCAGAAGGGTGCACAGCTGGCTTGTGTACATCTGGCACCATGGCCATACCCCCCAGGAGCAGTGCTGCACAGTGCTTGCTCCTCTGCAAGCTGCAACCTGCCCCTTGCCTGCCCCTGCCTTCTGTCACCTCCAGGCATGAACTGGCGGGACGCACTTGTGATGACGTGGGCGGGGCTGCGAGGCGCGGTGGGCCTCGTGCTTGCGCTGTCGGTCCGCAACAGCGATGGTGCGCGTGCATGCTCCTGTGGAACTTCATACCCTGCACTAAACTCATGCGCTGATCAGGCAGCCTGTCTTTGCTGCTTTGGTCGTGGGCCGCTGTTTCGGCAGCACTAGGCTGCTAAGCAACGGAGCCATGCACTTTCCGCCAGTCCTTTCCCGCCTGTTGCAACCAATGCTGTTTTGCTTCTCCACCTGCTTCATCCCTGCAGACATGGGCAGCCTGGAGTTTCGGGAGCGGCTGTTCTTCTTTGTCGGCCTGCAGGTGTGTGGGCTAGAGAAGAGGGAGGGGCAAGGGCTCGGGGGCTCATTCGGAGCTTGGAATGAGTAGATCAGTGTGGCGTGGCATTGTGCACGGGCGCGGCATTGTGCTAGGGCGTGGCATTGTGCTAGGAGCATGCTGGCAACCCGGCAATCGCTTGCAAGCGCATGCCCCGCCGACGGCACGCCCCGCCCCGCCCCGCCTGCAGGCCCTGCTGACCGTGGTCCTGCAGGGCAGTACCATGCGGCCCCTGCTGCGCGTGCTGGGTTACTTGGATCTCTCAGGGGCAGAGCGGGCGGTGCAGCGGGCGGCCGCGCAGGCTGTCGATCAGTATGGCAAGCAGGCGAGCGTTCTGAGGCTGCTGTGCTTTGCTGTGCTGTGCATGTCCTGTGCAGGCGGCTGCAGATCTCAGCCTTCCCGCATCGCCAACCTTCCCGCATCGCTGTAAAAACAACCCTGCTTGAGCAGGCACGAGCCCAGCGCAGCGTACTGCACTGGTCACCAAGCAATCCATGCCTCCTGGCTTGCCCCTTGCGCAGGCGGAGGGCGCGGCGGAGCATCACCGGACCATCGGCCCCTGGCAGGCCCTGCTGGGGGAGCCGGATTGGAAGCAAGTGGATGAGCTTGGAGAGCTGGGAGTCGAGCGGCTGCTGGAGGGCCGGCCGGGCGAGGCGGCAACGACTGTGTCNCCTGGAAGAGCGNAACAGAGGTGGGTGTGTGCCTTGCTGCTGCTGTCTGCTGCTGGCCGTTGTACGTGGCGTTGCTGTGCCATGTGCCGGACGACCGGTGCGTTGTGGCACGTTCTGCCCAGCCTACTGTGAGCTTTCCACTGCTGCAAAGCAGAGCGGAGTTTTTGTCATCGTTGCTTGCTTGGCACCTGCTCACATGCACCGCGTTGTGACCTTTACTCCAAGCTCTGACTTCTGGTTGGCCCGGCTGCTCTTTTAACTGCCGCGCAGGACCTGCGCACCCGCGTGCTGTGCATCACGCTGGGCGCCTTTGGAGAGATGGTGGACGCACAGTTCCTGTCCCCGCCCACCTACAACCGCCTCAAGGCACGTCGCAGCAGCCTGCACCAGTGTCACACGCATCCCTCGTCATCACAAGGGCAGCACAGCAGGCTCAGCCAGCTCGCTTGTCTCACCTTTTTACATCAACTCGTGCAGTCACTGGCATCTATTGCTCCTCATCCCTGTGCACTCTCGCCCTGCAGGACGCCACTGACGCTGCAATGGACGGAGTGGCTACTGGCCTGGACAGCTGGAGTTGCCTGCAATCCAGCTTTGGCTGGCTGGCCCGGCTGCAGGCGCTGCAGGCGCGGCTGCCGCGCCGCCGCTGGCTGTCCTGGGCCCACGCTTTGGTCGGCGCAGCGCGGCATGTCGCTACCGACCGGGAGGTCGCAGCCACCACTGCCTTTGTGCTGGCACAGCGATACGCCGCTGCACAGCTGGCGGCTCTGCTGGATGCTGAAGCTGCGGTGCAGCAGGGCAAGGGCATGGATGGAGGAGCTGGCGGTATGGTGACCGGCACAACAGGTCAGCTTGCAATCCAGCCGCATCCATGCCAGCCATTGCTGTTCAGATTTGCCGAATAGCTTGCATCCACGGACGGTCCCTCAAGTGCCCCCTCTGTGTTTCCGAAACCCAACCCGCAGGCTGGCGGCCGCTGCTGCTGACGGACGTGGAGGACATTGACTGGGCGCACCGAGATGCACTGCTGGCAGATGTCCTGCGCAGCTTCCGCCGTACCGGCGGTCCTGAAAACGAGCAGCTGCGGGTGCATGCCCTGGAAACCGTGCTGGCAGAGGTGCGGCAGGCAGAGGCGGCGGCGATGGCGCACTTGCAAGCGCTGTGTGAGGCGCACCCGCGGTCGGCGCAGCGGGTGGTGACCCTTCAGACCGCCATTGCGCTGCTGGACAGAAAGGTGGACCTGCTTGCAGCACTGCAGTCGGCCGGCATGCTGGAGGCGCGGGAGGTGGGGCCGGCTCATGCCACCGCGCTGCGCCGCGTGCGCGCCCTGCGCCTCTTCCATGCCCACCTCTGATTCATTTATTGGTGCGCCACGGCATGCCTCCTAACGAACATGAACATGGCATGGTTCCTAACGAACGTGAAGATGCCTATCACCGCTTATTACCTCGAATCCACACCCAACGTACTGTGTGCCTCTCTTCCAGGCCCACCCGTGGGGCGCCGTAGGCTCAGCCAGCCTCCGCACCAGTTCTCAGCTTGAAATCATGCCCTGGCCCCTGGGACCTGCATTGTCATCTTCCACGCTCACTACTGGGGCGCCTCTCACATGTCCCCCACCTCACACCTCAAATTATCCGTGCAAGTGCAGCGTGTGTCATCTTCGAATGCATGCTTCCTCCACTGGCTGTCTGCTAGCGCTCTGTCTCGCTCGTGCTACAATTTTAAGCCCCACACAGTAGCCAGCTGTAAGGAAACCATCAAACTTTGCCAGAAGACCAATCTGTGCAGTGGTTAAAAGGCGGCTTTGGTACAGCCCATCTACTGCTGCCCTCCTGCTGCCGCCGCCGCAGCATCCGCCTCCTTGGCCGCCCGCCGCGCTGCGCCCAGAACCTTGCACATGCGGCGGTGCCCGCCCTSCCGCCAGTCGGCYTGCGAGCAGGCGGTGCCGCAGTACCACACCGCGCGGCAGGCGCTGGCAGGAGCGAATAGAAAGCGGTGGTGTAAGGACGCTGTGCATTGGAGGCAGCAGACAGCTGTAGCAGGCAACTTCACCCTTCCATGTATCTAGCTGGACACAGCTACCACCACACACAGGCCCAACTGCCCACCTGCAGCGCATGCTACCCACACCCTGGCCTGCCTTCGGCCCGCCCTCGCCGCCCAGGTTGGCGCAGCGCAGGTAGGCGCAGGAGCGACCGGCGGCCACCTGCCCCAGCGCCAGCTGCCTCTCCGCCTCAACGGCAGGCAAGGCATAGTACTGCTGCATCAGGGCTGCCAGGTCAGCGGCGGCAGGCAGCAGTGAGCGCAGCTGCGCCGCAAGCTGTGCAAGCCGCCGCCTTGCTGCCGAGCTGCCTGGCACTGCCAGCTGCCAAGGCTGGTTGGCGGTCGAATCAATCTCCAGCGCTGACATGGCAGCCTCGAATCCTTCCAACACTTGTACAGCCTGCATTCAATGAGAGTAGCTTGGGAAATGTCAAATTGTGGACACGTACACGAGTGCAATCATTGTGATTCCTGCTCATCCAAACGCAAGGCGCCCCCTTCTGCCTGCCTGATCAGCAACTTCTTGCCCAGACTCGCTCAGCTGCGCTTTAAGGTCATCTGGCAGGCCTTTGGCCGCGGCAGAGTTGACAGCCGCAGCAGCTGCGCCCACCAGCGCGTTGCATGTTCTGCCCACTTTGCCAGACAGTTGAGCGGCCTGCCGGCAGGACAAAGTGCTTGCAAGCATCAAAACTCAGGCAGCTGACACGAGCCGTAACAGTCAGCCTCAAGAGATATCTCCGCCACTGTTGCACAGCCTGGCTGCTGAGTCAATCACCCAGGAGGCATCAAGCAAGCATCTCACCCAAGAGCTTGCCAGCGGATGCCTGGCACGTCGCAGGCGCTCGACGGCCGGAAATACCGCAGCCGGCAGGCTGCTGCTGGCCAGTGCTATCGCCAAGCGCCGCTGCTCCTGCTCTGCCGCAAGGTCGAACAGACGTATCAGGCCATCCACTCGCTCCACAACAGCTTCGGAGGCCTGCAAGCAGCAACGGGTGGCGGAATGAGCAGCACCAAGTCCTCAGGAGCAGAGTGATGAACACTGCCAGAGCAGTGCATATCGCAAGCTGCCAGCTTGGTTATGCTTGGCTGCCGTCCTGGGGTGCTGCGCTTGCCTCTGGCAGATTAGACATCGCCGCTTCAAGAGGAGCCAGCAAGGCCGCGCTTGCAGCTGCAGGCAGTGCGGCTGCGGTGACAGCAGCTGCTTCCCAAAACATTGGATCACGTCCGATGTCAACCTCTACCTCTCCTGGAGCCTCCGCAGCTGCTGCAGCCGCCGCCTGCATGGCTGGCACATGCCCGGCGCACATGGCTTGCAGCTGGGTGCGCACCGCCCTGCAGCAACGTGAACAGCAGATGGTTAAGAGGATGGCACCGCAACCAAGCTCACTGCGCAAAGAACATGTGCTCACATGCTAGCAGCTGCACAACGCAGTCAACGATGCCTCGTACTTGCCTGGGTGCTTCAACCACAAACTGCAGGGCATCGCTTGCTGAGGGATGCAGCTGCCTTTGGTGCATGTTGACTGTCAGCACCAGCAGAGCGCTGAGGTTCCACTGCAGTATCCGCCACTCGTCTGCGCTTAGTTCCTCGCCTGGCAGGTGCAACGGAGCAGCCGCCGATGTGAGGGCTGCCACAAAGCGGCAGAGGCTGGTGTGCAGCGCCCACAGGTGTGCCGGCAGGCCGCCCCATGCGGCCGCCTCGTCTGGGGCCTCAGCTGCTGCCGCACTGCCATGAGCGAGCTGCCGTAGCATCCGTGCAAGCTGGCGCAGCTGGCGCGGCAGCCCATGGTTGACAGCGTTGAGCAGGCCGGAGTATAGCAGGGCTGCCTCCTCGCCTCCATGCTCCTGCCCCAGCTGAACCAGCTGGGCAAGGCATGGGGCCAGCCGCAGGCTGGCAGCCACAGCCTCAAGCCAGCAGGTGAGCTGCTGAGCACTGGAGGACACTCAGCGCAAACGTCCGTGCCTGCAGCCAGTATAAATTGTAGCAGATGCGGTCCAGGTCTTCCAGCCAGGATTGTGTGCCAGCTGGGAAGGTTGTGTCGGCCTGTGGATCGATGGCCAGAGCTGCTGCCAGCCGGGGCAGCAGGCGTGCCGCCTGCCAACGTGCTGCTGCAACTGCCGCTGCACGGCTGGCCGCCTGGGATGCAGCTGCCTCGCCTGTTTGCTGGACATCTGCTGAGTGCTTATCTGTTGATCGTTCACCAAGGGTTGCCAGAAGGGTTGCCCCTGAGGCTGACTGCATGCTCCACATTGGGCCAGCCTCGCCGCTGGGCCGGCTGGTCGGCAGGGCGAGCAGGATGGCCGCCGCATGCTCCAGTGCCATCTCTGCCCCGCCTGCCTGCAGCTGGCGCTGAAGGGCCGTTGCCAGGCTGTTGTGCCGCATGGCCCAAACCAACGCATACAGAATTTGCGCTGCATCTTTGCACTGCGGCTGCCTTGCAGGAGGCTGCCCTTGCGCGGCTGCTACCACCGCAGCTGCGGCAGGAAGGCAGTGTTCCAAAAGCACGCTGGCAATGCCTTGCTGCAGGTTTGCGTCTGCAGCAATGGCAGCTGCGTGCTTGCACCATGCATTGTCGTTGAGCAAAGCGTTGATCAGGTCGACAAAGTTAGATGAGAAGGCTTTTAGTGTACCTGCGGCCAAGGGGTAAGTGCCGTGTTTGAGCAGCCTCGATTAGACTAGCCATTACAATGTGCGCAAGCCAGTACCCACCGAGGTCTAGCTGGTCAGCGCACACCGCAAGCAGCTGCACTGCGCTGCACAGTGAGGCAAGCCATGGCAGCAGGGCCGATGGCTTGGCTGTGCTGCTGGCAAATGCTGCTGCTGCCCGTGGCGCCCTACTGGGCCGCAGCAGATCTGAGACCAGCAGAAAGATTGTGTCCAGCTGGGCGCCTGCAAGGTTTGCTGCTCGCAGAAAAGCTGGAGAAGTTGCCTGGCTGGTGGAGGCTGCAGCAACACAAGCATTCAGCACTGTCCGGCCGGGCCCAAACACTAGGCAGCTGGCCACGCCCAGCCGGAAGGCGGTCTGGTTGGACAGCTGTGATGCACTGCGAGCCAGAACAACACAGCTCTTGAAAGCCCTGCAGGCGGACACCACTTCGTCTAACAGCCAATGTGGCCCGCCGCCCGGCTGAGCCATGCTGCTGGTGGCCGCTGCCGCAAACTGCGACAGGGTGTGTGCTGCAGCCGCCAGCTCCCTGCAGGCAGGACAAGGCAACTTCAACATGACTGCAAGGTCAGAAAGCTGCAAAGCAAGGAGGGACAGCGCTCGCAGAAATCACCTGTCCAGGTTGGCAGTGGTAGTGCGGCTCAAGATATTGCCAACCACCAGGCTGTCCAGCCGGACAGCCATCCTGTTAGCATCCTCTGCTGCCGCTGATGTGGGAGCCGCGAAGTCAAAGTGCATTGGCAGGCTCTCCAGCAGAGCAGCGATGGATTCCATGGTGATGGAAACTGTGCACGGTAGGGGCAAAGCGGCGGAGGGGTGAGCAAGGCGGGCAGACAGCGCGAATGGCGCCGCAGTGGCGGCGGCGGTGGCGGCGATGGGGCCAGGGCTCGCCCAGCACCTGTTGAGGGGCAGCCGGCCTGCTCACCTTGGTCTGCTGTGCCGTCAGGAGAGCGGCGAAGCGCCTGGGAGGCGCACAGCAGGGCTGCGGGTTGTGGCAGCGAGGGGTGAAGTGCCAGTGCCCGCCCGACTTCTTCAGAGGCTGCTTGTCAGTTGCCAATCTGGTGCGGCTCTGCACTGGCGGCCCCTGCACTAGGGTTGCGCATGCATGCAGGGCGCCCTGATCGCAGGCTCGCCTCCATTCTCGATTGCATAGGAGAGCAGGGCCGCCTAATCAACCCAGATCTGGGCGTTCAGAGCTGGCACCCGCCGCCAAGCGGCAGGGTCGGCAGCGCCCACCGTGGCGGCGGCTGTGCAGAACCACCCCGAGCTGCCGAGCAGTGTGCGTCTTTTTGCCAAGCGGAATCTCTACTGCCTGCTCACTTCCATGGGATAACTTTCACTCAGAATCAGGCTGTGCATTACATGATGTCAAACCGCCGCAAGCTATACAGCGGCGGACACGCGCCTGCATGTGCATGCCCTCATGCTGCATCCTCAGACGTCAAGTGCTACCCGMGCCCTGCCGTCGCACCCGCAGCCRCAGCCGCCGCCACCTTGGCCGCCCGCCGCGCCGCGCCCAACACTCGGCACACGCGGSGGTGCCCGCCTTCCCGCCAGTCGGCGTGCGAGCAGGCGGTGCCGCAGTACCACACCGCGCGGCAGGCGCTGCACACGGGAGGGCAGAGTGCAGACATGAATGCTGCGCATGGGGGGCAACCGACGTCTATGCAGGCAAACCCCACCACTGCACACAGGTTACAACCCACAACAGGCCCACCCGCCCACCCACCTGCAGCGCATGCTGCCCACACCCTGCCCTGCAGCTGGCCCGCCCTCGCCGCCTGCCACCGTCTGCACAGAGCGGGCGGAGCCGGCGCCGGCGCCTGCTGCGCTGCGCCCGCTGTGCCGAGCCGCGACAACAGCAGTCGCTGCTGCGCCGCCATTTGGGCGCTCACTCAACTGCTGCTGCTGGGCAGCAGCAGGCTGGCCCACGTCCTGCTGCCCATGCTCCTCCGGCCCCGCTGGGTGCTCCGCCACAGCCTGCGCCGCCGCCCCCTCGCCGCCCTGCCCTGCCGCCTCCTGCGCCGCGACCTCGCCATGCGCCAGCTCGACCTTATCGGCACTCTCCACCAGCCGGAAGGCCTCCTCAGCCTGCTCTCGCAGCTCCCGAGCCCGGCGGTTGAGCAGCTCGCGAGC
>JADXDR010000035.1:861806-878718 GCA_025026875.1 Chlorella ohadii
GTACCACACCGCGCGGCAGGCGCTGTGCATTGGAGGGTGGAGCGGAGGCATGAATGCCAGGACGCTGAGCATGGGCGGCAGCAGAAGTCAGTAGAAGGCACCCCCGCCCCGTCCGAGTGCCTTTCTCCACACAGTTCACAGCCCACACAGGCCCACCCGCCCACCTGCAGCGCATGCTGCCGACGCCCTGCCCCGCCGCCGCCCCTCCCTCGCCGCCCAGGTTGGCGCAGCGCAGGTAGGCACAGCTGCGCCCAGCGGCTGCCTGTGCCAGCGCCAGCTGCCTCTCCGCCTCGACAGCTGGCAGGGCGTAGTACTGCTGCATCAGGCCTGCCAGGTCAGCGGCGGGCTGCAGCAGCGATCGCAGGCGTGCCACATGCGGGGCGGGCGGGTAACCGACCGCCACGGTGCCTTGCGCTGCCGTGTGCATGGTGATCAGGGCTGGCGGCGCTTGGTCAGCCTGCTTCAATGTGATGGAGCGGCAGTGTGTTTCCAGGGTGAATAAGGGCACTTGCCTCAGGTTGCTTGGCACTTGCTGCTCGCACACCAAGCCCACTTGGCACCCCCTTAGCTTGCCTGCTCTCGCACTCGCTGTGCCGCCTCCCTCAGCTGCACAGCAAGGCTGTCTGGTGCACCGCTCACTGCTGCAGTGTCGGCGGCCGCTACCGCTGCACATGCCAGCTGTTCGAATGAACCACTCATGCTGTTCCACAGCATAGTGGCCTGTAAAGCCAAAAAAGAGACATGGTTGCTTGGAAAATGCATGCACTTGATTTGGCATGGACGCGAACAAGCACAGCCCGCTCACACTCCATGCATCGATTCATTGCTCTCAAGGCAGCAGNNCGACNAACACCAGCACTTGGTTGGTCAGACATTGGGGCAGCAGCTCACCCGCTCATCTGCCTGAGGGTGCCTCACATGCTCCAAGCGCTCAGCGCCTGCCAATGCCGCACCCAGCAGGCTGCTACCTGCGAACGCAACTGCCAGGCGCTCTTGCTGCTCGCTGTTTGCTGCAAGGTTAAACACTCTGTTCAAGCTGCCCAGTTGCTCCAAAACAGATTCAAAAGCCTGCGATGCAGCACATGCAACCCAGCACATTCAGCAAGTTTCCATGTGCGTTCGATGCATCCGGTTGGTGCAGGCAGGATGTGCCTTGCCATCAGCTGCTTGGCTGTTTCCTGGCACCCTGCGGCAGAAGTGCTTACCTCTGGCTGCTGTCCCAGCGCTGCCTCCAGTGGGGCCACTAGTGATGTCCCTGCAGCTTCCGGCAGTACACCTGCTGCAACCGAAGCGGCCTCCAAGAGGGCCGAGCCGCTCCCACAGTCAGCCCCTGCCGCTTCTGGCGCTGCTGCCGCTGCCGCTGCTGCCACCTCTACGGCTGGCACGTGCCCAGCACAAAGGGCCTGCAGCTTGGCGTGCACCTCCCTGCAGGATTGGTGTGCATGGGGCAGGGTGAATCACTTGCAAGGTTGCAGTTGTCACTGCAGCAATACCTGTTTCTTCAGGCCTGTCCATGTTACGCGCAGCTGCACAGCCTCCCCGGCATTAGACCCAAACTTGCCAAGGTGCATAGATTGCAAAGTCCAATGCATCACTAGCTGAGGACAGCTGCATCCTGCGGTTTGCATTGACCGTCAGCAGCAGCAGGGTGCTGAGACTCCACTGCAGCGTTCGCAGCTCCCCTGCGCTGAGCCGCTCGCCTGGCAGGCGCAGCGGAGCAGCCGGCGATGTGAGGGCTACCACAAAGCGGCAGAGGCCGGTGTGCAGACCCCACAGCTGCGCTGGCAGCTGTTCCCAAGATGCAGCCTCGCCTGGTTGCTGCGCTGCTGTGCTACTGCTGAGCAACAGCGGCGGTGCCTGTGCAAGCTGGCACAGCTGGCGCGGTACCACACTTAGGACCAAGCAGAGGAGGTACAGCACTGCTGCACCGTCACAGCTGCTGCCTTGCAGCTCCCAGCGAACAGCCAGCTGCGCAAGGCAAGGGGCCAGCCGCAGGCTGGCTGCAACAGCGCCGAGCCAGCAGGCGAGCTCCGAGGCACTGCCGTTGTCCAAGCTCAGTGCAGCAGCTTGAGACATCAGCCAGCACAGACTGTGACAGGTGGCGTTTATGTCAGTCTGCCAAGTAGTGACGCCATCTGGATAGGTTGTGTGGGCCAGTGGATCATTAGCCAGGGCAGCAAGGCTGGCTGTCAGCTGGGGCAACAGGCGAGTTGCATGCCAGCCCACTGCCGCAACTGCCTCTGCTTGGCTGGCTGGCTGCGCCGCCTCGCCACGATCTGCCGTGGCTGCCTGCTGTGCATCCGCTCTAGGCAGCGCTGTCAACTGCTTTCCAATCGTTTCCAGAAGGATTGCCCCTGATGCCAGGTTTGTGCTCCAATGTCGGCCGCATGCGCCGCTCGGCCGACTGGTGGGCAGGGCGCGCACAATCGCTGCAGCATGCTCCAGTGCACCCTCTGCCCCGCCTGCCAGAAGCTGGCACTGAAGGGCTGTTGCCAGGCTGCTGCGCAACATGACAGACGTTGTGGCATACAGCATCTGTGCTGCATCTACGCACGGGCGCTGCCCTGCAGGAGGCTGCCCATGCTCCACTGCCACGACCTCTGCTGTGGCGGGAAGGCAGCAGCCCAGCAGCACACTGACAATGGCTTGCTGCAGGGCCGGGTCGCCAGCAATGGCAGCAGCATGCTTGCCCCACGCTCTATTGATCAGCATATTGTGGATCAGGGTGGCATAGTTGTACGCCAAGCCCTGGCGTGCTTCTGCAGGCAGGTGGGCGATAAATTTGCTTGGTTGAAGGCAATACTCAGTGTAATTGAATGCGAAACTCAGTGCAAAAGGCTACCAGCAGTACTCACTTTGACCACTTTGGCTTGCCAGCGGCAGTGCAGCCGACAGTGCTGCCAGCCAGGGCAGCAGGGCTGACGGCTTGGCTGTGCTGCTGGCAAATGCTGCTGCCGCCTGCGGCCGGCTGCTGGGCTGCCATATATCTGAAACCAGGGAACCAACTGACTCCAGCTGGGTGGCTGCAACTTTGGCCAACCAGCATACGTTTGCAGGACCGCCATAGCTGGATGTGGCCACGGCAATGCAAGCGTGCAGTGATGCCAGTCCGGGCCCAAACAGCAGGCTGCTTGCGGCTGCGATGTTAAGGGCGGTCTGACTGGACAGCTGTGCTGTGCCACGAGCCAGTATCATGCAGCTCCTCAGCACACAGCAGGCGGACGCAACTTGATCCAGAAAGTTGTCCGACCGCCAGGCTGAGCCAGGGCGCAGGTGGCTGCTGCCGAAAACTCCAGCAGCGTGTGCGCTGCTGCTGCCAGCCGCCTGCAGGCAGCATCACAGAACTTCCAAGCTTGGCGTATCGCAAGGCAATCGCATGGCAAGAGGAAAGTTGAACATGAATAAGAGTCACCTGTCAAGTCCAGCAGCATCGGTGCCGCCCATGCCGCCGCGGCCACTCTCAAATGCGAGGTCGCTGAGCCGAACCGCCATGCTCTCAGCGGCCTTTGCCGCTGCAGGGGCGGGCGCCACTCTGCCGAAATGCGTTGGCAGGCTCTCCAACAGCTGCTCAATTGACGCCATAGCGCTGGTAAATCACTGCAAGGAAGGGGCGGACCGGCGTTGGGGTGAGCGTGGCAGGCAGGCGGCGCTGCCGCCTCGAGCGGCACCAGAGCGGCGGCGGCGGCCAGGCCCTGGGCTCACCAGAGCCTCTGCTGAGGGCGGCCGGCCTGCACCTTGCTACTTTGTGCGTTCAAGGTCTAAGTAAGCCTGGGCAGAACGCAGGGCTGGCTGCGGGCTGTGTGTTTGCTGCGCAGGGGCTCAGTGCCCGCCTAACTTCTGCAAAGGCTGACTTGTGCGCTGCCAAGTGGTGCGGCTGCTTATGGCGGCCCCTGCACTTAGGGTTTCCATGCAAAGCCGCATGAAGGGCATATTGCTGAAAAGCTTGTCCCATTGTCAATCCATTTACCGTGCAACATGCAGGTGCACATGGCCCACCTGCCAGACGGCTCCCAGGAGCTGGCGGCCGCCGCCGACCTCTCACTTACCTTGGACGGCTGCACGCTGCCCTTGCACAGCGTGGTGCTGGCCACTGGAAGCCTCGTGCTGCGCACCACCCTGCTCGGCACTAGAAATGCCGCAGGCAGTAGCGCTGGGGGACACAGCGCCAGCGGCGGCAGCCTCGACCCCACAGCGGCGTCGGCGGTGCAGCGGGCGTTTGAGGGGCACAGCAAGGAGGACGTATCACAGTTTCTGAAGTTCCTGTACAATCCGACAGATGTGGCACACGCACCGGCCACATTGCAAGCTCTCCGCAGCACAATTGTGCTCGCAGACAAGCTGGATGCGCCACAGGTGCTGCAGGTGCGGGCACGCAAGGCGCCCATATGCACGTCACACAGCCAAGCGGCTTGATTGTCTGCCGTTGCTGCAAGCTGACGGTCAGAGGCATCTGCCCAGCTAGTGCCATTGCGGCACTTTAAACCATTCCTGCCTTCAATTCCTGCAGGCGTGCGACTGGCACTTGGCACGCTCGGCGACCGGCGATTGGGTGGAGTGGCTGCGGCTGGCGGACGCGTGTGGCATGCCGCACCTGCTGCGCAAGGCAGCGCACGGCGTGCTCAGCACCACGCTGCAGTATGGGGGTGACAACGACATGCAGAGGAGGGTGGCCAGCTTGCTGGAACTCTGTGAAGGCCTGAAGTCAAGCATTTATCAAATGCTGCTGCAGGCTGTGCTGCACGGAGTGCTAGAGACCGGATTGAGCGGAGAGGTAGTCGCCAACTTGCCCTCCTTGGCCAACTGGCAGCTGCCGCCCCCATCTCCCACTTGACTTGCCCATCCGCCAGAGCTTGCCTGCACAGTTGCACAGCTGCACACCTCGCGTGGGTGTGCCTACATTAAATCATTGGCACAAAGCCATGTAAGTTGCAAGCTTGTCACAGCAGGTCCCAGCTGGGCGTGTCGCCTCTGCCGCCGGTGCCAGCTGCTGCTCCCCAGTCCTCCCAAACCTCCTCCTCCTCGTCTTCCTGGCCGCCGCTGCCACCAGTGCCGCCTTTGGGTGCCTCCTGCTGCTGCGCCTGCGGCCGCGCCAGCCGGCTGCCGCCCTGCCGCGGCGCTGCGTCCCCAGCGCCGCCGCCTCCTCGGCCGCCGGCCCCTGTCTTGGCAGTCGAGCGCTGCAGCTGGCGGCGCTGCCGCGCGCGGCGCTGGTGGGAGGGTGTGCGGCCATCAGAGCACACAGGGCAGAACCAGTCGCCGCTGGGCACGCCCCGCAGGCCGCAGCAGCGCGGGTGGTACACAGAAGGGCAGCCGTCACAGAGCAACAGGTCACCTGTTGATACACGAGGAGGCCAGCAGAGAGCAGGAGGGGTTGGAAGCGGAAGTGCTGTCCAAAGCATGTGTGCTGGTGCACTTGCAACTGCAACGGAGGGCTGCTGGCAAGCGGGTGAGATAACAAGGCTGCTGCATTCCTCGCTGCAACCCACCCTGGTCGCTGCCGCAGGCGGCGCAGCGGTCGTCGTGGCTGTCGGGCGCCTCAGTGACCACATCAGACTCTGCTTGGAGAGTGGGGAGTTAAGGAAGGGGCATGCGACTGCTGCTAGATGCTCACATACGCGACGCAATACCTGTCTGCACTGCCATGTGGCGACCACTAGCACCAGCTGCACCCCTCCAGCCGCACGTGCACTATACCGAGCGCCNAGTGGCCTGCTGGCACAACGCATCAAATCGTCACATAACACTGACCGTTCACAAGGAAGGAGTCCTCCAGATCGTACTCATCGTCTTCCGGATCTCCATAGCCAGCTGCCCCTTCCTCATACAGCTGTCGCCCGCCGCCGCCGCCCGCCGCCCGCAAGCCCAGCTGTCCGCCGCCGGGCGGGCCGCTGGCACCAGGGGTGTCTTGGAACTGCAAGTGGGCGCCAATGAGGGCACTGGGGAAGCACATTCGTGATCTGTGGGAGCATCAGGAGCAGCCTCGGCTGCCAACCAAGGCAGGCAGGCAGCAGACAGCGCGATTCAAACTCTTTGCTGCCGCCCTGATCAAAATCAGAGAGCCCACCTGCTGCTCGCGCTGCGCGCGCCGCTGCTGCATGAGGCGGAAGGCAGCCAGGGGCGAGGGCGAAGCGCCATGGAAGGGGCTGCGGGCATGGAGGATGGAGCAAATGTGTGTTTGATTGTGCTGTAACAATTCATGCTGCCACTGCAATGTAGCTGCCCGCTGCTACACAGATTTGCAGCCCTTGATACAGCCTGCAGCTGAGGTGACTGGAGGCACACAGCATGCAGCCATGCTGAGTTGGCAGCGCCTCACCGGACGATGGTGCTGGGCGGCTCGGAGGCGGAGGCGGGGGTGGCATCGTCAATGAACTCAGCTAGGAACCCGTCGTCCTCTTCAATCTCGTCACCTGCAGCCAATGAATGCAAGGGCATCAGCTGGCGGGACAGCAAGCAGCTGGCCCACGAGAAGCGACTGATGGCGCAGCAGCACTAACACAGTGAACCCAGTAGACAGCTGGGGCGACAACTCAGCAAGCTCGATGCCCCGCCGCACCTGAGTCGTCGTCACCAGACAGTCCAGCCTCGACATCCAG
Source organism: Chlorella ohadii (assembly GCA_025026875.1). NCBI lineage: Eukaryota > Viridiplantae > Chlorophyta > Trebouxiophyceae > Chlorellales > Chlorellaceae > Chlorella > Chlorella ohadii. The sequence goes on from JADXDR010000035.1 coordinate 868,400, forward strand.
AAACGAAGCAGCCCTCCGCCGTGCCTCAGCCCGCCGCTGCTTGCGCTCCTGCGCCCCAATCAGCTGCTCCTGCCGCCGCCGCTGCGCCGCCCGTGCAGCGTCGCCCCCAGCTGCTGCAGGCACAGCCGCGCTGGGGCCGGGCCGGCCTGCCCCAGCGCCTCTGCCGCTGCCTGCTGCTGCTGCTGCGCCACGCTGCAGGCGGCGCAAGTTGCCGCCGTTGCCCTGCTGCTGCGGCTGCTGTGGCCGGGGCAGTGTGGCTGGGCTGGCGTTGCTGTCTGCTACCAGTGCCGCCTGCTGCCGCCGCCCGAATACTGGCATTTCTCCCGGCGTCTGGCTGTCGTCAATGACAAATGCCGCCTTCCGGCGGCCTGCTGCAGCCGCCCCTGCTCCTACTGCTGCTGCTCCTGCAGCAGGCTGCCACTCAGGCGTCTGGCTGTCGGCCACCACGAATGCTGCCCGCCGCCGCCCGGCCGGCACCACACCACTGGGCACGGAGGCAGGGGTGGCATCTGCTGCTGCACCTGCCTCGCCGCCTGCCACTGCAGGCAAGCCGCCTGCAGCACCAGCAGCGCCCTGGCCGCCGGCTAGTTGTCGACCTTGCTGCGGAGTGTGTTGGGGTGGCGGCGCTGGCCGGAAGGAAAACTCTTCCTGCTGTTGGGCCTGCTGCGGGGGTTGTTGCTGCTGTGGTGCCTGCTGTTGGTGGCGCTGCTGCTGCTGTGGTACCTGCTGCTGCTGCTGCTGTTGCTGTGGCGGTAGCACCGGCCTTGCCGGCTGGGCGCCATACACAGCATCATCGTCCCAGCTGTCTTCCGACTCACCTCCCAGGTCAGTCTCTGCAACTGCCTGCTGTGGTTGCTGCTGCGGAGGCGGTGGTTGCTGCTGCGGTGGCTGTGGCTGGGCAGCCTGATGTTGCAGCTGTTGCACCTGTGGCGGTGCCTGGGTTGGTACCCGCTGCTGTTGCTGCCCGCTGGCATCGCCGCTGCCCTGCCAGCTGGGACTGCTCGCCAGGTCCAGGCAGTCAGCAGCGTTGCCAAAGCAGCCATCATCTAGCACGTCGGGCGGCTCCCTCCAGCTGCCGCCGCCACCACTAGCCATCAACGGACTGGCGTCATCTGGCTGTTGCTGCGGCGGTAGCTGCGGGTGGCGCTGCTGCTGGGGCTGTTGCGGCTGAGGCTGCCACCCCTTGTGCAGCGGTGGGCTGCGCTGATCCAGCCGGCCAGCTGGCGCTGCTGCCCAGGCTGGCTGCTGCGCTTGCTCCTGCTGCCACTGCGCCTGTCGCTGCATCCAAACCGGTTGTTGTCCTGCAGCCTGGGCTGGCCACCGCTGCAGCTGCTGCCCCCACCCACCTAGCCAAGGCCGGCTGGCGTTCGCTGCAGCAGGCGCCTGTTGCTGCTGTTGCTGCTCTTGCATGCGGGGGTGCAGAGCTGGAGGCGGAGGGCCTTGTGCAACCTGCACCGAGGGGTTGCCTGGCAGGCTGTCGGGGGCTGGGGATGCTGTGAGCTGCCGCTGGCTGGCTTTCAGCTTCTGCTTGCGCTTGCGCAATGGCACATCTTCCTCATCCTCCTCTTGCTGCCCTATTGGTGCTGGTGAAGGCTGCGCTGCCTGCTGCAAACTCGCAGGAGTGTGCTGAGGCTGCTGCGCTGGTTGCTGCACCTGCTGCTGTGGCGCAGGCGGCCGTGGCGGCCGATGCTGCACTGCCTGCTGCGGCTGGGCCGCTCGCTGCTGCTGCACTACCTGCTGTGGCGGCCTCTGTTGCAATGCCTGCTGCTGGCGGGAGCTCCGTGCCTGCCGTTGCCGCTTTGCCAACGGCAGATCCTCCTCCGCCACATCAGAAGGCCCCTGTTGAGCTGCCTGCCACGCCTGCTGCGGCAGCTGGGCAGGGTAGCCAATGCCGCCAGCCGGCTGCCAAAGCCGCTGCTGCTCTGGGCTGGCATCTGCAGGCACACCGGCAGCTTCCTCCATCTCCTCTTCCTCCAGCGCCTGCCGCTGCCGCTGCCGCCGCCGCCGTTCGGCGCTGCCAACCTGCGAGCGTGGGCGTGCCTGCTGCTGCTGGGGCTGTAGCGCAGGCTGCACGTGCAGTGCGCCAGCCGCCTGTTGCGGCACATTAGGCCTGCCCGGCGCCGGCTGCTGCGCTCCCCTGCCGCTGCCGCCCTTGCGCTGCTGCAGCCGCTGCGCCAACGGCAGCTGGGAGTATGTGATCTCTCCAGGGTCGCCAGGCTGGCTCTGAGAAGCATTCTCCTTGCCCTCATCCTCCTCTTCCTGCGACCGCGGCTGTGTAGCCTGCTGTGACAGTGACTCGGCTGCAGGGCTGGGCGGCTGGCCTGCTGGCGGGTTGGGCAGCGGTTTGAGGGCTGGCTGCCCCAANGGGCCCAACGTGCTGCTTNGCGCTGCGCCTGCAGCAGGCAAAGGGTAGGAGTTCAATTATATACCATGTCAGCAACTGAAGCAAGGCCTCAGCACACAGAGCACAACCGTCATTCAACAGACATATATGGTTCATCCTCTGCCTCGCACCAGTGGCATCTGGGACAGGCTACACTCCTCCTCCTCTTCCTCAGCGGGTTGCCACTGCTGCTGCTGCTTCTGAGGGGCCAGCGCCTGCTGCTGGTGCTGAGGAGGCAGCCCGGCTCCCTGCTGCCGCTGCCGCTGTGCCAACGGCACCTGCGACATGCTCGGCTCTTCTTCTGGCTCATGGGCAGCCAGCGCCTCTGGCGGCTGCTGGTGCGCTTGTCGCCGCTGGGCCAGCGGCACTTGAGACAGGCTGGGCTCCCCAGCATCCTCAGGGGCCGCCTGCTGCTGCTGCACCTGTACCACAGGCTGTGCCCAAGGCTGCTGGTGCCGCTGCGGCTGGTGCCAGGACTGCTGTTGCTGCTGCTGCTGTGCCCCATGCGGGCCTGTCGGTGCAGCCTGCCACTGCTGCTGCTCTGCTTGTGCTTGCTGCTGCTGCTGCTGAGGGTGCTGAGGCTGCAGCTGCTGATGCGGCACAGCATCTTCCTCTGAATCATCAGCAAGGTCAATGACGTCAATGTCGCCCCAGCCTGCTGCCGCCGCCGCAGCAGCTGCCTGATCATCAGCCCAGCCCGCTGCTGCCGCCGTGGCTGCCGCCCGCTCGTCGGCCCAGCCTGCTGCTGCGGCAGGCCCTGCTAATGCAACTGCATCTGGCAATGGCTCCGCCTGCTGTGGGTGAGGCTGCAGCTCTGGCGCGGCAGCTGCAGGCGCAGCCAGCGGCTGCAGGTTGGCTCCCAGGGATGGCTCAGCCGCTGGTGGCTCCTCAGGAGGGGCCGGCTCTGCAAGCTCTGCTGCTGCCGCCTTGCCGCCTGCTGCTGCCTTGGCGCTCTGTGGAATAAGTACGGCAAGCATGTAGGGTCAACAGCTGATGCTCAATGCAGATTGGCAAGGCAAGCCACAGCACACTAACTGCAACTCTCCTCTCCTCATGTGGAAACCACCAAGTGCACGCACCTTGCGCTTCTTTGGCTGTGCCTCAGCTGCTGCAGCATCTGCCTGCCCCTCTGCTGCTGCTGCTGCTGCCGCAGGCTTACGCTTGCGAGGCTTGCTGACCTTGCCCGACTTCTTGCCAGCTGCTGCAGCCGGCGCCGGTGCTGGTGCTGCTGCCGGGGCTGCCGCTTGTGCTACTGCGGCCGCATCTGCTGCATGGGCCGCAGGCTCTGCCGGCTGCTGGCCAGCTGGGGCTGCACCTGCTGCCGCCAGGAAAGCCCAGCGATGGGCTGCTGCTGGGTCGTCAAACCTGAGCAGGCCTTGCTCGATGGCCCCTCCTGGCTGTGCTCTCCGCCTCAGCACCAGCCCATCTTCCGCCAGCAGCGGCGGCAGCACTGGCTGCTGCTGGCTGGGCGGCGGGGTGGGCACAGGTGCTGCGTGCGCCTCGCCCGCTTTCGGCAGTGCCGTACCTGCGTCCTGTGATGCCTTGCTGCCGCTGGACTGGCTAAGGTTGGGCGCTGCAGCTGGGGCGCCCACTGCAGCAAGCAGCGCCTCCAGGGTAGGCGGCGGGGCGATGGCCAGCCTGCCAGCCCTATCCCAGCGCAGCACAGCGCCCGAGGCCTCAGGGAACAGCAGCTGGTGCTGCACAGCCGGCCGCTCCCGCGGCTCCTGCTCCCGCTGCTGCAGTGGAGGCGCCAGCTGGCCAGCAGGCATTGGGGAGCCTGCCTTTGGCACTCCTGCTGCCGGTGGCTGCATTCTGCTATACTCCAAGAGCAAGTCGGCATCGTCATCAGAGCCGCCAAAGCTGCCCGGGCCATCCCACAGCTCATCGACCACCGCCGCCGCAACTGCTGCTGCCTCATCTGCTGCGCCTGCTGCCCCCGCTGCGCCGCCAGCTGGCACCAGCTCGGCATCGCAGCTGCCATCCAGCACCACCACTTCCTCCGCCCTGCCACGCTTGCTGGCCTTGCCCCTGCCGCTGCCTTTGGCCTTGCCGCCAGCTCTGCCGCTGGCCTTGCCACCGCTGCCGCCTTCCGCAATGCCTGCTGCATCCTCCGAGCCGCCAGCTGCCATCAGCGCCTCAAACTCCTCTGCTGCCTCCGCCACAGGCTCAAACTGCCAGGTCGCCGCTGCCCCTGCCGCCCCTTGGCCGATGCCATCTCCAGCAGCATCATGCCGCTCTCCATCAGAGTCGCTGTCAATCACAGCCGCTGCACCCCGGCCGCTGGGCCGCCGCTTTGCCAGACCCCGCCCGCCGCGACCGCTGGCGGTTCCCCGCCCGCTGCCGCGCGCCTTGCTGCTGCCCCGGCCCCGACCGCGCCCCGATACCTTGGCTTCTGGCTCCTGCAGGCAGTAGAGCGGCGAAGAGGGTGGTGCACTGTAGTTGCTGGAAAGCACTGACGCCCAGGCTTGCAATTTTGCTTGCCACAGCATACCACAATTTTGGACTCACAAGTTGCAATTTGCAGCGCACATGACTCAACAACCCTGCCCGCTGTCACGCACGCACCTTCTCGGGAGTGTGCTCCACTGCCACGTCCATGCGCTGAGGCTCGTAGGCATGCGGCAGCATGCGCGGCGCGCGTTCCCACATGTCAAAGCCCCGCTGGCTGCGCAGCTTGCGGTGCAGCGCCTTGGTGTTCTGAGAGAGGAAGGCAATGAGCAGGGGGTGGGAGGGAGGCTTGAGAGGGAGGGTGTACAGAACGAGAGCTGCTCAAGGAGGGAGCTGGTGATCCGAGAAGGTCACGATGCTCCAATAAGTGCAGCACGCAGCCTGGCTGCAGCAAGCTCAACTCTATGCAACAGATGGCCATGGCAGTTCCTCTTTCGCACCTCCTCAATCTTGTTGTAGGCCTCGGCCTCCCGCCCCGCCGCAAGGATGTACACCACCCGGCCCTCCTGCAACAGACGCAGCAAGACGTAAGACACGGCAGTGCGGGAGGTGCAGAACAGATGGGCGCATGTGTGGCCAGACAACCACCAGGGAGCAAACCAGGCCAGAGTGCGCCTCCTCGTACAGAACGAATGGCAACTGCCCGTGCCGTGTTCAGCAGACAGTGCACACCTTGTGCCGCCCCGTGCGGCCCATGCGCTGGATGGAGCGGGTGGGGGAGGAGGTGGCGTCGTAGCACACGATGAGGTCCACCTGTGGTTATGTGACGTGGCAGGCAGAGCGCTTTCAGCGCACTTCTGCAGGCGCACGGGAGACCCGGCAAGCAGACCGCTGCAGCCAACAAGGAAGTTGCAAGGGGCTGGTCTCTGCCTGATCAGTGCGCCATGCTTGCCTGGGGGATGTCCAGGCCCTCCTCGCCGATGCAGGTGGCCACCAGGCAGTTGAAGGCGCCGGACCTGCGTGAAAGTGCACGGGAGTGCATGCTTCAGCGAGTGACGAGCATGCCCAGTGGTCAGGCGGCGGTGCAATCATTCAGCGGGCAGCGCACGAACGCTGCATGCTGCTTCGACAGCGTACCTGAACCCCTGTGCACTTCCTGGCCCGGCACGATACAGTGCGAGCAGAGTCAACCAGCAATTAGCAAAACGAAACAGCAGGTACCGCACCTGAACCCCTGCAACACCTCCTTCTGCTCCTTCTGGCTCATGCCCGCCCCGTTCTTGCCTGCCGCGCCCTGCCCAATGAAGGCCCTGCGACAGTGGAGGGAGTGAGAGTAAGGGCACCTTCAGTCAAGATTGGTTGATTGATGCACACAAGCCTTCCCGCAAAGAGTCTGCAGTGCAGCAACACACATCCACAGCCACGCGCCCCCATGCCATTGCCGACCTGGCTGTGATGAGCGGCTCATGCTGGCGCAGCGCCTCACAGATGCCCATCACGCCCTCGCGGTAGTTGGTGAACACAATGGCCCGCCCGCTGCCGCCCGCTTCGAGCGTCTGCAGTACCAACGGCGGCATAGAGGCGGCTAGTTCGTGAACATGATAAACCGCTCATTGACACCCGCCTCAAGCATCTGCACAGCCAGTCGTGGCAGGATGCACATCAACCACTTCAATTTCGTTCTGATGCACAGGTCGCATCAGACAGAAGTGTCAGGTAAACATATCCACAAAGGCACCTGGTAGTGCTGGCGCAGCGTCTGCACCAGCGCCGCCAGCTTGGGCGAGCTGCTGCCGTTGCGCACCACTGACTCCAGCGTCTGGCGGAACTGCAGCAGAACATGACAGAGGCAGGGGCTGGTGGGCAGCCACACGCTGGTGGGCAGCGGCCCCACCGTAACCCCTCAAAAGGAGCCAGACAGCGCTTGCTGTGCACTCTCAGTAGATCACACGCACCCCCCAAGGCTCACGTGCGCAAACAGGCTGTTGGACACCAGCGCCCGCATGTAGTTGTCGCTGCACTTGGCGTTGAGGTAGGACAGCGCCTGCAGGGTGGTGGGGCCATTGGTGGGTGGGTGGGTGGCATATGCAGCGTGCGTGATAACTCATTCCAAGAGGAGCTGCTGCCAGCACCAGCCTGAAGCACCCACCTGCCCCACACCCAGAACGCCCACACCCACACCCCCCGGCACGAGCCACCCACCTGCCCCACACCGTACTGGTCCAGCTGGTCTCGGACCTGCACCAGCGCCATGGCCTGCAGTGCAGAAGGTGTGGGAGTGTTTAGTATCAATGCTTCTACTGCACTCCACTTCGGGATTGCCTGGCACTTGCTGCCACTCGGAACCCGGCCGAGTACAGCAATTTTGCAGCGTTGCCACACTGCGCAGCCTCCCAGCACAGCCCGACTGCTGCCAGCTCGCCTGTGAAAAGGCGGTGAAGTATGGGTTGGGCCCGCGCCCGCCGCTGTTGGACACAGCATTGCGCGCCTGCAGGTGCGTGGCGCTCAGCGATGCAAAACATTAGCGTCAGGGCAGACAGCAAAGGCGTGCGTCAATTGACTGTTATGCCTGTACTGCCATCTGCAAATATCGCAAATGCAGCAACGCTCATACAACTGCCCAAATAGCTGCCTACCTGCATGAGCATGAAGTGGTGCACCGAGTCTGGGTTCGGATTGCCCGTGTAGACCTGCAGGGTGGAGTCAAGCGTACTGGAAGCTTACCGGCACTGCCTTGCATGGCGCAGTCAGCTGCCACCAGCATAGCAGCACAGCATGGCACAAGAGCAGCCGCTGGCACCAGACGTGTGCCCTGGTTTGCAGTACTTGACTTGCGCATACAGCTGCAGCAATCCATACCAGCAGGCTGCGAGAGGGCGCGCCAGGCCCCACCTCAACCTACCCGATCGCGCAGCAACGGCTGCAGTGCATTTCGGATCAGGCCCAGCAGCTGTGAGCGCAGCTGCTCCGCCTCGCGGCTGGGGTGCACGATTTGCACTGCACACAAGGTGCGGGTTGGGGCGGCAGGGAGTGTGAAACGGGGATAGGGGCCTGAAAGGATGAAACAGCATCGACCATACCCACGTTGGCTTGCGCAGCCCACCACCCACAGAAAATGCGCCTCTCACCGCTGATGTCCTTGGGGTGCGTGTAGCGCGCCACATCCGGGTCCTGCTCCGTGCGGAATTCAATGGCGCCGATCATCAGGTTGGTGACCACCTCCTGGTGAAAAGAGAGAGGCGACGGAATACATTGATGGGCAGGTCAGTGCGGAACTCAGTTGCGCCTATCAGAGGCTGGCCTCTTGTCAGAGGTAAGCATCAGGACAACATCAGCTTGCTTTAGCTGTACAACGCCCGCCAGCCTCCCTCCTGGCGTCCCTCAGCAGCCCCTTGCTAACCCATTGCTTGCCTGCACTTTGGCGCCGTCCGCCCCAGGCGTGGCCGACAGGCCCAGCACCCGGAACTTGCAGCGCGCCTCACGCATGTGGGTCACCGCCCTGACGATCTCAGAGTTGCCTGTGGGTGGTGGGTGTGAGGGATGGTGGGCGGCTTGCAAGCAGAGCGGCTCTAGGGCCGATGCAGGTTGTTGTCAACGATGCCCAGCTCCAAGCGCCGGCCGAAGCCCCAGGCCCATCCACGCTGCACGGAACCAAAAGGCAATCAAGGCATGCCACAGTTCTAGCGCACCTGTGGCGCGGTGGCACTCGTCCACAACCAGGCACACCACCTGGTCGTACGGGCAGATGCCTGCATATGGAGGGATGCAAGTGATGCCGAGTGCGTATGGAGGGATGCAAGCATCTGTCATTTCGAATGCTGCAAGCAGCCAGCTGAGCAGCTGCCTACTGCGTGCTCCCTATGCACTGGCAGTTTGTCAAGGCACAGGCGGCCCCGCATCCCTTCGCCCATGGTTACACTCACCGCGGCGCACGTCGTTCCAGAAGGTCTGGGGCGTGCAGAAGAAGATGCGCTTGATGCCGCCCTGCCACAGCTCCTTGCGCGCCTCGGGGTTGATGTTGCCTGGGAGGTGACGCAGGATTGATACATTGGTTTAGTCGGAGAATGTTCAGGCTGCAAAACATCTGCAGGCAGGCGTGGGCTGCAGTCAGTGCAGGCATTTGCCAGCCCACCTGNCCCCTCCTTGAAAGCAGCCAAGAGTTTTACACCGAGCTGGTCCTGGCAAGCCCGCCCACCTGTGATTTCGCAGAAGCCCGCCTTGCTCATGCCCATGAAGGAGTGGCAGGCGTCCACCTGCTGCGCCACCAGCGGCTTGGTGGGCGCCATGAACACCACCTTGCCCTGCGGCAGCAGAGCGGGCAGATGTGCAGGGTTGAGTAACGGTGAGTGAGAGCTGCGCCACCAGCGGCTTGGTGGGAGCCACGAACACCACCTTGCCCTGCGGCAGGCAGGGTTGATGAGTTGGGTGGGCAGGGGGAGCAGGGTTGGTGAGTTGAGTGGGCAGGGAGAGCAGGGTTCATGAGCTGAGTGGGCGAGGCCTGGCTTGGCCAGGCATGCCTGCATGCTGGATGGATACCAACCATACCCTGAGCACACATGTCAGCAGATGACACACCAGCAGCAACAAGTCGGCGGCAGCGGCAAACAAGCAATCATATGCATGCGCATGCCAGCCTGTCCCACCTCTGGGAACCAGCGCGCAAAGTTGTGCATGACCACGGCCGCAATCAGCGTCTTGCCCAGCCCGGNGGGCAGGCACACCAGCGTGTTGGTCAGCAGCGCGGTCTGGAAAGAAATGAAGAAAGGAATGGAAGCGGCGGGCAAGTTGGTCATTGTCGCTGCAACTGCTCCCGCGCACTGTGCAAGGCAACGGCACNTTTGCAACCCTACGTCAGCCACAGTCAGATCTGCACATGGTTAAACAGCAGCGCCCTGCAGACCTGGATGCAGGCCATCTGGTACTCTCGCTGCGTCACGCCTTTTGGGAACACCCAGTGGCGGGCGGAGACCCTGCGGAGGCGAGTGACACCGGATTGGGGAGCTCAGCCCTTGCTTGGATGTTGGAGGCTGGGTGACAACCATAACCGCAGCAGCAGCACCACGGCAGCCTCAATTTGCACTGCATTCAAGCCAGGCCCTCAAACAACACAGCTCACGCTTGGCCCTCTCCCGCGCACCTGTGCAGCCGGATGCCGCCGCTGGTGGTGTTGACTGGGATGAGATCACCCTCCGCCCCCTCGCCTCCTAGCTCAGCATCGCCAAAAGGAGAAGCGCCGCTGCCACTTGCGCCGCCGCCTCCGCCCCAGCGGGCAGCAGCGGGAGTGACCGCCTCTGGCCCATCTGCGTCTGCGCCACCAAGCGGGAAGGCCGGCTGCCACGGCTGCTGGTCAGGCGGCAGCTGCCACCGCTGGGGCTGCTGCTGTGCCTGCTGCGGAGGTCCAAGTTGGGGCCGGGTCTCCGTAGCCTGCCGCTGCTGCTGCGCCTGCTGCTGCTGCTGTGCCTGCTGCGGAGGTCCAAGTTGGGGCCGGGTCTCCGTAGCCTGCCGCCGCTGCTGCGCCTGCTGCTGCTGCTGTGGTGGCTGCTGCCAC
>JADXDR010000035.1:879842-913692 GCA_025026875.1 Chlorella ohadii
GCCCCCACCGCGGCTCTGCCATGCGCCCGCATTCGCCTGCTGCTGGGCGGGCGCAGGAGGGGGCTGGCCGTGCCGCTGCGCGAGGGCTTGGCGCTCCAGCGCCTCCAGCGCCGCCAGGTCCTGCACAGATGGATCGGTCGGAGCATCATCTATGCCAAGATCGCTTCACGGCGAGCCTCTCCGCCCCACAACCAAACTCGGCATTCGGCGCGCACCAGCTCCTCGTCCGAGTCCATCGCTTATCGTGGGCGATTCATGTCTGATGCCAGAAGCGAAACAAGCCCGCGGAGGGGCATGCCGCCCCTGCCAGCGGCGGTGGTGCGGCGGCGGGCCTGCTGGGCCTTTTGTGCCTCTCGATGGTGCACAGCGTGCATACATCAGGCTGCGTCTGCAAGGGTGGGTAGGTTCACCGCCAGAAAAGTGTTCTCAACGATGTCTGCTTCGATGATGGAGCTTGGCATCTGACCGGCCTCGGCTGTGCAGAAGCAGCGGCCGCTGCTTGCGCGCCCGCTGGCCACATCAACGAAGTGTGCGTGCTCAGGCTCACTGCCGTACATTGATTGCCAGGCATCCGTCCCTTGCACCTTCCACTACACATCTCCCGGCTTGCAGTTTACAAATATGATGACATCTTGACAGTGTGAGAAAGAGAACGCTGAAGGTAAACTTATTGGTCGAGGTGCGTGGCATAAGTGAAAGAATAGCCTGATGCATACGTTGGGATTCAGGGCTGCGAGCAAAGGCTAATAGTCGTCTCGACACGCAAAGAAGGTGACGATGCTCCGGAACGGCTGCGGCACAGGCGCAGGGCGACAGAGGGCAAGGCAGTGAGCAGCAGCGGCTTGAGGCAGCAGGACAACGCGGGTGCGCCACAGCACCCTCTGCAGTGCACTAGCTCAGTACCAGTGCTCAACAGCATTATAACCCTGCGGCAGCCTCACCACAGAAATCGCTGGGTCGCCCTCTTTGCACTTGCCGATACCAGCTGGGAGCTGTCCGCCTGCGGCAGCACAGTGCGGTGTTATGCACCCAAGTCCTTTGCCGGCTTGCTTGCAAGCTGAGCAGCACTGGGCGGCAGCATCCACGCAGGACTGCTGTGGCGGCTGCTACCACTAGGGCCTACCACCGGACTTGCGGCAGCCCACCTTTGGTTTCTGTTTGGGTCATGTACAGGATCTTGGGGGCACTGAACATGCCCACTTGATTGAGCGCCATGCGCCGGTACCAGCTGGCATTCACGGTCGGGTCGGTCGGGCTGCAGGCGGCAGGAGTTGAGGGCCCAGGCTGCGCCTTAGTGACCACTTGCAACACGCGGCAGGCGGGTGCTCACAGGCAGCTGGCCGGCGGCATCAACGCCACGTGACCTCCTCTGGTATAGCATACAGAGCGACGCCGGGCACATGCGACAACTTAGCGCCGGTCCGTGCTACAGCGGAAGCGCCAAACCAGCACCCACCTTGGCATGCCTATGCTGCCCACTTCGCGAATGATCTCCACACTGCCCAGCTGCGTGCTGTTGGCCTCATCGGTGGCCACAAAGCGAGAGAAGTGCGTGCCGCTCGGTCCGCGCTCAGTGAAGGAGTACCCTGCAGCCCAAGCAGCGGAAGCAGTGCAGGTGGGATGGCATGCGCATGTTTAGGGGTACTTGATAGTGTGTGCCAGACCTAGCCTGGTGGTGCAAGCAAAACAAGCTGAGCGCAATGCAGGGCTGCAATTGTGCTGCCGCACCTGTGTGCTTATCGTTCCGAACGTCCGTGCCGTTGACGATCCAGCCGCGGAACTGGTAGCTCCCGGCCGCAGCGTCACAGGTATAGTTGTGCACGCCTTTAACTGCACACAAGGGAAATCGGCAGGGTTGTCAGGCCTGGACCAAGCATGCCCCGCCAGCACAAGCACACGCCGCATCCGCCTCACATCAGCACACATCACTACAAACCCTGTGTGCGTCGTCGCTCACCCTCCCATGTGTAAATGGGCTGATAGGCGTCGGCTGGTAGCCACAACGAGTCTGACGGCACCGGGAAGCACTCCATTTGCTCTGCATCAGGCAACTTGTCGCTAAGCCGTTGGTGACGCTTGCCCAGGCTACACTCTGGCCATGCAAAGTCACCGCAAAGGCTGCCACAGTTGCAACATCATGCAAAGGTGGGTTACCACACTTCGGTAACACGCACCTGTGGGATACAACAAGCTGTTGCCGGGGGTGGGGTTGGCGACCAGCGCAGCCAGATCCGGGTTGGGAGGCACCCCCAACTCCACAAATGTCTGCAGACGGAGTAAAAACGCGTGTTGGTGTCATGAAGGCGAGCAGGGCGATTGTGCTTGTATTTTGTCGGCCCTGGCCTTGAGCGCATGTGAGTGCTGCCATGAGAGGTACCTGTGGAAGCTCCCCCCACAGGCAGCTGCTTTACACTCACAGCGTTCTCCATTCCAAGGATGGGCGCATCCGAACCACCCTGAACCAGCGTCAGCAGGGCCTTTGTGAGGCTGCGCAGAGTGGGGGGACGGGAAGAGTGCTGCATTTGTATGTTTTTACGCAGCAGCATCCACAGCAGCACAGCAACGTGTGCGCAGCCCAAGAGCCCCACCCTTGCAACGGATCTGTTGTTCCAGCAGCAGCAAGTATGGGCCCCACTCACTTTTGCGCAAGCTCGTCAGCGCCGATCCTGACCGCAATGGCCATGGGGGCACGCAGGATGGGCTGCAGCTCCGAGACAATNGGTCAGGTTGGGCGCGGGGAACAGCACCGAGGAGTCGCTGCAGCAGGTGAGGGACGGGCAGGGGGAGCGTGGGGCACATTTGTCAGTCAGTCAGGTCAGGTGGGTGGGGTGCAGCTGTGATGCTCGCCACCAGGGCCCAGCTGTGATGCCAAAGGACACAAGCTGCGCACACTTGCTGTCAAAAGCTACATAAGAAAGCTAGCTTACTCGAGGTATCCGTCCACGTCTCCGGCAGCCACAAGCGCCGCCGCGTCTGCAGGACACCGTTACGGCGGCAAGGCGGTCAGCCAGCTGCCTTCTTGCTGGCCCATTGCACATGGTCCACAGAACCCACCCCAGACAAGCATGCGCATGGCTGGCGTACAAGCAGCAGGCGCGTACACTTAAGCCACCCACCTTGGATGTTGGGCACTTGCACCAGCGTGACGTTCTGCAGCGCGGGCGTCTGCGGCGCCGCATCCAGCACGTAATTGCCCTCCTTCACCGCCAGCGTCCGGCCGGCCAGGTCGCTCCAGCTGCTGACGCCCTCGATCTGGCCGCCGGGGGCAAACAGCGCCACACCAGAGCTGTAGTAAGCTGGGGACACAAACTTCATAAGCTTGCTGCGCTCGGCAGTCACTGTGAAGCCTGCAGGGTTTGAGATTGGCAAGGGCTTATTAGCTACCTTATTCTAGTTGTCAGTTGCCTGGGAGAGGCTGACAAAGCAGCGGCCGCAGCTGCTTGCTTGCCGCCGTTTCGGTTGCGTCCCTTGCACCAATCGAAAGAGCGCAGCAGCTCCTGGCTGTGGCCCTTGCACCAACCAGAATGCAGCAGCAGCGCCTCACTGTGAATCACTGCGTCCACAGTTCCATTTATCAACGCATACATGCGGTCCTCAAAGGTGTCCAACGGAACGATCTGGGGTCCACAGGAGTTTGGGGGGCAGGCGGGCAGGCGTAATGTGGTAAGGTGGGGGTGGGAGCGGCCACAGCAGACAGTGACAGGCTGGCAACTGACGGCTGGCAACTGCCAGGCACGCGCCAGCAGCACCCACCTCAAGCTTGTACCCCGCCTCCTTGGCAACCGCATCAATGAGCATGCCCTCCAGGCCTGCAGGCACGTGGGGGCACACAAAAGTCAGATGCACATGCGGCACATGGCCTTACGAGCCGCCGCACGGCCAGGCCGGCAGCAGGCAGGGCAGGGCAGCAGGTGCGATACCGACAAAAGCGTTGTTCCACGAGTGTTGAAGCTGCCGAGCAGTCAGCTCAAGCAGCCGCTGGGCTTGCAAGATTTGCTCACCCTCTGGTTCGCCGTTCTCCAGGCTGCTCATGGGCACACGGGGTTCAGTCCCAAAGCCCACACGCAGAACGGGCTGCCCCGCCGCATCTGCGTGCAGCTGCCGTGCTGCCAGTGCTGGCCCAGCACATGCTATGAGGACCACGAGGGCGGCCAGGCGCCCCATGGCGTGGCAGGGTGGTAGCGCCGCCGCTAGGCTGGGTCGGCGGCAGCGGCGGCGCGGGGTGCTCGTTGGGAGGCGCGTTCCTGGCGCGCCGGTACGCTGGCCGAAATCAAAGGTGGTTGGGCGCGTTGTTTGTGCGTGCTCGGGCGCCCGCGAACGTGCAACGCGGCAGACCGCCCTTGGCACTTGGGTCGCGGGCAGCCAGGCGGCCGTTCTGCGCGACAACGCAATGCTTGTCGGTCTGAGATGTCGCCAGGGCGGGAGCCTGGGCGTTCTGCTCTGCCCGCGGCTGCTCATGTGTTATCTGCGCCGCCGCCGCCATGCAGGGTCACCCAAGCTTCCAGCGCTCTCTCACGCCTCCAAAAGATCCATTTTGTGTAATCGACTGCCTCAGCCACACTGCAAGGGGCCAGCTGCGCGGCAGTGCCCTGCCCCCCGAACTCCCCGAGCAGCCATGCCCCATCCAGCGCCTCGCAGACGGCAGCGCGCTGCTCAGGGAGGCAGCCGAGACGCAGGGCATGAGCAGGCGGGCGGAGGCGGCAGCCAGGAGCCCGTGGGCGCTGGCGCCGCTGCCGCAGGCAACAGTAGCGCTAGCGATGAGGCCTGGCACCACGAACTGCTGCTGCACCGCATCGGCACGATCTTGCGCGAGGTGAGTTGCAGGTCCATCAAGCGCAAGTGGAATGACTGATCCAGTGTGGACGTAACGGCAGCACTATATGCGCCTCCACGCTTCAAAACATTCATGACGCTTCTCCCACCCGCCCGCAGCCTGCTACACCGGAAGATCCATTGGAGCGGCACCAAACGCTGGTTGATGCCGCCGAGTTTGCTGAGCAGCAAGGCTACACCCNACTTTGAAGAGCTGGCGCTAGCCGCAGCCAGGGTGGTGGAGGGGGAGGCCATGGCTGTTGCGGGCGCCAGCGGCACTGCGGCCGCCCCCGCCGGCACTGCCTTATCGCTTCGAATTCATCACATGCTGCTGCTGCTCCGAGTCACCACCGCCCTGCTGGAGGTGAGGCAAACGAANCAAATCAAGCGCTCCACTGCGTGTGTGGCGTGGCCCTTACCCTCGCTTTCCAGTGTGGTGCGAAGTGCGGTCGACTCAACGACTCTCCGCCCACACTGCCTCCCACCCGCCCAGCCCGCTACAATTGGAGGCCCTCGCGAGGTGCACGAGTGCCTGCTAGATGCTGCCGAGTTTGCGGGCACACATGGTTACACTGATGTTGAACAGCTGGCGCTGGCGACCGCCAGAGTGGTGCTTGCCCCCACTCCTCACACACAGGAGGGGGTGTCCACAGCAGCGGCGGCCACAGCAGCCTCGCCTGTGGCACCCGACCGCCGCAGCGCAGCTGGCGGCAGCGGCAGCAGCGGCGGCGCAGCAGTGCCTGGCACGGCGGCCGTGGCAGCCGCTGCACCAGCCACTGCTGCCGAGCGGCCGCGCAAGCAGTGCGCCGACTGCGGCGCCACCAACGGCGGCGGTATCAAGCTGAAGAAGTGCGCCAGCTGCCGGAACATTTTGNTCTGCTCGGTTGAGTGCCAGGCAGCTGCCTGGCCACGGCACAAGCTTGTGTGCGCACGTGTGGACAGGGAGCCTTGATATTTCACATGCAGCACGTTAGATCGGTTGCTTGTAAAGCAGCTTGGTTGTGAGCAGCGGAGAGCGGTCTGGGAAGGAGAGCGGACTGCAGCGGAGGCACAGCGCTTGCAAAGGCAGCCTGAGCATCGCTCGGCAACTTGCTTGAAGCCTCGGCCACCTGTATTCGCACAGTTTGTTTCGGTGTTTGTTGCAACAGCAGCAGCAGATCTCTGGAGACAATGCCAATCTAAGACAGCTGGCAGGAGGGTCTGTTCAAAGGGCACAGTAGCGGTCCTGGCAGGCATGCAGCGCAGAACCAATCAAAGCTCCACTGCTTCATTGTGCAGCTCAAAGTGGTGTCCCTTGCCGTTCAGCTCTGCAACTGCCAAATGCACAGCCCGCATCATCGGCCGTGGCCCTCCTGCAAACACGCCCACTGGCTTGCCCCCCGCTTCTGCCGCCGCCGCTGCCGCCGCCCTCAGGCAGGCTTGGATGTCCGGCCGCCCGTGCTGCACTTGAATGCTTATGTCCTCGCCAGGGAGGCTGACGGCATTGTTCACCTGTAAGGGCGATTGCAATGATTGGCACATGAGCTGAGGCACCCAGCTGCACTGCATCAATCTGGAGGTCATCATGGCAACCAATGCAACTGTCTCACCCACAGCTGCAACAACCAACCTGCAACAACCAACCTGCAACAACCAACTGCCAGCGGGCAATCTCACCAGAGTGCAGCCCTGTGCCAGCAGTGCGGCCTGCTCTCCATAGGGTTCAGCTGCATCTGTGGCGCCGCGCCCAGCAGCCCGCATGGCATGCAGCGGGAATATGGCCAGTGCGTATGGCAGGCCCAGAGCCAGGGCTGAGATGAGGGTGCAGATCACCAGGCCACCCTGTGGTTGGAAGGGCTCACAGAAACCGTGGTTAGAAAGCGCTGACTTTCATGGCGAAGCACCATGTGGCACAGCGCGCCTGGGCTGCATCTGATGTCTTTTGGCTGTGCACTCCGGTGGATCCCACCCTGCCCTGCTCCTCACCCGCCACAGCTCCGCCCGGCTGTGCACACCGCAGGCATGGGCACACCTCCCCCCTGTGTGGCTCCTCACCCGCCACTGCTCCGTCCCAGGCTCTTGCAGGTAAGACACGCCCAGCAGGGCGCCGCACAGAGCTCCAAAGTATGCCAGGAAGTACACAGCCGCCAGGTGCAAGGCTCCAAACGACAGCGGCTGGGCGAGCCTGCAGATGGGGCAGGTGGCACGGGCAGCCAAAGCGGGCAGTGGGCGGCGCAGGCAGACGGGCAGGCACAAGTGAGCCTCTTCACAGGATCTAGGAACGGCACCGCAACGGCAACGCGGCTCACTGCCGCGTGTGGCTGTTGTTTTGTGAAAACGCACCTGAGCATGCTCCAGGTGAAAGGGCTGCTGCCTGGCATGCGCTTTGCGGGTGGGGCCGCGCCAGGGCTGCTTGGGGCAGCCGGCAGCTGCTGCCGCAGCCGGCCCTGCCTGCTCGCATCCGCTTGCAGGTTGATGGCGCCGCTGGGAACGGTGCTGCTTTTTGAGTCCGAAACAATCTCCTCGCCGCCAGTTGTGTGCAGCTGCAGCGTCAGCCAGCCGTCCTCAGCCCTGCACTTGGGGATTTTGCAGTGCGGACAAGTTGAGCACAGGGCGGGGCGCATCGCCCACTGGTGGCTGCCGAACTACAGGAATGACTTCCTAAGCATGCGCAACATCCTATAAGGCATCAGCACATCTTGTTGTGCAGCTCATCACTGTGGCATGCTCACCCAGCAGCCCTCAGGAGCGGCGCGTCCAGCACTGAAAACTCAGCCACACGCCGTGCTGTCCAAACGCACAGCACCCGCCGCGGCAGGGGCGCCGCAGCTTGCTGGCCCGCCGAGCGCTCCGCTGCAATGCAGCGCAGCATGCTCAGCAGGGCGGTCACGCCCACGCCGCCGCCAAACATGATGCAGGTTTCGTAGCGCTGCCACGCCGGCGGTGGGGCCAGCAGGCAGCTGCCGCTCATCTCGTTGCCCATGGGGCCAGACAAGCGCACAGCCAGCGGCTGCTGGCGGCGAAGCGCATCCAGCAGGCGCTGCAAGGGGTCAGGTGCAGGGTGCATCAAGTGGAGGGCTGGTGTCAAACAAGAACAGGTCAAGCTGCCCTGCATTTGTCTTCGGCATTTCATTGCATCCAGATGCTCCCTAGGCCTCGAACGTTTTCCACCCGCAAGGCTCCTTGCACCCACCTGCGTGTATCGCCCGTATGCCTTGACGTGCAGCTTGAGGCTGCTGCCGCCGCCGCTGGCCACGCTGAAGGGGTGCCACTGCCACCGACTCAGGCTGGGCACTGAGAGCCATACTTCGGAGAGGGGGCGGTGGCGCACGGCCTGGGTTGGGGTGGAGTGACGGGCAGGCAGAAGGCAGCCAATGATGGGCAGGGCTGGTGGCATGGAAGGAGAGGAAGGGTTAGGGAGACAGCGGTAGAGACAGAAGCAAAGCGGCGCAAGTGAGGTGGCGGCTGGCCAGGCACTCGTGCCCCACACAGGCTGTTGGTCCTGCACAGCCGGCCCTCCCACCTGGTCTGCAGTCGCAACCACCGTGGCAATGCCGCTGCTGTCGTCCACAGTGGCGGCGGCCACGGTTGTGAGGTTGGTCATCTGGCCTGCCCGCAGCGCCAGGTCAGCAGCGTACAGGATGAGGCCGGGGGTGAACCAAAGCCAGCAGCCTGCCGATGAATCGCAAATGTTTGGGTGAAGGCGCAGCGGACGGATGGCCAGATATCAACGGAGCCACAGAGGCAGTGGCGCCCGTCGGCAGTGAGTGCAAGTCGCATAAAAGCGCACACCTGGGTAGTGGGCACAGGACAGGAGGAAGAATGCCACGAAGCAGGCGATGTGCAGCCTGAAGAAAAGCTGCAATGCAAGGAGGGAGGCACACATGCCTGTTCGGGCGACAGCAGGGCATCGCACAAGCCAGCATCAGATGTGCTGGGCTGGCTTGCGCATCACTAGCTGCAGCGGGCGGCTAGCGCCAACAGCTGTGGTGGCACCTCCGCAGTATCTTTTGTCTGATCATGATGCCTCACCTCATAAAAGTGGCGGCGCACCCAGGTGAGGGAGGATCCCCACAGCACCAGCCCAGCAAAGTAGGCGCAGGAGCCTGCCAGGTTGGACACCTCTCCACTGCCTCCCCAGGCAGTAAAGCTACGCCGGAAGCTGCCGGTTGTGCCCCAGTAGGCATAATAGAGGATGGCGTGCACTGTCAGGATCCACATTGTGCCATGGCCGACCTGCAGAGCGGGGCGTGTAAGGCAAGATCTCTGCCGCAATGCAGGCAATGGCAAGGGAGTGCGCAAACGGCTGAGGACGTGCAAAGCGGGATGTGCCTGCCGCTGCTGCCATGCTCATGCCCAGCCGCCTCCTGCACTTGCCCAGCGATGGTACCGGATCAGACGGTTGCGGCCCACGCCGGTCAGCCAGGTGATGGCCTGCAGGCAGGGAATCAAGACGGATAGGCAGGCTGCTCCATGGTGCATGGTGCAAGAAATTGCTCCCATTCAGAAGCGGCGGGCCAAAGCCTTCATATGATATCTAACGGCATCAGCAGCACACCTCCATCGCAGCTGATGAAAACAGACACGGTGCACTCACGTTGGTGTGTGGGATGGGCATGAACAGCAGAGCCAGGTTTGGAAGGACCATGCGACCAAAGAGCTTGGCTACCCTGCAGGCAGTTGCAGCAGCAAAAAAACTTATCATAGCAGCGGCGAGTCAGTCCATGCATAGGCACAGCCTGTGCATAAGCTGATCACGCTGCGTTGAACTGGCTGTGCTAGCTGGAACAACAGTGCGCTGATCACCGTTGCAGCAGCCCCGCCATTTTGCCTATCACCCACCCGTTCAGCTGCTCGTCCTTAAGCAGTGGAAACTCGCTGGAAAAGNATAAGGCGGAGTCCACTGGCCAGNCCAATATAAGTTCATGCCGACCCATCCAGCAATGCCGCCGGCCTCTGCTACGC
Organism: Chlorella ohadii; assembly: GCA_025026875.1. Taxonomy (NCBI): domain Eukaryota; kingdom Viridiplantae; phylum Chlorophyta; class Trebouxiophyceae; order Chlorellales; family Chlorellaceae; genus Chlorella; species Chlorella ohadii. The sequence continues at coordinate 889,599 of JADXDR010000035.1, forward strand.
TCAGGCCGCCACACCAGCCGGCCCACAGCGTGCTAGGGGGCAGCTGGGTGGACAGCATGCGCCGCACCTGCAGCCGCGAACAGCACCGCCAAGAGGGTCACATGCATGCGTGCATGATGCGTGGACAACCCCTGTTCCCCNAGCAAAACATCATGCATGCGGCCAACTCAGTGAGGCTGCTGCTGCAGACAGTGCATGCAGCGTGCAGGTGCAGGCGCATGTTAGGGCAACTCACCCACTGAGCCAGTCCGCCATGTGCAGGCTCCACAGGCGGGCGCGCTGGCAGCAGGCGGCGGGCTGCCAGCGTGATGAGAAGAGCAGCCAGAACGCCACCCCACAGGCAGAGGATTGCCAGCACTGCGGAGCCTGCAGGCAAGGGTGTTGGCAAGTGTTGGTTAGTTGCAGGGCGGCAGCAGTTGTTCGCCCAGCATCTGGCATTCGGCAAGCGGGAGGCCGGGCTTACCGTCGAGCGGAGGAAAGTCCAGAGCCGGCAGCGCCCCTTCTAAGGCCTCAAACTGCGTGCTGCCCGCATAGTAGAGGAAGCAGGCGAAGCATAGGCCGCAAAGCCAGGCCGCGGCGGCAGCCACGGCCCGCAGAGTAGCTGCAAGCACGCCGACCAGCCCCATCTGCACGTGGGGGGCGCCTTGACCCTTTTGAGGGTCAGCTGGCGCACTGGGAGTCGGTTTGCAGCGGTTCAGCTTCAGGAAGCGCGGAACCAATAGCACAAATGCCGGTCAAACCACGGCCGTCATCGGTCAAACGGAGTGCCGCCATGGTGACCCTCCGTCTTCCGTCACATTTCAGCTGCCTTGAGATCCGGATCTGCCCTTGAATGCTCCACCACGTGCCCGTGACGGTGCAGCTGGCCGCCAGAGTGAGCGAAAGACGGGCTATCGACACTTCTCGCTGCTCATTTCGCAGCGGCAGGCAGTTTGACCATGCGGCTGCCGTCGGCGGCGCCGCTGCTCCTCGCCCTGGGACTGGTGTGGGGCCTGGCAGATCCCAGCCGCGCAGCCACCGTCACCATGAGCTCGGGGGCATACACTTTCGCGAACAAACTGGACCTGAGGTAAGCTGCAGCGGCCGCCGCTGGCGGCGCAACCTGCGGCACGGGGCGGCTGCCGCTGCGGCGGTTGGCGCAGTGAGGCTGCATCAGTGGTGATCAGCGTGCCTGCCCTGATGTGTAGGGAAACTTGGAGTGCTGAAGATCTACACACTGATGGTCAGCAGCTAAATGTCCCCCAGCCCGCCTGCCCTGCCGTAGCTCCCGCACCCCAGGGCGCACGCTGCTTCTGCACTACACGCTCACTGCCGATGGCAAGCTGCGCGGCGCTCTGGTGGCCAAAGTCACCCCTTCTGAGTATGCGGGCATCAGCTTTGGGCCAGCGCATCGTGCAGCCTCCGAAACAGTCCTGGCCACCACTGCCTTTGTGGACGGCTACTATCTGTCCAGCTACCTGACAGGTGGATGCAGGGCAGGTTTGGGAGGCGGGCCATGTGCACATGCAATGTGAAGGAAGCACACGGTAACCACAGAGTAACCCTGCTGCTGCACATCCCAAACCACACAGGTGTGTGCAATGGTGCACGTGGCAGCTGGCCGCTGACGGGCAAGGCGGTGGAGTGGGACGCTGCGACAGGTGTGCTGGTGCATACAAAAGTGCAACCCATTGAGGCCTATTGGCATTGAGCGCTCCATTTTTTTCTGCTTCTGCAGCTGGGAAGCGTGTGCTGGTTTGCTGCAGCTGCAAGCAGATCTAGATCTCGTCCCGCCGCGTTCCCCCCAGGCCTGCTGACGGCACTGTTCACCGGTGGCGGCATTGCGGGCGGGAGCACCACAATCGGCTATGTGTTTGGACCCTACTCTGGAGGGCAGCTGCGCAGCCACGTACTGGGCTACCCGTGAGTTGGCTACCGACACTGCGTACTATACGGCAAACCTTGCAATTACAACCAAACTAACTTCGCTATTCCAAACCGTGTCCTCTGCCTGCCACTGCAGGTGGGGCAATGCGGCGGCCAACCTGGCCATCTACACGCCGCCCTCTCCACCGCCTCCAGTGCCCCTACGGCCTCCGCCAGGGCCGCCGCCCCCTCGGAATCCTCCTCCCCCGTTTCCGCCGCCACCCAGTAGCTCGCTGCTGGTCAGCATGCCAGCACTGGAACTCGCGCTCTCGCCCCCTACAGCTGGCGGGGGCAACTTAAACGCCACCACAGACCTTCGGACTGCATTGGGAGCGCTCCCGCCGCCGCCAGCTGCAGCGGATTTCATGGTGACCGCCTTTTCGGAGCGGGCGCCACCGCTGCCGCCGCTCACTGCTGATGCGAGGCAGGTGCCCCTTCAGGCACAGCCCCCACCTTCAACAGGCGCGCCAGAAGATGTCAGCAGTGATCCCAGTGACCCGCAGCCAGAGCAGCCGACTGATCTGGGCGCAAGCCAGGATTGGCAGCACATGGATGTGGTGGAAGATGTGAGCGGGGAGTTTTCTGAAGCAGGGCTGCTGTCAGGCGATGAAGAAGGGCAGCTGCTGGCAGAGGATGACCTGGAGCCCGGCAGCCCAGCGCCGGCCTTTAGCTTGGCGCGCTGGGCAAACGAGCAGGCGGCCACCAACTGGCGACTCATGATGGCATTCTGCGCCTCAGTAGCAGCAGGCAAGTGTCAGTGTGATTAAAGGAAGCGAAGCCAATGATGAGCACCGCTTCGGGTGGTTTTCGCTGTGCATGCTTAGCAGTGCTGTGCCTGCTCATCTTTCTCACTGCCACTGCTTCTCCTGCCCACATGCCGCAGCACCCGGTGTGGCGCTGCTGCTCTGGCCGTTCCTGTTTGATGCTGCGGCGGATGCCTGGGCGCTGTGCAAGCGTGCAAGTTGCAGGCGGCGAATACCGCCGGCCTGACCAGATCAATTAACAGCAGTGCAGCTAAGTGACCATACCGTACACCACACATCTGAAGCTATTCCAGCCCTGCAAGCTATGTAATGCCAAGCTTGTTCCACATGGTGTTGATTACACACCTCCCACTTGCCAGGCCAGTTCACGGCAGCAGCAGCGGCCCTGCCTGCAGCTCCGCCAGCACGCTCTGCAGCTGCCCAAACTTGGCTGCCGCCGCCGCCTTGTGCTGCTCCAGCGCCGACAGGACCTGGGAGGGTGGGAAGGGCCGGGTGGAAAGAAACACAGCTGGGTAGGTGGTGAAACTGGCGCACACTCGTCTCCACAGTTGCACCAGGCATGCGCACCAGCAGCAGCAATACATTGTCATGATTCAAGAAGGAACGTGAAGCAGTGGGCTGCTCACCTCCCGCAGCTCTTCCTCCACTTCCACCACTCGGCTAGCTGATGCAGCTGCCTGAGCGCTGTGCCTCTCTGCCGCCTCAGCTGCCGCCCGTGCTCGCACCTACGCAGCAGCAGGGTGGCCGCAGCAAAAGCAAGTCGTGTTAGCGGCGGCTGGCAGGCGTGGCAGCTCGCGACCTGTGCTTGGAAAAAAACGTTCCACGCAGCACTGCTTTCATGGATCCAAAATGCAGCGCACCTTGCTCAGGGCGAGCGAGAACCCGCAACAATCGAAGCAACCTATAGCACTGCACCATACCCACCTGTTCCTCTTGCAGCTGCCGCCCCAGGCTGGCCGCCTGAGCCTCAGCCTGCTCCGCTGCTGCTGCCAGCCCATCTCGTTGTATCCGCAGCTCTGCGGCAGCTGCCTGTGCCGCATCGCGGTCGGCGGTCAAACGCGCCTCCTGTGGGACAGGCAGGCAGGTAGGGGACAGGGTCGGCGGCAAGCAGGCAGAGGGCAGGGTGATGTAGCTAGCTTGAACAAAGCCCTGATGCGTTGTTTGGTAAACTTCTCCAGACAGCCAGCTCTGCCACATCCACAGCAGCAGCAACCCATCCCACCTTTTGGTCGAACAGCGCTTTGACTCGCTCCACCTCCTCGCCCACCCAGGCAATCATGCCCTCCTTCTCGGCCGCCGCCGCCTCTGCCGCTGTGGCACGAGCCGTGGCATCGCCTGCCCGCCGCTCGGCGTCCACCAGCCGCCGCTCCAGCTGATCTATCACGGCCTCCTGAGCCTCAATCTCCGCCCTGCACAGGCCAAAAGGCAGCGAGGGTGAGCTGGTGCACGCAGGTTGGCATGCACGCTCGTCGCAAGCTGAGAGGCAGGCTGGCACCCGTGCTGTGCCTGCCAGCTGGCCCAATCTCCTGAAGCCCTGCTGCCTGCCTGCCTCGCACGCACCTCAGGCTGTCCTGCTTGTCAGCAGTGCCGTCTCGAACGGCACGCAGTTCCTCCTCAGCCTCGTCAGCCGCCGCCTGCGCCTCAGCGGCAGCGGCCTGCACAAATGGAAGCATGTGAGCGGTGGGCAGGGTTCAGTCAAGAGGATGATTGGGCCACCATGCCGAGCAAGTGCAGCAGCACGCAGCAGGCACCACATTGCAGCCCACGGCACATCCTTCAAGCAACCCACACACAGCAGTGCTTGCCTGTGCGTCTGCAGCTGCTCGCTTCAGGTCGGCGATGCGCTCGTTGGCGGAATCCACCATGGCCTCCTTCACCCTGCAGGGCAAAGGAGGGCAAGCAAAGTCACACCCCATCTTCCAATTGCAGCACAAAAGCTGGAGAACAGTTGGCAGCCTCCCCTGGTGCCCCAACATGCCTATCATGGCTGAGTGCCGACCATTCACTGCTCAGCTGACTACCAACCATTACCGCCAACACTCACTTGACAGCGTCCCGTAGGTTTTGTGCCTCCTCAGCCAGCTGCTCCACCCGGGCCTGAGCCTCGGCCGCCGCACTCTCAGCAGCAGCTGCACGACGAGCCGCCTCCTCCCGCCCGGCCTTGAGCTCAGCTGCTGCCTCCGCCAGCCTGCAGGAACAATTGTTGATAGTTGAGATACGGCACAGCCAGGACGTTGAACAGTAAAGGCATACCCCGGCATTGGCATAAGGCTGGCGGCGGGTGCACTGGAAACCCCTCCCCTCCCACCTGCTGGCCGCCTCCTGCCGCGCCTCCAGAAGCTGCTGCTGGCTGCCCGCCAGCCGCTGCTGCAGCGACTCGGTGAGGCGCCGCTCCTGCGGCATTGGGGAAGATGAGGGCAAGATGCAGCAGCGGTTGGCATGGCAGAATCGTGTACCAGCTGGCTTTTGAGGCAGCAGAAGTGCAGGCTGCGCTGTCTGGCCACGACGACAGCTGTTGACTTACCGGCACAACAGCTATGCCACCCAACCTCCATCCCTCCATCCCCACCTGCGTCAGCTGGTCTCGGATGGCCGCCAGCTCGCCCGCCCGCTCCCGCAGCGCCAGCAGCTCGCCCCGCAGCCGGTCCAGCTCCTGCATGGGACCACAGCTGGAGCTTCAAATAAGGTGCTTAAACCCAGAGCGGCACGGACAGGCGCAGGCTGCGTCCTGAGCGCCTGCAGCGGCAGCCCGGCAGCGTGCACTGTACCCGTTCTCTCTACAATCCCAGCTCCCCACAAGGGCCCGCCGTGCAGCAGCACACTCCTCCAACGCACCTGCGGGTTCATGGCCTGCAGGCGCGCCTGCGCCTCCGCCCGCTCCTGCGCCAGCCCCCGCATGCGCAGCTTCTGCTGGCGCACCACTTCGCTCAGCTCGCCCACCAAGCCCTCCAGCTCCTGCAGCACGGCCCAATTGCGTGATTGGAGAGGTGCTGATGCTCAGCTGGAATGTCTCCCTAACATCAGCAGCCAAAAGCTAAACCTGCCAACCTTCCAGCCCACACCCCATGCACACCTGCCGTCGCGCCTGGCTGTCGGTCAGCGCACGTCGCAGCTCCACAGCATCGGCTGCTAACGCCTCGAGGTCAGCCCGCATGTCACCTGACTCCCGAGCAGCCTCCTGCAAGGGGATAAGGGTGGGCAAAGGATGTGCTGTGAATCAAGACAGTTTGCCGCTAGGAATTGGCTGGTCCAGGTACTGTCCTTGCATATCGCGGCACCCAACCTTTGTTGCATGCACGTTGCAGTGCCACACATGAAAGGCTCCACCCACTCAACAGCACCTGCAGCGCACAGCGGAACTCAGCCTCGACCTCTGCCAGCCGTCGCTGCAGCCCGTCCCGCTCCCGCTGCACCTGCTGCGCTGCTGCAAGAGCCTCGGCTGTGGCCGCCTCAACCTCTTGCTGGTGCTGCTGCCGCAGCGTGGCGGTGGCGCCGCCGTGCTCAGCGTGCACAGCAGCGAGTGTGGAGGACAGCTGGCGCAGCTGCTGCGCAGCCTCGCGCTCCCGCCCTGCCACCTCAGCCAGCTGCTGCTGCGCCTCAGCCGCCTGGCTGCGAGCTGCCGCCAGCTCCGCCTGCGCCTGCTGCAGCACCAGGCTGCTCTCCACACTGGCTGCATTGCCTTCGGCCTGCAACCGCTCCGCCGCTTGCCGCTGCTGTGCCGCCTCCTGCTGTGCTGCCGCAAGCTCAGCCTGGGCAGCTGCCAGCTCCGCCCTGCTCCGCTCCAGCTCANCCAGACAGGTTCNGCGCCTCAGCTGCTGCGCGTGCCTGCTCTGCTGCTCGTGCAGCCTCGCAAGCATCCAGCTCCTGCCAGGCTCGACCCAGCTCATACTCCAAATCCTGCTGCCGCTGCTGCCCGGCCGCTGCGCCCGCCCGTGCCTCGTTCAGCTGCCCCGCTAGCGCATCACAGCGCGCCTGCAGGCTGGCTGCCTCTGCCCGAGCCTGCTCCAGCGCCGCTGCTGCCTGCTGCTGCAGGGCGTCTGCCTGTGCCTCGGCACGCTGAGCCGCCTCTGCAGCCCGCTGCTCCGCAGCTGCTGCAAGCGTGGAAGCCTCCTGCTGAGCTCGCTGTGTGGCCTGCGACTGCACCTGCAGCTCTGCCTGCAGTGCCTCAACCTCAGCAGCAAGGTCCTCTGCTTGCTGACGCAGACGCTGCTGCTCCTGCTGCGCCGCTGCTAGAGCCGCCGCTGCACCTGCTGCCTCAGCACCTGCAGGGCCAGCAGGCTCAGTCTGCACAGCAATGGCACGTGTTGGCTGCCGCTGACATGGGCACTCACTGCTGCCTGCTGCCTGCTCAGCGAGCCTGCCGCTCGCCTGCCTCTCAGGCTGCTGCACCCGCTGCAGAGCGCGAGAAATGGCGCCAGCCAGCTGCGGGCAGCTCTGTAGCAGCGCCTGCAGCTCTCGCTCAGGGCCGCTGCTGTCACTGGTGCCGCTGCTATCGCCTTCCACACCCTTCTGCATGGCTGCACGGCTCCGCTCTGGGCTGCCAGCAAACGATGCCAACACACGCTGGATGCGCTCCAGTGGCACCGAGCCGCCCTGCCCGCCGCCGCCGCCATCCTGCTGCATTTCAGCCGGTGGCTGCGCCGTCTGCTGGTCGCGCTGCTCCAGTGCTGCCGCGTGCTGCTGCTGCTGTGCCGCTGGGGCAGCTGGAGGCTGGAAGGCCTGCAGCTGCAGGGCTGCCAAGTACTGCAGCGCCTCTCCAGGGCTCACCGGCTGCCCATCCAGCAGCTGCAGGCGCGGCAGCGCAGCAGCAATCGCCAGGCGGTACTGAGGCTGCCGGCACACCGGGTTGCCTATGGTCGGGAGCGAGAAACCTTATGTGCCCATTAGTGTGGAATTCAATGCAGGGAATTCAATGCAGGCTAGTCAACAAGCTGCTCTGGCCAAGCAATGCTGGCATGGTATCCCGCATGCAATGCCTGCAGCCTAACCCTCTGCTGCCCCCTCACCTGGTGTGCCGCCCGCCAGTTGCAGCTCCGCCAGTCGCGGCAGCCCGGCCAGCACTGAAAACTCGGCCAGGCTGGCCAGGGCATTGTCCCGCACATCCAGCCGCTCCAGCGAGCCTCCATGCAGCGCAGCCAGGCCGGCCAGCGAGGCCAGGCTGTTGTGCGCCAGGCTGAGGCGGCGCAGGCGGGTGAGCACCGCCAGCGCGCCGGGCCCCAGGGCAGCCAGGCAGTTGCCGGCCAGGCTGAGGGAGGTGAGGGCGGGCAGGCCGGCAAAGGCACCGTCTGGCAGGGTGGCGATGCTATTGGAGGACAAGTTCAAGTCCTGCAGGGCGCTCAGCCCCGCCAGGCCTGCCACACTGGCGATGCTGTTGCCGTGCAGGCACAGCCGCCGCAGCGCGGGGAAGCAGGCCGGCAGGTCTGGCGGCACAGCGGTCAGGCCCTCGCCAACCAGGCTGAGCGCCGTGGCTGCCTCATCACCGTCGATGCCGCTGCCGTCTGCGTCATCGTCGCTGCTGCTTAAATCAGCAGCCAGCAGCGCCGACAGGTCAGCGCCTAGATCTGCGGCATCAAAGTCTGCTGCACTGCCGCTGCCGTAGGGCGCTGCTGCACCGCTGCCGGCTGCCGCCGCATGGCCGTGCATGCTGGCTACCGCTGCCATTGCCGCGACTGCTTAGCGGTCTGCTGCAGCGCTGCACTCAGGTCTCGCAGTACAGCTGCAGCTGGAAGGCGCCCTCTAGCGTGCACGACTTGATGGGCACAATCTCTGCCTGCGGCAGCGGAAGAGCAGGCTACTTTGGCACACCAGAAGCAAACGCAGCGAAGCTTCCTCAGCAAGCATGATTTACACCTGCAACAACGCTACAACTGACCACTGCCCATGGCACAAACTCTGTGCTTACCAACCCACTCTCCACTCATCACCCAGCCCACCCACCTGCCGCAGCTCCAGGTGTCCCGGCCCCGCCTGCTCCTCAGCCCACTCAGCCAGTGGCACTGCTCCCACGCCGCCGCGCGCCGCAGTGGTGTAGGCCGCCACCTCGAAGGAGCAACCGGCCGGCAGCTTGCGCAGGTATGCGTCGGAGTACTGCAGCTTGAGCAGCGCACCCCGCAGCTGCGCCTGCACCGCCTCAATGTCCAGCGCTGGCTCCTCGCCGCCACCGGCGCTGGCGCTGGACAGGATCTACATTTCGGGGTGCAGCAGGCAGGGTGGGGTGGGCTGGGTTGAGAGAAGACGTGAGTACAACGATGCAGATCAGCAGGTAAACTGATGCAGGCAGGAGGCGGGGCGGGAGCGTGAGGCGGGGCGGCACTGCGGGCTTTAACATCCACTTGATCACAATAGCACACGCAACGAGCAGCTTGCGCACCCGCGGCTCAAACACAAAGCGCTCCACGGGCGTGCGGTTGGGGCTCAGCACCAGCACCGCAACCTTGGCCAGCGTGCCAGAGGCGAGCGGGCCCTGCAGCCAGCGCACATACGCGGGGTTTGAGTTAGAGTGACATGCAGTTTGCAGCAAGGACCACGGCTGTGGAAGCTGCTGCTGCGCTGCAAGCTATCACATTGCCACTGTTGCAAGCGGCAACCCAGGCCCAGGGGCGCCCAGCACCCACCCGCAGGCCGGCCACGGCGTCGGCGATGTAGGCGTTGAGGTCGGGGTGGCGGGAGCGCCGCACCGCGATGCCGTACAGGCGCTGCCGCTCAAACAGCTCGGGCGCGTACAGCTCGCGCACGAAGAGCACCTGGTGCACCAGCGCCTCCAGGAGCTCGAGCAGCACGTCGACGAGCGAGTCGCGGGCGGCGGCAGGCGCGGCGGCGCCCGCGGGCATAGGCGCCGACGGGCGGTTGGATCGCCGTTCCGCGCTGCCGCGGCTCTAAGCGGAGGAGCGGAGAGGGAGGGCCGCTGAGGCTGGGCCGGGCAGGGAGAGCGACGGGGCGGGTCGCTGCGCGGCGAGGAACAATTATGAGGCCCCTCGAGTGATCTGCAGCAACACACAGCCCCGCAGACTTGAGCGGCAATGCAGCGCCGCCCGGAATTGAAAGTTGACTGCCGCCGCCCGGCTGGCGGCGCCGGCCCGATGCAGCCTGCAGGGTGCCCTGCTAGTCGTTCTGTTGCCCGCAGCTCATCATGGCAGCCTGCACGATGGTTGTTAGCCCGGCCTGGCGGCCCACCGCCCGCCCCGGCGCTCGCACGCGCGCCGTCCCGGCTGCCTGGCGCCGCTGCCCGCCCACTGGACCTCGCAGTGCGGTGTGCAAGGTAAGCGCTGTAAAATTATAGATGCGGCAGGCCGGCACACGCCGCGAATTGTCACCGCCGCTGGCGCCGCCGCCGCCGCCGCCACTGCTTCGTTGCACCTCCTGCTGACCTCACCCTGCACCACGTGCTGCTTTGCGCTCCCTGATCTTACATTCAGCTGACACCATGCTGCAGGCCGCCAGTGCCTCCGCAGCCCCAGCGCTGCTGAGCGAGCCGGAGCGCGCTCTGCTCGCTGCAGTCGATGCGCTAGGTTACCCCGCGGCCATCTTTCCTGGCGACGAGCCCTCCCGGCGCACTATTGACAGCAGCATTGCAGCGCTGGAGGCAGCCAGCCCCACGCCGTCACCGCTGCGGCAGCCAGAGTGCGGCGGCGCGCCCTCGCCGTTGCTGCTGGGGGACTGGGAGCTCATCTATGCCAGCAGCGGCACCTACTTGACCCGCAGCGGCGGTGCACAAGCGCTGCTGACAGCCAGCGTGCTGCCAGGTGTGGGGGTGAGCGGCATTCGCCAGGGGCTGCAGCTATCGGGCGGCAGCAGCAGGGAAAGCAGCAGCAGCGGCAGCGGTAGCAGCAGCAGTAACCCCAGCCAGCCACAGCTGCGCACATCAAATGCAGCGACGCTGGGGCTGGGTCCCTTTGGCGACTGGGAGATTGTGATTGAGGGCGTGTGGGCAGTGCGGGACGGCCAGCTGGCGCGTGTCACTTTCGACGGCTTCAGCCTGCAGCTGGTGGGCCTTTTCGATGCCATCAGGCTGCCGCGCATGGCCAAGGTGCGCTGATTGACCATTCTGTGCCGCCTGCCTTCGAGATGCTGCTGCCGCTATAGCACTAAGCTATTTGCGCTTACCTGCCCTGCCACGTCACCCTCCTGCCCATGAACATCCTGCAGGTCAGCATCCCCATCCAGAACAGCCGGGCGGCCGACTTTTCCACCACTTACCTCAGCGAGGGCCTGCGGGTGGCGCGCGGCAGCACCGGCAACCTCTTCCTCTTCCGCCGCCAGCCGCCGGCAGCGGCGGCGTGAGTTGGCCGGCGAGCGACGGCCCGTGCTCACACATCAGTTGATTCCTTCATGAAATGGATGTGTGATGTTAAGATGTTAAGTATGAGCTGACTTGCCCTGTAAATTAGTCCTCGACCTGGATGGTAGCAGCGCCCGGTGGCGCGCCTGCTGCACCGCCGCCGCGCGTCGGCGGCAATGGGGGTGGTTTGCTGATGAAGCCTCCCGGTTGTGTGTTGCAGTCCTGACACCATGGCGCACCTCCAGGCGTACAAGGGCCTCGCCTGGGGTCATGTGGAGGGCGCGGCGGTTTCGCTTTCGCGGCTCTCGCTGGGCGGGGTGCCATCGAGCGGCCAGCAGGTGCGAGGCGGGCTGCAGGGCTGCACAGCGCGCCGACCTTGGAGGGCTGGCTTCCCCGCGGCGCCGGCGGCAGCAGGGCGGCGACATTGGCGCCGGCGCTCTTGTCCGAGACTGACCACTCCTTGCTGAGATCAAATGTCCTCAACCCTTGCATGTGCAGGTCAATGTGAGGTTGCAAGTGCAGCAGGTGAGCTGTGGGCGCGTGTGCTGCTTTCTGCTTGCAGCCGTTGCCCCAGCTATCTTGCCGCCGGCGTGCACCGCCTGGCCGACGCCTCCTGCTCCTTTGCATACAGGCGCCCGGCATGCTGCAGGGCTGCGAGCGGGCGGCTCTGCAGATAGAAGCGGGAGCGGCAGCGGCAGCAGCGGCGCCCTGGGGAGGCAGCGGGCAGGGCATGAACTGCATGGACTGGTCGCCCGGCCGATAGTGTTGGGTGGGCGGCAGCAGGCGTACGCAAGCGTATTGGTCCTTTTGATTCATACTGTCTGCTCTGTTGTTTCTCGTCTGCTCTTTAAATTCTTACACCCTCTCGATCGCAAATTTCAAGGAAACAGATTGATTTCCCTTCAGTGCCAGTCGGTCACATCATCACGCCTTTAGACAGCGGTTGGGTCAAAGCAGCAGCAGGCCAGTGGCGGCAGCTGCCGCCAGCACTGCCCCCAGGCGAGCTGCCAGGCGGGCGGTGGCGCCGCTGGTGGTACCCTCCAGCGCCGACTGCAGCTCGGAGTTGAGCACGGTGTCGCTCGTGGCAAAGGAGCTGCAGCGGGGCATTAGTGGCATTGGTGCTTTAGTGCATGCTCAGGCAGCGGCAGCAGTTGACAGGTTTAGGGCGTGAGCAGGCAGGTGCAACACACACAGCTGCGCGGGGCGATGCGGTAGCTCTGCCAGCCATAAGTGTGCATGCGCCCGCTCAAGCTGCAGGTACACACTGCTCGCACCCCACCCACCCGGCAGGGCGCACCTGACGGGATCGTAGACCAGCTCCGAGAAGGAGGGGAAGATGAGGCGCAGGCGCTGCAGCCCCTCGCCCTTGGAGAAGGCAGGTGCCTCCACACTGATCGTTTGGTTGAGGTTATCTGCGGCGAGGGACGTGGGTGCAGTGGGGAGTGATGAGCAATGCCCAGCAGATGGGCAGCGTCGCTTATAGCTGCTCTAAGCAGACTTGAGGAGTTGAAGCACCTGCACAAGATCTCTGCAGCTTGATCAGCGCGCAACACTGGCATGCCCCAGCATGCACAAGCTGCAGATCCCCCAGCCAGCCCCGGGCAGCACTCCTGGCAGCACCCACCCACGAGCGCCACGCTGGGCACGTCCAGCTTGGCGTCCACACTGCCACTGCCAGGCAGAGCGACGAAAGGGCGGCGGTCGTCCTGGCGGGCSCCCRGGCCCGCCACGGGGCGGCGCGCAGCCACCTTGTCCCGCAGGTGCGCGCTGATGGTGCTGTTCAGCTTGCCCGACAGCTTGCTCTTGGCGGACTCCAGCGCCTCCTGCAGGCCAGGATGTGTTGCAAAAAATGAAGTCGGATGGCCAGTCAGGTGATGGCATCAGCCGCCTGCCTCGTGAAAGCAGGGGGTGGAATTGACTTGGCTGCCATCCCACACACTACCAGCACACTCGGGAGGCCCAGCGCACCCATCGATCAAGCTTGGGCTTGCCGCCGTGGCTGCCACTGACGTCGCCGACGCTGGTGCTGTTGCTGCCGGCATTGGGGTTGCTGGAGCCGCCGTTGCCATTGCCATTGCCATTGCCATTGATGTTGCCGTTGCCCTTGTTGTCGTCGCGGCCCTTGTTGTCATCACGCCCCAGCAGGCGGCGCATAGCAGGTGCTGCAAACAAGAGGGGGAGCAGGGGGCGGCTAGGTGCTCAGTGCATGTTGCAGGCCGCTCTGTGGGACACTGTACCAACGGCATGCACCACCAAACACCTTTCTGCCGCCCCACATCCTCCGCCTACCTGTGCTGTCCTCCTCACCGGTCTCCTCGGCGTCCACAGCCTGGTACAGGCTATCGCGCAGCTGGTCAGCAGCTTCCTCAACCTCGGAGCCGTTGCAGATCTCTGGGGCACGGCCCTGGCCTGCAAACAAGGCAGAGGCGCGCAGAGGCAGCAGTCAGGTGGGTGGCCAAGAGGGGCAGCAGGCTCTATAGCTGGTGTGCAGCAGGTCAAACAGCAAGTAAGTAAGCAAGTAGAAAACAACGCTGCTGGGACCCAGTGCTTCCCGCCCAACCACCGTCTCCCCTGCCTCACCCAGAACGGTGGACTTGAGGGCCAGCTCAGCCACCAGCTGATTGCTGTCCGTGCAGAATGGCCTGCCAGTGGCGAGCAAGTGGCGGTCCTCAGTCGGGCGTATCAGCAGCACTGCCGCTGGCAGGAGGCAAGGAGATGCAAGCGGCAGCAGGCCCAGCCAGCCGCTGCCCATGCAAGTGCGCCTCTACCCGTTGCTCACCAGCCCGCGATGCTGAGCAGGGTCTTGGTGTTGCCGGCCAGCATCTCCATCGTCTCCCCGGTCTCGGTGGTGTAGTTGGTGGCGGCGGGGAACAGCAGCACCTGCGCGGTGAAGGTGGGTTTGGCCCTTTGTGATGGCCAGAGGAGTGCGCTGCATGCACCGCGTGGTGCATGCATGTGAGTGACTGTCACAACTTCTATTTGCATTGGGCCATCAAATCCCTGCTGCCCAGCACCCAGCACCCACATCCACCCGCCTGCCCCTTGCCTTGAAGTGCAGGTAGCGCTCGGTGGCCTCGGTGGCAAAGGTGGCGGCGGGCGTGCAGGCGGGCGTGCTGGATTTGAAGGGCACGGCAAAGGTGGCGGTGGAGACGTTGGCCAGCGGTGGGTCGGTCACACCAGACAGGTTGTCGCTTGCCACCGTCCAGCTGCCCTGCAAATAAGAGTGGATGGGTGCAGGAGCAGGTGGATGCGAGAGCTGGATGGTGCAGCAGCGGGTGGGTGCAGGCAGAGACGCGTGGCGGTTGGTGTGGCGTGCGTGGCAGGGGCAGGGCAGCAGGTGAAAGTGCTGCATCTGCACTCACTCAGCCAGGAGAGTCAAAGAGCGTCCCGCTGCCGCTGGACCACAGTACCAACCGCCCGCCTCCCCTTGCCTGCGAGAGGTCCAGCACATCCTTTGCTTCACGGTTGGACACCCAGTGCCTGCCGCGTCGATCTCAAACACGTCCTTCAGGGAGGTCAGCAGGAACTGGCCGGCGCAGTCGGCCGACTCGGTCGCGCCGTCGCCGCAGGCAGACGATGTAGACAGAACCGTCAACTTAGGCTTGGAAGGGTTCAGCACGATGCGGATGCCCTGCGAGGGAGGGTGGCGGTTGCCCGGGGCGGTGCGGGCGGGCAGGGGAAGCAGTCAAGGCGCTGGGCAGCCTCTGCCACCTCTCTTCGCCTTTTCAAGGAGGCTGGGCTGTTGAGGCTGCATACAAGACGGGCTGAAGAAGGCGGACGGGCAGCGGCGGGACGGCGGCGGCGGCGGCGGCAGGGGCGGCGACGCGCCAACCGCACCTGCGTCTCCAGGCTGATGGCACCGGACAGCTCCTCGTTGCCGGGCGACCAGTCGGCGCGCACGCCTGCGGCCAGCAGGACCAGCGCCGCCGCAAGCAGAGCGGCCACCGAACGCGCCATCGTGCAGCTGAATCGAATGCCGATCGAGCGCGGAAGCGGTTGGCGATGGCAGCGAGAGAGTCAACGGCCCCCCTCACGCCGCCGCCCCCTATGACGGCAAGCGGGCGTTGCGCCGGATAGCTGTCTCAAGCGCAGCACCCACAACAGCCCTGCTGCACGAGGTTTGGCAGGCTGCTGAATGGAAACAACATATCATTTCAACCAACATGAAGGCTTTGAGGGCTGACCGGCAGCGGCGTCCACGTGGCGAGCGCGGCGAGCAGGCGTCGAGGGCAGCACGCAACGCCGCACCGCGGCAGGGCGCAGGCCGCAAGCGGGTCGTCATCATCCACGGTGGGCATGCATGAGCGACCTGGCTGGGCGGGAGTGGAAGAACGTTTCCATCCTCGCAAAGATGCCCACCCACAACCCGAGGCGCCGGCGCTGCTGCCGCTGTGCGCTGCGGCGCTGCCGCAGCCAGATGCTTGCAAGCGCTGCCAGCACCTCTGCCGCACTCACTGCAACGCGCCAGTCTCCCAGGTAGCCGATTTGTGAGGCTGATCAGCTTCACTCTCCCTTTGCCCTGCTCTTGCCCCCGCCTCCCACCCCGCCTCCCCGCCGGGCCCCTGCCGCTGCGAGTGGCTGATCTGCACTGATCGGGCGTTTGTGATCGGCAGATAACGCTCCCTGGCAGCGCAGCAGCTTGCCGCCGCCGCCGCSGCYGCCGCCGCCGCCGCTGCCGCCGCCGCCACTCGTTGCCTCAGCCATGCTGCTGTGCTGTTGTGCGGCAGAGTTTGTGGGTCGTGTCGGCTTGAACTAACGCTGGCTGTGTTGTCCGCGCTTGACATGCAGTGCCTGTGAGGCGACCAAGCACCGGCGGTGAGTTTGGGAATAGAGCGGTGGCTCGTCCTGGAGGAATTGCCAGGCGGGTGCCGGCCAAACCCGCCTGCTGCCCACCAACAATGGATTCACCTCCGCCCACCACTGCACCTCCCCGTGCCAACCTATTGCAGTGCTATTTTAGGACAAAACCAGCCATGTCCCTGCCTGGCTACGAGCGGCTGGAGCTGTCGGGGGTGCTAGACGCCACCACAGCCCAGCTGGTGCAGCTGGTCATTGATGCGGTGAAGAGCGGCAAGAAGAAGGCAAGGCAGGGTTGCAGCAGCAGTTGTCAATTGGTCAGGCTAGAATAGTTTTCCCTTTGTTGTGGTGTGATCTGGTGCGGGTGGGCAGCACCTGCTTTGCACCAACGATTTCAGCGGTTTGCGCCTTGCTGCCGGCCCCACATGTGCGCAGGTCAAGATTGAGGTGGAGGTTGAGGTGCGTTGACAGCGGGGGCAGTGCAGTGTGTAGGATTTGTTGATGCAGTGATGGTGTGTGGCCGGGTGGCGTGCGGACTGTATAGATGTGTCGACTGCGTGGGCAGCACAGGCTGATGCAGCGTGCTGCAGGCGGCTCGCAATGCACAAGCGGCTGATAAACACTGCTTTTGCTGCAGGGCAAGCTGTCCGAGGATGGCAAGTCTGTTGAGCTGGAGATTGAGATTGAGGCCAAGGAGGGCGACCGCAAGGAGAGCCGGGAGCTGGAGTACTCGGTGCCCCTGTGATTAAGCCAGCCCTTCAGCTTGGCTGCTGGACCCTCGTAGCTTGATGTTCCCTGCTCAGCACACTGCAAGTGCATCCGCCTGGTGCTGCACGTGCCGCTCAGATGTTGCCTCTTGTACCATTTCCTGGCATGCCCATGCCCTGCGTTGCTGCTGCGCTGGTTTGGGTGCATACATTGTGGCGTAAACATGTAGCACAGTCAAAGCATGCAGGCAGGGTCAGTGCAGGCAGAATCGGGGGGTCAGCTCAGCTGCTTCGGTAGTCAGCTGGGCCGTTTTGCTTGAAACACTGCCGCCAGCACAGCAGCAGGTGCAACAGAGGCAGCGGCACGCCCGGCTGGCTTGGCCGCATGCCTGACTGCCCACCAATTGCCACCAGCTTGAACAGCGTTTCCTGCTGCCACCCTGCTCACTGCGGCTTGCCCGCCGCCCACTCCACAAACTGCTGCTTGCCATCGTCCCAGCTGTACCACTTGCTGTCGACGGGGTTGTAGAAGCCGCCGCTGCTGGCGTCCCAGTACATGCCCGTGTCTGCAGGGCAGGGGAGACGCTACATTAAGCGGCGGCAGCAAGGCAGCAGCAGCAGGGCACCACTCCCCATCTCCCAAACAAGCAGCCCAGGAACCACAGCACACTCGTGCAGTCCCAACGCGGCGGCATCCAAACATGGACCCGCCATGCCCCACCTGCGCTGCGCCAGTAGCCGGTGGCGGCGTCAAACGAGTAACCCGCCGGCGCCTCGCCCTCGGGGCCCGCGGCCGCCACCTCCTTCACTTTGGCAATCAGGTCGTCCTTTTCGATGATGCCGGCAGAGTCCTGCAAGGCAGCGCATGGCAATGGGCATGCCCAACTTGGGCAGGGATGGCTCGCAGGCTCAATTGAGACAAACGCTTCTTGAGATGGCCGCAGCTGTTATCAAACATGGTGGCAGAGTGGAGCACGGAGCGGAACGCAAGCCCTCCGAAATCCAAAAACCCAGGCAGGCTCACCACTCCCCGCTCTGTGAGGAAGCGCCGCAGCTCCTTGACTGGCCAGCTGCTGTAGTCGGTTTCGTCCGCCTGGAGAGGTGACAAGAACAAAACAGCAGACAGCTTGGTCTTGGAAGGCAGCAGCACCATCATCGCCGATGCCGCCATCTCCGTGCCACCAGACGCAATGCAATCAGCGTGCCCCGCCCGCCCACCTGCTGCTGCTTCGCCGGTGCTGCTGCACGGGGCGGGGCGGCGGGTGCCGCTGCCGCCGCCGCTGCAGGGGCTGCTGCTGAGGGGGCTGCTGCCTGCTCCTTTGGCTTGTCCTCATCATCAGCAAACATGTCCTCATCTGCAAGTGGGGTTGTGATTACTTTTTTTNGCAGCGGGGCTGCAAAGCAAAAACGGCAGGGGACGGCCGCTGAGCGGCAGCCGCTACAAACAAGCTGCTGCAGCGGCAGCAGGGGACAGCTGCCTTCTTGCTGCGCATAACCACCCATCGCACCTGCGTCCTCGTATGCTGCAGTGCCTGCCCTGCCCTCCATTACTGTGCCATTGCTCCCCTGTGCACCTTACTCAGGGCACATCTCCCCGCCCCACCTGCATCCTCGTACGCTGCGGTGCCCGCTCCCTCCATGACTGTGGAAGGGCCGGGCAGGTCGATGTAGACCGCCGCCGCCCGCTCAAAGTACTCCTGTTGGGAAGGGCGCACCACAAGTGTGAGCTTTTATCAAAGCAGTCTGCATGCACGAGGCAGCTGGATGTCAAGCGACTGGGCAGGCACAGGAAAGCGACGTGCACAGGAAAGCGACGTGCACAGGATTGCGGCAAGGTGAGGCAGCAGTGCATGAATGCGTGTGCCTACTACCTCTCTCAATCTGAGGGCGCACCTTGTTCTGAGTGTACACGTCCGCCTCGCCAGCGTCCATCAGCTGCATCGCCACCTCCGTCAGCTTGTTGAACTGCGGAAGAACACGAACATAATATCAAGACTCGTTCGAGCTGCATGCGCTGCCAGCAAACGTCAGCTGCATCGCCACCTCCGTCAGCTTGTTGAACTGCAGGCCGGGGCCCGTAGGCAGGTATGCGCCACTTCCCGTCAACTAGTTGCGCTGCTGAAGAGCAGCACATTTCAGGCGGCACGTTGTGCGGCCCTGCCGGCGTTGCATGGAAGACAGCGGGCCAGCAAACCACACAGCCAACCACCCTCCTGCATCCCTACCCTCCCTCCATCCCCCCACCTGCTCCTTTGCCGCCGGATCAGGTGCCACATCCGCCGCCATGTCAGCGGCCTCCCCGCCCCGCCCCTTGCTGCGCTTGGCCGGCCGCCGGCTGTGCCCGCCCAGCCGCTTGAGCCCCGCCGCCACGCTTTCGCCGGGCTGCAGCAGCTGGGAGGCTGTGTACTGCAGGCGAGCGATCTGTGTGGCGGACAGCGGGCCGGCCGCCTCTGCTGCTGCCTCGCGCCGCAGCCGCTCCTCGATCTTGCGCCGCACCTCGTCGCTCACCACCTTGGCTGCAGCATTGTGGATAAAAATGAAATTCAGATGCACCAGCTTGGTGTCTGGAAACTCAGTCTGTGCGCTGCACCTCGTCGCTTACCACCTTGGCTGCAGCAGTCGTTGAGCACACAAACGAGGTGGGTGCGGGTCGTTGGACCAGCAGCACGGTTCAGCAGTTGAGGCAAATGTTGTGTCAAGCTTGGGAATAGGCAGTCAGTGCAGCGCACCCTCGTCCGACTGCAGCGAGGCATCCTGCGCCAGCTCAGCAGCGATGCCAACCCGCCAGCTCAGCTCAGACAGCGACAGCAAAGCGCACCTTCGTCCGACTGCAGCCAGGCGTCCTGCGCCAAACAACATGCAGCAAATCAGTGTATGTCATTCACAACTGCGCACCTTCGTCCGACTGCAGCCAGGCGTCCTGCGCCAGCTCTGCCTCGTCCTTGTCCTCCTTCTCCACATAGTTGCCCGCCTCATCGAAATAGCCGCGCTCACGCTCCTCCTGCAACGGGCGGATCA
The DNA here is from genome assembly GCA_025026875.1 of Chlorella ohadii. NCBI lineage: Eukaryota > Viridiplantae > Chlorophyta > Trebouxiophyceae > Chlorellales > Chlorellaceae > Chlorella > Chlorella ohadii. The sequence goes on from JADXDR010000035.1 coordinate 909,068, forward strand.
CAGGGTTCGACATTGGGCCATCTTAGAAACTGTGAGGCATGCTCAACATACTTGCCCGCATACATCACGTGTTCTGGCTTTATCAATGTAGCCTTGCTGCCGCACAGAGCATGGCATCAACCAACACCTGCCGATTGCCGTCCACAAGCCCGCAGATTTAAAACACAGCTTGCCTTGAGGTTGAAGGCCTCCAGCTTGATGCCATCTTCTTCCTCCTGCTCCAAGTCCTCCTCAACCGCCTCCACATCTGCAGATCGAGCACGTAGTGCACTGACATCAGCTACAGAGAATATCCAGCTTGGCACAGGCGTTTGCCCGCCAATACGCCGCAGGAGGCCAGCCGGCAGGCCTGCCACAGCGCACTTCGATGCAGGCAGCGCTCCAGTGCAGCCGGCGCAACACGCACCATCCACAAGCTCTGTGTCATCAGCGCCCGCCCCCTTGCGCTTGGCTGCACGCCGCGTTTGCGCCATGCCCACCTGCGGGGCGAGGCATTGCACGCACACGTGGGTGTGCATGGGCATTGGACAGCAGCACGCAGCAGCAGCAGCTCAGGAAACACTGCCTGCAAAGAGGTGCAGCAGGGGCGGCGCGGCGCCAACAACTGGTGGGACGCTGTGTCACGCCCGGCCCATCTTCCTGTGTGTTGCTGCTGCTGGAGACAACCACCATGCTGTCGCTTCGGCAACACTCAGCAGCTGTACGCTGATGACCCTCACAGCAGCAGCGCACCTGGCTCTCCTTCACAGGGCCGCCCTCCTCCTCCTCAATCTGCTCCAGCGTCTTGCCCTTGCGGACGGCCTTGGCCTCCTTGGCTGCAGAAGGAGAAGCGAGCAGCAGGGGTGTCATGCGGAAGCGCCGCAGAGTTGTGGCGGCTAGCGAACAGCAACAGCAAGCCACATGGGTTAGAGCAGGGCAGGGCAGCAGCAGTCAACGACTGCATCATCCGCAAAAATGCAGCATTGCAGCCTCTTTGATTGATGCAACAGCACACCAGGACCTGCCAACCAAGCCGCATAAGTCGCTGGCCAACATGCGGTCGCTGCCAACTCTTGGCCAACTCAGGCAGGGCACACCGTGCGCCGCCTTCTCCTTCTTGACCCGCTTGCGCTCCGCCTCCTCCTCCTTCAGCGCCTGCTGGATCAGCGCGTCCGTGTCCGCCATGGCTGCCTGCGCCTGCTGCGGATGGCGCTGCGAGGACGAGCAACCTGGCCTGCGAACGGCGACAGAGGCGGTGGCAGCGGCGGTGAGCAGCGGTGCGTATGGTGGGCCGGCGCGCTCTTCAAACGTGCCTGAATCGTGTCACGACACTATAAAGTGCACTCTCAGGGACGCAGCGGCCCGCACCGGCCGGGTGGGTCGCCGCTGGGCGTCTGTCGTCCTCAGCTAGCTGCCCGCAATGTCGCTTGATGAAGATCGTGTCAATCCTGGTGCGATCTGCTCGCTGGACGACTAAGTCCGGCCTGCAGCCAGCGTCAGCCGAGATGCAAGCGGGGGCCGCCGCCCTTGATGCTTGGTTTGATGCAACGTAGGTCCTGATCTACTTGTAGTTGCCGGGATCAGTTGGCGAGCCGGCTCGCCGCTGCCTGAACAGGGTCGCCGCCGCCGCAGACACCGCCGCGGCCACCGCCACCGCCATTTTTCTGTTTGCAATCGTCTGCTGATGTAGCTCACTGCCAGTGCGTGGATTGAAGTTGACAGTGTGATCGAATCACATACGTCAATTGCAAGGGCATGCAACTGATCCAACACAAGCAGCATGCAGCAAAGTGGCAAAGCATCGGTTCCAGGGCACAGATGTGTCATGCTTTCGGACAACGGATGCGGTCAAATGCAAGCTTTTGCCATGCGCCAGGGCTGCTCTCTAGCCTGGCCATGCGCTGACCAACGCAGCCGGCAAGCACTCGGCTGCTGCTTGGCTGCCTTTGCTCCATCCTGCGGGCCGCCTCTGCAGCCGCTTATGCCTGCGCCGCCCGCTCGCCCCAGGCAGCGATGGCCTGCCAGGCGGCGGCGCAGAAGAACACAAACAGCAAGGCTGCCGCGACCTCCAGGTTCAGCAGGTCGGGGCTCAGCAGCTTTACACACTCGTCGCAGCGCGGGCGGCAGGCGCACCGGCGGTGCCTGCGGGTGCGAGCGGCGACGAGAATTGTGAGCGTTCATGGGCTGCTGCTCCAGCTGCGATTGGCGTTGTGCTTTGTGCTGCACAGCTGCATGTTACTGGTGCTGCTACAACTGCACAAGCAATTTGTCATGCAGACCCTGTATGCACTGCAACACAACAGCACCTCGCGCCTCGACCTGCTGCACTGCCCGCACCTGCGCACGAACGCGTGCAGCGCCGCAGTCTGGCTCAGCATCTGCGCCATGATGGGCAGAGCGTAGCCGAAGCAGGCCAGCAGCCACAGCACCACCTGCTGGCACAGGCATGCCCCGGTGCATGAGGGTGCTGCACGGGTGGGGAGGTTGGGCAGCGGGGTTGAACGGGAGGCTGCAAGACGGGCCGGCGCTTGGGGTGCTATTGCACCATGCAATGGGACGGCAGTCGTGAGCTGCCATGCACAATAAGCAGTCCGCAGGTCAAGTTGATGCACTCAGTCATGGCACAGCACCCTTCCAACAGCTCACCGCCATCCGCCAGCGGCCCAGGGGTGGGCAGCAGCACGCGCAGCGCGCCTGCCGCCGTTGCCATTCGGCGCAGCGGCGCCTGCGCCGCCGGCCCACTGAAAGCCGGAGAAGGGCAGATGTGCAGGAAGCAGATGCGGGCCGACTGCAGGGTGCACGCCAGCTGCACCCACACCAGCCACTGCAGGTAGGGTGGGGCGGCAGGAGGGGCGGGAGAAAGAATGGGGTGCGAGGGATCCCTGTGGAGCAAGAAGCCGAGCAGGCATGGCACTGGCGAGCTGTATCGGCAGCGCTCTTCCGGCTGCATTATCACGATGGGAAACGAACCATCACCCCACATTTACCCGCAGGGGCAGGCGGTTGCCCCAAGCAAACAGGTTGAGGCTGAGGGTGCGGGAGAGGGCCAGCAGCTTAAGGCCGCCAGGCCACTCTGGTGCAGCAGGTGCTGAGGGTGGCACCGCTCGCTCCAGCAGCAGCATGCTGGCCAGGCGGCAGCCCGCCACAACCCAGTTGCGGCGGCGAGCAAACCACCGGCTCGGGGACAGCAGCGCCAGTGCGCCGGGCAGCGCGAGGGTGAGGCAGGCGGCGGCGACGGCGGCCGGCGACGGCCCCGTTGCCACCAGCAGTGTGAGCAGGGGCATCAGCAGGGATGCAAGGAGGTCAGTGCATCGCCACTGCTCCGTTTGGGTGCGCTCAAAGGCAGCCAGCGTCTCCTTGGCCGACACGCAAGGGGCAGCAGCAGGTGCCGCTGGGGCCCCAGCAATCTCAGATTGGCTTGCTGCAGTCATGGCGACAAGAGGAAGCAGGGCCAAGGCANNCACAGGCATGTGAGGATAGGCGCATTTGTTGGAGGGTGGCTTCCCACCGGCTGCGTGCTCGCTTAGGACCACGCCGCTTAATGCATCATTGCCTGGTCCAAAACAGGCTAGCGATGTTGGGTTCCATTGGTCCACCCCAGCCAACTGTCGCTCAAGCACCAGGCCGGTGGAGAGGGACCTCTGCCTGAGTCTGCTACCGCTACCGCCAGCCGGCATTGGCGCCCGCACGCCGATTGCAACGCATGCCCCCTTGCCACGCCACATGTCGCATGGCTGTACAGCACATGAGCGTTGCGGCATCTCACGCCACCACACAAGAAGAAGAGAGAAATGGCAGCCGGGCTATCTGTGCTTTGACGGTGCCTTGCACACTCCCCTGCCCAGTCGGCAACAGCCACGGTGAGCGTTGCCAACCCTTCGCATGCGCGAAGACCGCCCTGCAGTGGTTGCGCTGTGGGGTTGCTCGGACTCTTTGCTTGGCGACGATCCGCCATGTCTGCAGCACCCCAGACGTGTGCACGGCTCGTCTCGGGGCAGCCTCTGCTTGCAGACGGCAAGCTGCCAGATGAGGTTACGCCTGCCGCTAATAGTGCCGCGCATCGAATAATGGTGCTTCCATTTGCTGCGCCGCTGACAACTCAAGTGCAATGCACAACGCACACGCTTCTCCGCTGGCGGCGGGTGGTGGCTGCGGTGCTGCAGCGCGCCGCGGCAGTGGAGAGCGGCGGCTGGGGAGCTGCTGAAGGTGCTGTTGCTGCTTTTGCCAACAGGTCAAGCGGCTGGGCTGGGCTAAGGCCCTGCCAGCGGCACGAGCAGCGGAGGCACAACCCTAGTCTCCTGCAGAGCTAGCTGCGCTTGCAAGACTGTTCAACGATGCAAGCCGAAGCGATCGGTGCGCTCTCTAAGGCTGCCGGCCTCAGCCTGAGGCGGGAGCGCAGCACCCGCATCACATGGCGAGGAATCGGCCAAGCCCACGTCGCTATCGCTCGCCGTTTGAATCCTGAACGCGCACCGATCGCCGCCGGGCCGACCGACAGCCAGCGACCACCACCCAGCACCCAGCAGCAGCTGGCGCTTGCAAGCAGCCTATGCAGTCGGCACTGCGGCCCATGTGCCGGGCGGGCACCGGCGCTCTGCGCCGGATCGCCTGCCAGGCGGGGCAGGGCGCCCGCGGGCCGGCGCTGC
>JADXDR010000035.1:913795-939030 GCA_025026875.1 Chlorella ohadii
TGGTCCACTTGGATTTGGTCTGCTTGTCGTTCTGCTTCACTGCCGCTGCAATGCACCCCGCCCCACTGCGCGCTGCCTGCAATCCCCGCCAACCTCTCAATCCTGACCCTGCAACCCTTAGGCATGCTGCGGCGCCTGCGCGAGCAGCGAACCGCCTTCCGCACCTTTAGCAGCGGCGGCGGCGGCTCTGGCGGCAGCAGCGGCGGCGGTGGTGGCGGCGGCGGCGGCAGCAATGGCGGCAGCGGCGGGTTCGGCCTGTGGGCTGCCTACCTTGCCCTGCTGGCCAAGCGGCCGCTGGCCACCAAGGCCGTCACCGCAGCGCTGCTCAACGGCCTGGGAGACGTGATTGCTCAGAGCCAGTTTGAGCAGGGCAAGGACTTTGACTGGAAGCGCTGCGGCATCTTCACCCTGCTGGTGAGCTCGCTACTGCTGAATGATTTTTCTCCACCCGGGTTGTGGTTTCCAACAGCACTGCTGTGTGCTGCTGCTATTTAATGCATGCTGGCTGCTGCTCGCGCCCTGTGCTTCCGTCTGTTGTCTGCTCGCTGCTGGCCATGCCTGGTTGGGCGGGGCGAGGCTGTTGCAAGATGGCACGTGTCCCGCCCAGTACAGCTATCTCACTGCTGCTGCTTCCTTGTCCCCTTGCAGGGCCTGCTGCTGATTGGCCCCACGCTGCACGTCTGGTACGGCTCCCTGGGCACGATCGTCAAGGCCACCGGCAACACGGGGGCGCTCATGCGCCTGGGGCTGGACCAGCTCTGCTTCGCGCCCATCTTCATCTCCAGTGAGCAATGTTGGGAACTAATGGAATTAGATTTCAAAGCAAAAATTGTGTGGACCAGCTCTGCTTTGCACCTGTGTTCATCTCCAGTGAGCGCCTCTGATGTATGTGCGCTGCAGGAGCTTCCCCGCAGCAAGTGCACGGCGCAAGCACCCCTGCCTTTGTTTGGCGTTGGCTGGCTCTGAAACTGCATCTGCTCTGCTGCCATGCAGCCATTGTGTCGCTGCTCGTGTTGTTGGACACCCCCAATTGACGTCCGCCCACCCCCACTTGCTGCCCCACAGCCATCGCGTCGCTGCTGATGGCGCTGGGAGCTTTGCTCGATTCCTCTGACTGTCTCCTTTCCTTCTGTTTGCCCCACAGCCATCGTGTCGCTGCTGACGGTGCTTGGAAACCAGAACTGAAACCGCTCGCTCCAGTTCCATCCCCAACTTGCAGCCATTGTGTCGCTGCTGATGGTGCTGGAATCCTGCATCCATACCCCNTTCCTCTGCAGCCATTGTGTCGCTGCTGATGGTGCTGGAGGGCAAGGGGCCGGAGGTGGTGCCCACCCTGAAGCGCAACCTGCCAGACATGGTGAGCCGACAACCAAGCAAATTGTTTCTCTTCTGATAAGGGGTAATGCAAACCATGACTTGGGTGCCCACGCTGAAGCGCAACCTGCCCGACATGGTGAGCCTGATTCGTGCTGGGCAGCGTTTTGAAAGGCAGCGTTTCAGACAGGGCGCATGTCAGAAAGGCAGTAGACTCTCAGAGTGGCAGCATGTTGAAGCACGTCAGATGCCAGCTCAGAAGCCGGCATGCCAAGGTCAACCGCTGCGACTGCTGACTTGCACCACCCCAACTGGACGAATTGCCTGCAGGTCAAGTCCAACTGGATGCTGTGGGTGCCCTTCCAGTTCATCAACTTCCGCTTCGTGCCGCCCCACCTCCAGGCAAGTGGTATTGCTGCTGTTTGTTGCCAGTACGCGGCAGGTCTGCTGCTGCTGCTGCTGCTGCTGCTGCRGCCGCRGCTGCTGCTGCCGCCGCTGCTGCTCATCAGCCGCCACTGCTGCAGCTTTTTTGCTGCTGCCTTTTGAAGTTGCACGCGCTGTCGCTGCTGTTTGATGTTGCTGCCCGGCTCACCTGCGGTTCAACCCAAACCCTACATCCCCACCCCGGCAGGTGCTCATGTCCAACCTGGTGGCCCTGGCCTGGAACGTGTACATGAGCTACAAGGCGCACCACTGAACGGCCGGTGCTGCAGCTTTCTTTCCAAGCAAAAGCGGATGCCGCAACAGAGCCCTCCGCTCTGGGCGGCTCCATCAAACAAGGCAACTCCCTGTGGACCCTCCCTGTTTAGCTGATGCTGCATACACCAGCCTGCAAAGTTGAGCATGGCCTGCTGCACCATCCAGCATGTTGAAACAATGCCTGCTGCCGCAGCACGCCATGAACATCAGCGCAGCGTGCCGCCTCTGCGGGATGCGCTGCTCTGCCAATCCCAATCCCATACGATGCAATTGTTCCGCAGAGCCGCAATGAAGCGAGCCGGCCACTGCCATGCCAGCCCACCCGCCATTCTTTCCCGCTGCCGTCCCGTGCGCCCTGCTGCAATGCCCTTCTGAGGTGGCCAATCCTTTGTAAGTGCACATTAAACGAAGCAGTTGCAAAGTGGGAGCAAGAGCACGGCCGGGAGAGAAATGTGCATGCAGGCCAGAGAGACGGGGCAAGCAGGAGAGAAGAGACGAACAAAGAATTGGGATAAATGCAGGGCGCAGTACGGCGGGGTTTGTGTTGTGTTGCGGCAAGGTGCCAAAAACCAGGGGTGGGGGGCGCTCAAGGATAGAGAGTGCAGTAGATAGAAAAGACGCGCTCTATTTACGGGGCTCGGCGGGCGATTAGTAGGTGAAATGAAGGCAAGGTCATTCGTTGTACTAGGCTACACGCGCCTCGCAAGGATACAAAAGGGGGCAGCTTGGTGTGGCTTGCCAGCGCGCCTCGGCCGCGCGTGGCAGCAGTGGAGAGCAAGGATACAACCAAGAAAAGGATTGAGAGGTTGGCTTGGGGGGTTTCCAAGATGCCAAAGAGAGGCGGAGGCAAGGCTTACAGAGCAGATCAGACAGAGATGGAATGAAATAGAGAGGGTGCAGGGGATCGGGGGTCGTGAGATTGGCTGTTCCTAGTCTAGTACAAAGGGCAGTGCAAACTGGGGTGGGTTTGGTGGGGTTAAGAGAGCTTGCCTGCGCGCAGAGAGTGCATGGAATGCAACGGTCTGGACTTATCTGGGGAGGTAACTGTCCTGGGATGGTATGCAGGCCCGCTGTCCCGTGCTTGTGGTCCAGCTGACCGGGCCTAAGGTTTGCGATTAGCTGGGAAGCATGGCACAGACAGGCTGGCACGGACAGGCTGTGCACGCCAGTCACAGCCGGCCTGGCTGCGCTTGCGTCCCAGCAAAGGCCCGCTCATTGGCCGGCGGCGGGCGGCAGCAGCTCGATCGCCGCTGAGACGGGCGTGCACGCCCACTCTGCTTCCTGCCAGGGGCAGATGGGTGGCATACGAGGACAAGCTGACTTGAGCTGCTGGCAACATGGTGCACAAGTCGCAACAAAGTGCATCATCATCTCCTGCTGCAGCAAGCCGACTTGCAACCCAGCCGCCCGCTGCTGAAATGCCAAGCTGCCCGCTGCTGAAATTCCAAGCAGCGCAACCCAAGCTGCACCAGCCCTGCCCCTCCTGCCCCCTCGCCTGCAGCAGGTGGGCATAGTGGCGCACGGCCCGAGCGTAGGCCTGCGGGTGCAGGGAGCAGCCCGCCACGCTGCTGCCGTTGCTGCCGGTGCGCACGGGGGTGGCTGCCCACTCGTGCCGCGTGTCCCATTCCGCATAAATGTCGGCGGGGCGGCAGCGGCAGGACGGCTCTGAGCACGCCTCCTGCACAGTGCGGAAACACGAGTTGAGCTAAAACGAGTCGTCATCTGCAACCCTCGGCAAGTGAGAGGGGTCAGGCGCGCCGTTGCAGGCGCGCCGTTGCAGGCGCGCCGCCACAGCAGGCATGCCTGGAGAGAGGGGTGCCGACCTCAGTGCAAGCCTTAGCCAGCAAAGAAGCTGCACCTGCGCCTCGCGGCTCCACCAATAGGCGTCCAGCACCAGGCACTTGAGCTGGCAGTCGTTGAAGGCGGCCTTCAGGCGGCAGCAGCGCTGCTTGCCGTCAAACCTGGGCAGAGGGCGGTTAGCAAACGGGTTAGGGGTAGGGGTAGTGGTAGGGACAGAGGAGGGACAGCGGGAGCACCAAGCAAGCAGTCATGCACCAGCAGCCCTGGGAGGGTTTCCACGCGTCTTACAGGGGCTTCAAAGGCCTGCAGATCTGCGCATGCAACAACGGCAAGCCCCAGGCCAGCACCCAAGGTGCACCCGCCGGCGCTCACCAAATCGAGGTGCAGCGGCTGCCGCGCGCCATGCACTGCACCGCAAACGGCAGCAGCAGCGCCATGGCTCCTCCCAGGCGGTGCCGGGCCGCAAACTCGAACGCTGCGCAGCTGCGGCTGGGCTCGGCGGAGCCGCCGCGGCACTGCCGGCACAGCCAGGCGTCAGCCCGGCTCAGCACACCGCCCGCCCCAAAGTAATCTGCTAGCGCCAGCACGCCGCCAATCGTCTCCCACTGCAGCAGGTCAATGGATAAGTTGAGCTTGGTTGTGATGCGGCTTGGGAGCCTGTCAAACTCACGGTTCAGCATGTGCAGGGAGAGGAAGGCTGTGGGGCGACGAGAAGCGATACACAACGGAGCAGATTGAAGTGCGGCAGGGGCCGGCGGCGGCCAAACCCCAAGCGTGCTCGAAGCTGCTGCACCTCAAGCAATATGGCAATGGGATTGAGCTGTGCAGAGCGGCGTCACTGCAGCAAGGGGCAGATAGCCCATACTCCGGCAGACGGCCCGCCGGGCCTACCGGGGCGTGCGGCGCCGGCGCGGCGCATCACCTGAAAGTCGCTGCTGGAGCGGTAGACTGCACTCAGGAAGCCACTCCAGGCATCCTCGTCCAGCTCTCGGCAGCTGGGCGGCAGCGCGTCGGCCTGTAGGCGGAGCTCGGGCAGCGTTCCGTCCGCCTGCTCCGTGGAAAGGCTTGCAAGGGTCGCCAAATGGTTCGAATCGAGACTGAGCACCGCGGCGTGGCAGAGGAAGCGCGCCGGGCCCCCAGGCAAGGGCACTGCAAGCACACAGTCTGCCGTGGGCCGCAGCGCCTCAGCTGTTGCTTTCGGCCAGTGTGTCGTGATCATCTAGGTTTGTGTAAGCGGCGAACGGGCAGGGGCGGGACTTGAAGCAAGATTTGGGCAGCGACATGAGGGTTTGGCGGCCGTAAGAACCTCCTGCCGCCTCTGGGCAGCGCAATCAACTATGCAGGGCCCCAGAAAACGCTTACTGGCTCACCCGGCAACCGACAAGCAAGCCGCCTGCCGCCGCTGCACCACCCGGTCCCGCTGCCGCCGCTCTTCTCTTTGTGCCCTCCCTTGCCTAGCTCTGGCATCAGAGCAATCTTTTCCGACAGGCAGTAGTACCTAGAGGTCTTCAGCTGCAGGGTCTGGCTACGCCACCCCGATCCGAGCCGCGGCAGGTGCGCAGGGCTGTCCACGCCCTGTTGTACCAGCGGCGTTTTCGAAAGCCAACCATCCCCGGGCTGCCATCCCCTGCCGATGCGATCAGGCAATCATAGTACATGCACTCGAGACCCATACAAATCAAACTCGGCCTTGGGCTATGGCTACCTGCCCTGTATATGGCGCAACTGCTCCGCCCTCCTTCTCCCACCAAGCGCTGGTTGCGGTCCTCTCCTGTCCTGGGCGTCCTTGTGTCCCTGGCCGGCGCGCTTGCTTAACAGTTACTGATGGGCCTAGTCAGTCAGAGAGGTGCTGAATCGAGTGAAAGGAGTGCGGGGAGCACAAACTGCTGCAAATGATACAAGACACAGGCACTACTATTCCAGCTGAGCAGCCTCACTGCCACTGGTGCCCATGGCTCCCGGCTCGGCAGCCGCCTCGGCTGCCCCRAGCMYCGCCRGCGCCGCTCCCGCACTCTCCACTGCCGCCGCCGGCTCCGCCTGCACCGCTCTGGCACRGTCTGCAGCGCCAGCAGGGCGCAGCGTGCGCAGCAGCTGCTCCAGGCCCGCGCTGAGGCTGTCCAGCCTGGCATTCATTTCCTGCCGCATATCGGCCACAGCCCGCTGCAGCTCCAGCACAGCTGCCACTGCATCGGCTGGCTGCTCCAGTGCCGCTACCTGCTGCACATCACTGGCTGGCAGGGGCTGCACGGCAGCAGGGGCCGCTGCCGCTGGGCTGCCTGGCACGGCTGGGCTGCCTGCTGCTGCCGCTGCTGCCACTGCTGCTGTTGCTGCTCCTGCTGCTATGCCGGGCAGCACGAGCGCTGGCACCGTCGCGGCTGCTGGCACCTCTTCTGCCTCTGCTTCAGGCTCATGCCATGCTGTTGCAACCTGCTGCTCAGCTGCATGCCGGGGAGCGCTGCCCACGCTGCTGGCAAGCACGCTGCCAGCTGCCGCTGTAGGTAGAGCGCTGTAGGCTGCTGCGCCCCGAACGCTGGGCGCCGCTGGCACAGCCGCTGCCGCCTCGACCGGCAGAGCGTAGCAGGCCAGCCACAGCTGCTGCCTGCTGCTGCCATAGATGCGGGAGCTCAGCGCAGCGGAGAGAAATGGGGCGGCCGCCCCCAGCTGCGCTGCAGTCAGCAGCGCCCACACGAGCAGCTGCCCGCCGCCGCCGCCGCCGGCTGCCGGCTGCCCATCTACTGCCTGCACGGCCTGCACGGTCAGCCCTCTGAGGCGCACGGTGCTGCCATTGGGTACCCCCTCGGGAACTGCCAGCGGCAGGCAGCCCAGGTGCTGCAGGCCGCCCCGCCCCAGCCGGCACAGCGCCAGCGAGGGCGGCGTCCGGCTGCTGGCCAGGAGGGKAATGTCGCCGTGCACCTGCACCACACAGCGGGTGAGCGGGGCGGAATCTCAGTTGATACTCAGTCTCGGTTGATATCCCCGTCTCAACAGACCCTCATGTATTGTTCATAACCATCCAACCTCACTCCCAGCTCCCAACCCTTTAACAGTTCACCTGCAACAGGTCCCCGGCACAGCTCAGCTGCACTGTGTGCTCCCGCGGGCTGGCCAGTGCGCCGTCTGGGCTGCCGCACGCGTCGCCTCCGAGCCACAGCAGCGAGGCATGGCCGCTGTCTGCTGCTGGTGGGGCGGCAGCTGGGGGTGCTGCGCTGTGCGTGCTGCGGAGGGTGGCCCCCAGGGGGCCCTGCTGCTGTGGCGGCGAGCCGCTGGGAAGCAGCGGCAGGCCCTGGGCCAGAGGCATGTGGGCGGGGCGCAACAGAAACATGGCTGGGATGGGCGGCCCCTCACCACCTGCTGCTGCTGGCGCTGGCGCTGTCAGAAAGGGGTTGCTGTGATGGCCCCTGAGGTCGATGTGCCCAGCTTCAGAGGCTGGCAGTGGCGGCAGCGCCGGCTCAGCTGCTGTCGCTCCTGGCCCCAGCGGCGGCGCGCCGTGCATGGAGGGCAGAAGCACCGGCGGCGCAGCACTTTCTTTGGTTGTGAGGTAGCGCTGCAGCACGCCCGGCTGCAGCTGCTCGCTGGGTTCGCTTGCGCTGCCCAGGAACTGCCCCACTGGTCGCTCTGTTGCCGCCAGCAGGCGGCCAGCGGCTGCACCTGCCAGGCCGCAGACTGGGCCAGGTAGGCCAGGCAGCAGCTGCCGCCGCTCTTGCAGGTGCCATCCTGTCAGGGGACCATAGAGAGGCTTGGCTGGTTACGGGATGCAGATTTGTGTGGTTGTGAATCAGCAACTGTGTGGCAGCACCAAATCCACCCCAGGCTGCGCCCAACCCTTGCAGCTCCAGCAGGCACTCCAGCAATTGCCCCAAAATCGCACCTTCGCCAAACTGCAGCAGCTCCAGGTGGCCGCCCCAGCTGAGCACGAGGCGCCGCCCGCTGCCGCTGCCGCCATCCTCCCTGCCGCCGACCGACCCGCCGCACCAGCCGTCTTCGCCGCCGCTGCTGCCCAGCCAAGCCAGGCAGCAGCGGCCCGCCGGGGAGCCGCCCGCTGTGCCCATTGGACTGGGCAGCGCCAGCAGCACCGTGGCTGCCGACTGCGCTGCGCCGCCGTTGGCTAGACTGCCCCAGTCGCCTCGGACTGTGCCGCTGCGAAACGTGCCCCAAGTTGTGTCCTTTGGAGTGCCTCCCTGCTCTGGGCTGCCCACACCTCGCTGCTGTACAGCAGGGCCTCCCTCCTCCTCGCTGCCACTGCCGCTGGAGCTGCTGCTGCGCCGCCGGGCAGACGCCGGCGTCGCGTGGCTGCCGCTGCGTGGGGTGAGCTGCAGGCCAGGCGGGGCTACCAGCAGCAGCTCATGAGGCGCCAACAGGGCACAGACTGCCTCGCTGGGGTGCCAAGCCAGCGCTTCAAAAGCCGGTGCACCCGGCCGTAAGGACACGCTGGTCGGCCGCGGGCTGGCTGGGCTGCCGCCAAATGCTGCCGGGTCCGCCCCACTGGTGTCGATTGGACAAAACGTGGCGCTGCCGCCCTCCAGCGCTGCTGCCCACTGCCGCCGCTGGCCGCACGTGCTGCTGACCGCCACTGCGCTGATGCCTGTGCTGCTCTCGAACAGCACACCCAGCGGCAGTATGCTGCCGGGGCCGGTGCGGCTCAGCAGCAGCGAGGGGCCGGCGGCTGCCACCAGCAGCGGGCTGCCAGGCACGGCTGCCAGCAGACGGCTGGCGGTGCGGCCTACTGCCGTCTCTGCTGCCACGCACTGGGCACCCAGAGGCTGCAATGGAGCGGGCGGCTGTGCCACGTCCTGCTGCCACTCCTGCCAGTGCGGCTGCTCCGGCTGCACCCACATGGCCCTGCTGCTGGTAAGTATTGCCTGCTACTGCTGCTGCCTACCGCTCCTGCTGTCTATGCTGCTGCCCAGCTGCTGCTGCCGCTGCTGCTGCCGCCGAAGCAATGGCTGTGCAATGCGGCAGCAGCGCCAAGCCAGCTGGCGTTCTCAGTCGAGCTGCAGGGTGGGCAGGTCAGGGATGTCCTCCCAGCTGTAGCCGCGGCGCCCCCGCCACACCAGGTAGGCGATGCGCCTGCAGGAGCAGCAACACGCAGGTCGTTAGGAGGCGAGCTGAGGTGAAGTGGAAGCATGGCGATTGGGAGGTCAAGGGGGGAGCAAGCATGGGCACACGGCGGACAAACGAGCGACATCCCAGGCTGCACCAGCACCAAACACCCTACAAAACCGCAGATCCAAGCAGCACCCACGTGTAGTAGAAGCCCGGAATGAAGACGAGCAGGCCGCCTGCACAGAGCAGGGGATGCAGATGTGGAGTGGGTGCAGCGCAGTGGATGGACGGCAGCTGCCATGCGTGCGCTCAGCAGCGGCACACTGCAGCACCCAATGGGCGGACGGACAGCATGTACAGCAGCAGCAGCACTGCAGCAGCAGCAGGGCTCACAGATCCACAGGCCGATGAGCGCTGACTGGCCCTCGGTCCGCCACAGCACCAGGCCAGAAATGAACATAGCCAGGCCTGTGGGGAGAGGAGGGGTGGCAAAGCGCAGCAGCGGTTTCTACGGAACGCGGGAGGCTGTGGGGCAGCAAGCAGCATTGGATGCCGCGAACGGCATGCAATGACCACAATTGCAAGTGCTCAGCAGCAGGTCTCAGTCCTAGCCTGCGCCCTGCACCCACCTGCCAGCAGCAGGCCCACAGCCAGGTAGACCGAGCGGTAAGGGATCTGCTCCGGGGTGTTGATCATGGCGCCGGGGTGCAGGGCTCGCTCAGAGGTGCCGTGCCATGCCCCGGCCGGTGAGCTGGGGGGAGGCAGAAGGGCGAGGTGGCGCGGTCAAGCGGCAGAAGGCAGGCGGGCGGAAGCGGCGGCGGCGGCGCGGGCAGCGGCAGTAGCAGGGCCTCTGCTGCGCTGGTCACAAGCTCCCGGCACTGGAGATTGTTGCCGTGACTGCAATGCCGCATCACGAGCCCCGCAAAAGGCCCGCTGGCGGCGCCCAGGCGCGGACCTGCGGGCAGCGTGCTTGACGACCTCTGATCGCGTACCGAGCTGGCGCTGGATTTTACCCGAGTGCCGTGATCGCGTCGGGAGGGCGAAAGGAGGCAGCCAAATGACTGCCCGGCGCGCAACATGAAGCTTGCTTAGAGCGCTCAACCGCACCCATCGTTCATTGCATAGGTTTGTCAGTCACCTGAACTAGCTGTATCATCACCGGGCACCTCAAACGGGCTCCGCCCTTTCGCCCAGCTGCTGAAAGCTTGCCCAGAGAGCCCCGCAACCCCTGATCGCACTCGCCAAACACCCGACGGCGCATCGGAGGCGGCCCGCCCGCGATGGCGGCCGGGGCGGGCACCTCTGCCGCCGCCACTGCCGCTGCCGCCGCGGTGCGCTTCACGCCGCTGCTGGGCGTGCACGGCCGTGGACCGCTGGCATATCTGCTGGAGCTCGACGGCTTCACCTTCCTGCTGGACTGCGGCTGGAATGATGCCTATGACCCCGCGCTGCTGGCGCCGCTGCTGGCGGCGCTGCCGCGCATCGACGCTGGTGCGCTTCTGCCGCCGCTGCACTAGGCACCCCTGTGCCATTGCCCTGCACTCCCTGCTTTCATGCTCAGCCCTGCCGCCTGGTCACACTGCACCATCAGGATGTGAACTAGTGCTTGCCATGCCTGATTGCTCTCCGCTGCTGCAGTGCTGCTGTCACACTCAGACCCATGCCACCTGGGCGCCCTGCCCTACCTGGTGGGGCGCTGCGGCCTCAAGGCTCCCGTGTACAGCACGTCACCGGTGCACAAGATGGGGCAGATGGCCATGTACGATCAATACCTCAGCCGCCAGGTGGGGCTGCATTGTAAGGACTTTTACCTCTGCAGTTTGAGTGGCTCCAGTGCACCAGCAATACCTCAGCCGCCAGGTGCGGCTGCTGTGCATGGATTGCACGGCCGTTGCATGGGGTGCCGTCTGCGACTGATGCACTGCTCGACTGCTGCAGGTGACTTGCAGTGTGGCGTGGCACCCAGGCTGCAACCCCGCCTCCCTTGAATTTTTCCATGCAGGCCTCCAGCGACTTTGATGTGTTCAATCTCGACGACGTGGACGCCGCCTTTGCGCTGGTGCAGCCGCTGCGCTACCAGCAAAACCTGGCACTCAGGTGGGGGGGTGCTGCTTTTACTGGGAGTGCTTGTCCAGTCATGGAGAAAGTGGCGTGCGCAGCCGCGTGGCGCCATCAGCGCATGCTGCTGAGATGTGCAAAATGTCATGCAACAGCAGTGTGCCTCTTGCGCTCCANGTTTCGCAGTGGCAANGGGGCGGGCATCCTCATNACCCCCTTTGCNGCGGGGCACCTCCTGGGCGGCGCTGTGTGGCGCATTCGCAAGAATGGGGAGGACTACGTGTACGCGCCAGACTACAACCACAGGTGGGCTGCAGATGTGGCAGGCGGACTGCAGTTAGCTTCAGAAGTGCCTCTTGATCGGCGTGATGCTCGACGCTGCGCTGAGGATAGGACTGCCCCTTTGTTGCTGTTCTACAACTGTCTGCAACTGTCACCTGCCTGTTGTTGCCCACGCAGGAAGGAGCGCCACCTGAACGGCACGGTGCTGGAGGCTGCTTTCCAGCGGCCAGCGCTGCTCATTACGGGTGCCTTGAACGCGCAGCAGCTGGCGCCAGACAGGTGGGGCAGGGGCAGGGTTGTGCTGCCGCGCGCTGGTGCGGTTGCTGTTTGGTGTGGCTTCCTGCTCACCAAAGGTGGCCTTGATTGCGATGTTCAGCTGGCATCAGAACAGTTGGACAGGGGCAAATGAATGCACCGTTTGCCATTTTGAATGTTGCCAACCCCAGGCCCAACCGCGAGCGGGAGCTGCTGGATGCCAACTCAGGTCCCGTCTTGACTCACTGATCAGTGACCATTTCTACACTGCATTTTGCCAACCGCAGGCCCAACCGCGAGCGCGAGCTGCTGGATGCTGTGATGGCCACGCTGCGTGGCGATGGCAGCGTGCTGATGCCTATAGACACAGGTAGGGAGGGCTCGGCAGCACATGCTCCGCACACACCAGCCCGCCGTCATCCTTGCAGCCAGCACTTCATGGCCAGCTAGCCTGCTTGCCTGCGTGCCACTTGCCGTTTTGCCTGGCGGCTTGTCCTGCAGCCGTTCGCCTTCCGCTGCCTGCCGGCCTGCCCTTTTTCCGTGCAGCCGGCCGCCAGCTGGAGCTGGTGCTGCCGTTGCAGCGACCTTCCAGTTGCTAGTTATTGACCTGACGTTTTTGGGCCTACCTGACTATTCTTGCAGCCGGCCGCCTGCTGGAGCTGGTCCTGCTGCTGGAGCGGCACTGGGTGGAGCACCGGCTCACTTACCCGCTCGTGCTGCTCTCAGCAATGGCATACAGGTGGGCTTGCGGTTGGTGATGGCCAGCGGGCGATTGCATGTAGCGAGTCAATCATATTCTGGGGCTGCCCGCTCCCTCATGCCCTGTGCTTCCTGGCGCTAGCGCAGTAAGCTGACCTGTGCGCCAAGCCTCCTGCACACCTGCCTTCTGCAGCACGCTGGAGTTTGCCAAGTCCCAGCTGGAGTGGATGTGCGAGTCTCTGGTCAAGAACCTGGGCCACGCGCGTGACAACCCGTTTGCAACCCGGTGAGCCCTGCTTGGTCAAGTGCTCTGTGGCCGTTGGAGTGACCTGGTGGGGCGAGTTGGTTGGCGCGCTTCTGACAGCGATTTTGCTGCCTGAGACGGTTTGCGTCCCTGCCGAAGAGTTTGCACACCTGCCTGGCACTCGCAACCCACCCATTCAGTGTCCTCCACATCTGTCGGCAGGTTCCTCAAGCTGTGCGGCAGCCGCGAGGAGCTGGCCCACCTGCCCCGCGGCCCCAAGCTCGTGCTCGCCACGTGAGCATTAGCATTACGATTGTGCTGGCCGGTGTGTGAGCAGTGTTGCTGCCGCTGTTGGGCTTGAGTGTCCGGGTGCGGTGCCCAACGTCCGGCTCTTGTTGCATCCCCTCCTGAATTTGCAGGCTGCCCTCGCTTGAGAGCGGATTCTCCCGCCAGCTGTTTGCTGACTGGGCAGAGGAGCCGCGCAATGCAGTCATCTTTGTGACGCGGGCAGAGGAGGGCACGCTGGCGGAGCAGGTGCAGCAGCTGGGCGCGGCGCAGCAGGCACAGCAGGCACAGCAGGCGGAGCCGCCCACGATACGCATGCTGCGGTCGCACCGGGTGCCTTTAGAGGGGGAGGAGCTTGAGGAGCACTTGGCACAGCAGGCACAGCAGGCGCAGCAGGCAGCACAGCAGGCGCAGCAGGAGGCAGAGGCACGGCAGCAGCAAGCGGCAGCAGAGGCGCAAGGCCCCCAAGCCATGCAAGTGGATGGCGGGCCTGAGGCGGCAGCAGCGATGGCAGTGGCAGCAGCAGACGGCAGCGGCCCGCTCAGCCCACGTGCGGCAGCGGTGCCCCGAGTCAACTCGCTAGCTATCGGCCACTTGAAGAGCTTCCGAGCCAGCTTGGCCGGCCCCGGCAGCCCCACGGCGCTGCGAGGGGAGGTGGTTGGGCCGGACGGCTTGCCTGTCCAGGAGTTTCAAGAGGCGGCCACAACGGCACAGTGCCTAGTTGAGGGCTTTGAGGCCCCCAAGGTGAGACCCAAGCAGAGAAGAAGCACGCAGTCCGTATGCTTAGTCTGGACATGCCTGGGCGCACGTTGCGCGTGATAGCACTGAGTGTTCCCACTGATCCCCCCTCCCCCCTTACCATCGCAGGGTGCCGCACGGCCCATGTTCCCTTTTGAGGACGCTTGGGAGCATGTGGCACACGATGAGTATGGTGCCTCGCTTGACTATACCGATTTTGACCCCGCTGAAGCCACCGGTGAGTTGTTTTTTCCCCAACTGCTGGTGCACTTCTGTCAAGTTGCTGGCTGCTTGCTGGCTGTGTGTGGCACACGATGAGCAAGGTGCCTCGCTAGAGTACACAACTTTTGCGGCATTGCCTGCCACTGCAGGCTTCAAGGCACTCGAGTCGGAGCTGCAGGCGGAGGCCGAAGCCGAGGACGCTGCAGCGCCGCCTGACATTCCTACCAAGGTGGGCCTGCGGCATGCACTAGCATGCTGCTGCTATTGCCTCGGCATCATTTTGGCGTCCACCCCAGCCACCCAGCTTTGCTTTACCCAGCCCACGAAACCGTCCCTCTGCAGGTGGTGTCTGCGACCATCACCGTCACCCTGCGCGCCCGTGTGCTGCGCTTCGATTTCGACGGCCTCTCAGGTGCTGACATTGTGTATTGCCGCTGGGTTGAAAGTGATCCGTGCCTCCAGTTCGAGCTCATGCGCTCGCTACCTGCCTGCGTATTCACCCGCCCACCCATGTCGTGCGCTGGTGCAGACGGGCGCAGCATGCGGACAATCCTGGCGCATGTGGCGCCCCGGCAGTGCATATTAGTGCATGGCAGCAGGTGAGGAGGGGGGCACCAGAGTTTGGCCAGCAAGTGAGCAGTCAAGTGCCTTGCTTGTGACCCATTGTGGCGGTTGCAGCGATAATGGACAGCGGTAGAACTTGCAATTCACCGTTGTTTCACTATGTGCCTCCTGCAGCGAGGCAACTGCAGCGCTGGCGGGCCACCTGCGGCAGGAGCTTGCTGGGCTGCTCACACAGGTGCGGCTGTCTGGCCTATCAAATTTGTTCACAGCACCGCACGTCCTCGCTGTCTGCTCTTCCCAGCAATGTGATGCAATAAAAGGTTGTGCGGTTGCTCCAACGCGGGCCATGCATCTGCTGCATCTGACGTGCTTTAGTGTCGTTTCCAATCACACCACTGTTTCTTGCTTGCTGGGCAGGTGTACGAGCCGCAGGCAGGGGAGGAGGTTAGCTGCCTGCTGCTGTTGCTGCTGCCGCAGATCGTGCAACTGCATCAGCGCCGCCCCACTTTACTGTTTGCACTGGCGCTCTTCCTTTCCTCNTTTCAGGTGTACGAGCCGCAGGCAGGGGAGGAGGTTGAGCTGCCTGCTGAGCCCTCGTACCGGCTGGCGCTCAGGTNGAGCCACACAGGTGGAGGGGGCAGCCAGGTTGGCAAGCGTTGGATGGCTTGCTGTCTGACTAGGCATGCCATCTGCACCTCCGCCTGCCGCCACAGCGTTGGCAAGTTCGGATGTGCAAGCCATTGCTCTCCAGACGTCCACTAGCAACATGTGTTTGTCCTTGCAGCGACGAGCTGCTAGCGGGTGTGCGGCTGCACCAGATCGGCGACTACAAGCTGGGCTGTTCCATTACCACNACTTTTGATTCGTAATGCCCCTCTTCTCCTGCAGCGACGAGCTGCTAGCGGGTGTGCGGCTGCACCAGATCGGCGACTACAAGCTGGGCTGGGTGGAGGGGCGGGTGGGGCCGCCCGCAGAAAGCTCCGAGGTATGTTGCTGCTGCCGCCTGGGCCGGCGGTTTTGCTGGTTGAAGCATGCTGCATGGAAGCTGTGATTCGCCGTGTGCTGTGCACTGTGCATCGTGCAGCCAACCTGCCTGGCATGTTGCCTGCTCACGTCTGACAAATTTTCTCTTTGTTGCCTGCGCTGCCTGCTTGCCTGCTTTCGCAGAGCCAGCTGCCGCAGCTGCTGCCAGCGGAGGGCGTGGCTGCGGCGGCAGCAGACGGCGGCTATGGAGGCGTCTTCATTGGAGACGCTCGCCTCTCTGGTGGGTGGTGCAGCTGGGTCTGGCCACGGCTGTCTCTGGGCTTCCCCATCCTTGCTTGCTTGCGCAGGAGTCGGTTTGGAAGATGGGTTGCCTCAGATGGAGATTTGATGCCTGGATTGATGTGGGGTCCCTGCCCGTCCTCCCCATGGGGCCGCAGAGCTGAAGCAGGCTCTAGCAGCGGCAGGCATTGCCTCGGAATTCTATGCTGGAGCGCTCTACTGCGCGGGGCAGGTGCGCTAGCCAGGCACGGGGCTTGCAAGCCAGTGCTGCAGACAGGCTGCTGTCCTGCCCCGTAGCAGCAGCCAGGCTCCCTTGGCAGCGTTGCAGCTCTGCAACTTTTGGTTCCATTCACGCTGCTGCTTTCTGCCCCATGCAGGTCGCCATCAAGCGGCGGCAGCTATGCGCCTTGCGAATGTTGGGTTCCACTAATCTAATTGCCTTGATTTCCTCCCAACCACCCTCTACATGTCAGGTCGTGATCAAGCGGCGGCAGCCGGGCGGCTGTGACGACCCCGGCGGCGATGGCGGGCTGGTTCTGGAGGGCGCCCTTTCGCCGGATTACTACAAGATCCGGGAGGTGGTCTACTCGCAGTACCACATCTGCTGACCGGACAGCGGTACACATTGCAGTTCCAGATTGGTTGAAATCACTCGCGATGCACCATCTGCTGAGCCTGTGGGGTGTGCTTGGTGCCCGCCCAGCACCACTGTAATGCAAGCAGGCAGGACCAGCGGCAGCTACTGACAAGCACAACGGACCTGGCTATAGCCGTCAAGCCACCATGCGAGTGCATTTGCAGCTGCGCCAGTGGCTAAGCTCGCCGCAGCCAGGGGAGGCGGCGCGATGGTCCCCAGCATGCAATAGGGCAACTGCGCCACGGCCGCAGTGGGCGGCCCAGGCTGTGCCACCGCTGCTGCTGCCATGACTTGTACTGGCGGTCTTGTCTGCTGCAGTCCCAGCTGAGCAGGGTGGTAAGTTGGCACGCCGCGGCTAGCGGCCAGCACCAGGCTGTGTTGCACCGTGCAGTGAGAGGGTTGGCGGCGGCGTCCGCCGGCACTTGGGAGCCGCCTGGCGTGGGCCAGGCGCCCCTGCTCGCTGGCCATGCTGCAGGATGCGCCTGATGAGAAGAAGGCGAGTTTGTGTGGCGAGCGCCCTCATGCAGCAGTCATGAGAACCCAAGCGGTGGCTCCAAGGCAGCCGCAGCCCATTGGCAATGCGACAAGCAAGCCTCTGCAGAAGTCGGGCAGGCACCGAGCCAGCAGCAGAGCGCCGCCACAAAAAAAACCAACGGCCTTGTTGTGCACTCCCCCGGCGCTTCCTTTGGTCTCCTAACCACACACGCAGCCAAGGCGGGTAGGTCCCTCCCCGCAGCAGGCGCCCGGGGTGCGCCCTGGCCCTCGCCGCCGCCGCTGCCGCTCTGGGAGCCTCTCATGCCGCCTCTTGCCGCTGACGCTCCACAACCGCTCCTCTTCTCCTGCGCAGAGGTTCTCCTCGCCATGGATTCCATCACTGCTCTGCTGGATAGCCTGCCAAGGCATTTTGGAAGCTTGACCCTCACCGTTGCAGCAGCACGGGACGCTCAGAGCAGTATGGCTCAGCTGCGCGCCCTAGTGCTTGCGGGTGGCAATCGCAGCACCGACGCTGCCGGTCTGGACAGGTGATGCTGGTTAGGCAGCATTGCCTCCTTGCTATGCCAGTTTCTGAAGCCATTTACACCCAACTCTGCCTGCAGGCGGCTGGCGGCGGCAGCTCACACCCTGGCTGACTTTGCGGCAGCAGCCACCCGCGCCCTGGCTCAGCCGGGTGACGGGCCGCCTTTGCTGTTAGAGCAGATTTTGTCTGCTTGCAGCGCGCTCAAAAGCTGTGTTGTCTTAGCGACCTACTCGGCACAGCCGTCCACCCAGACCGCCTTCAAGCTGGGCGCGGCTAGCTGCCTGGTGTTTGGGCCCGGCCTGGCAGCGCTGACCATAGTCGCTGCTAAAGCCTCAGCAAGAAATGCAGCGTCGCCAGCGTCTGAGATGTTGGCACACCTGGTTGCCGCCCAGCTGGACGCAATTGTTTTGCTGGTGTCGAAGCTGCTGCAGCCCGGCAGCCGCCTGCAGGCGGCGGCAGCAGCATTTGCCAGCAGCACAGCCAAGCCGCCAGCCCTGCTGCCGTGGCTAGTAGCACTGTCTGAGGCGTTGCCGCTGGCACTAAGAAATGTTGGCGAAGGTGAGCTTGACTGGTAGCCCTTGCACACTGAGTCTAATAAAATGGACACATGACCTCTTGCTTCATGCCCGCAGAGGTCCGCCTGGGTTTGGCATTCAACTATGCTCGCTTGGTCAGGAGTCTGCTGCTGGAAACCAGCATCTGGGCCAAGCATGCAGCCGTCATCGCCGCCGACCCAGCCCAACAGCAAGCCCTTGTGGGCGTGCTGTTGGGCTGCTGCCTACCCACTGTAGCGGCAGCGGCGGCCGCAGGACAGCAGAAGCTGAGCAGCCACGGGTCAGACCTGCTCATTGATCTGAGCGCCACCCTGCAGCACAGCAGCCTGGCGCCCGCTGTTCGGCACCAGCTGCAGACAGGCGGAGCGGAGGCTGCGTTCGAGCATGCGGCAGCCATCCTGCATGCCCAGCCGACCAGCCGGCCGAGCGGCATGACGGGACCAGCGTGGATTGACCTCCTGGCCTCAGGGACAGCACTTATGGTTGTCCTCAGCAGGGAAACATCACAGTTCTCTCAGCAGTCAGTCACGACAGGCCTAGGCGAGACCGCGCAGGCAGCCAGCGATACAGCTGCAGTTGCAGCAGCGGGCTGGCAGGCGGCACGCCTGCTGCCCCACCTGGCGGCCAGTGTGGCAGCTCTGGCCGCGGATGTGCAGGATCGCGCAGCCTTCCCAGCTGGCACGACTGCCTGGCTGGATAATGCCAACCTTCTGTGCTTCTGCCTGCAGTATTTGCAGGAGCAGGTTTATGTCCTGAGCGTGGGCCAGTGCAGCGCCCAGCAGCTGGCCTGCTGGCTTGATGCTGTTTCAGCCAGCCTGCGGCTGGCCTCGCGCCTTGCGCCGCTGGCTGCCCACTTGGATCTGGCAAGCGACAGCGTAAACGGTGCAACGCTGTTGAGCTTAACCCTGCTGGACGCGCTCCATGATGAGCTGCCGCATCAACTGATCCAGCTGGGGCAGGCATGTGAGTCCCAGCGGCTTGGCAGCAGCAGCACAGCGGGGCTGCCCCCAAACGATGCGGCCGCTTGGGGCGGGCTGCCGGCACAGCTGTGGGCGCTGCACACCAGCTTGTGCCGCTTTGTGGCAGC
Source organism: Chlorella ohadii (assembly GCA_025026875.1). Taxonomy (NCBI): domain Eukaryota; kingdom Viridiplantae; phylum Chlorophyta; class Trebouxiophyceae; order Chlorellales; family Chlorellaceae; genus Chlorella; species Chlorella ohadii. The sequence goes on from JADXDR010000035.1 coordinate 932,558, forward strand.
TCTCAGCTCTCCGGCTGCGCCGCTGCGCCTGCCCGGCGGACCGCTCAGCACAGATGACTGGCGAATGCTGCAGTGGAACCTCAGCGCTCTGCTGATGCTAGCCGCTGATGTGCATCGCTTGATTGAGCAGTCGTCGGCAACCGACACTTTACGATATGCCATGTTCTTGCCCAGGCAAGTGTGGGCAGATGGGCAGGTAGGGTGCTGCGGCACGGCGCCGACGCAGCTTGTCCTGTTGCATTGGGCACTGCGCAAGTGGCGACTGCCCCTGCCCAGTGGCTGGGTTTCTGCCAAGCACACTGCCAATGCAGAGAGGCGCGTGCTCTGCAAGCCATGTGTGCGGGGCATGTGCCAGCGATGCAGGCGGCTGCTGCAGCAGCAGCTGCTGCAGCACCAGGGCCGGCAGAGTTTGACTTTGGGAGCGGCTCGTCGCTCCTGGAGCCCGGCATGGTTGCAGCAGCCCTGCTGCCTGCAGCTGCAGATGCATCCCTGCTGACCCCGCTGGAAGCAGCTCTGGCGCGGCTGCCGCAGGTGAGGGCTTTATTGCCTTATGAAAGCTGCAGTGTCGCAAGCTCATGGAGAACGCCGCACCGCCTTCATGCCATTCTCAAGTGCTTGCATGTTTGCCTCAAGCTCAGCTGTAGGATAGCATTGTGCCGCGCTGCGCTGCTCGCAGGATGCTCAAGCTGTTGTGGATCGAGTCGAAAGCCTGACAAGGCTGTTTGACCTTGCTGCCAAGCAAGACCGCCTGGCAGCCGCAGTGGCCAGCAGCAGCCTGCCGGCTGCAGCATTGGCGGCTGTCGAGCGCTTGCAGAGCACACGGCACCCGCAAGCAGCAGAACGGGTGAGCTCCTGTTGTTCTGCCAGGATGGCTGTTGAATGATCTACTGCGACAGGGCAAATGTGGTGCGAACACTGCCATACGCACGCAGCTGACCCGTGTGTGTCATGTGAGCGCCCTCCTGCATCGACGGCCTTTCAGACGTTTGGTCTTTGGGTCGGGCTCACCGGGATGTTGAGCAGGCTGCCAGGTGACGCAGCTGCTGCCGCCCATACTGCGGCAGCCACTGGTGCACCAGACGGCCTTGCCGGGCAGCTGAGGCAGGGAGCGCGACAGTTGCAGGTGCAGGCAAGCAATAAGCAACGCGCTGGCCATCAGACTCAATGCACTACAGTGGCAGTGTGCAAAAGTCACTGAAATCGCCCTCAGTCTAAATGAGCTGCCAACCCGAACAACCGCACGCAGACTGACCAGGCGCTGACAGCAGCTAGGGCTGCCATGAATATGCTGAAAGACAGATTGGAAGCGGTCGAGGGCCGTGCCAGTGGCACCTGGCCAGATACCCATGCTGCACAGCTGGGCAAGGCCGCCAGCAGCAGCACGGTGCAGCAGCAGCGACTGCTTGGCAGCCTTCCACCGCCCTCCGAGCAGATTTGCCAGCTGCACAAGCTGCTACTGCCAGCCGCCCACCTGGCAGCGCTGATGCAGCAGTACTACGCACTGCCTGCGGTCGAGGCAGAGAGGCAGCTGGCGCTGGCACAGGCGGCCGCTGGCCGCTCCTGCGCCTACCTGCGCTGCGCAAACCTGGGTGGCGAGGGCGGGCCGGCGGCGGGGCAGTGTGTGGGCAGCATGCGCTGCAGGTGGGTGGGTGTTTCTGAGATGTGAATGCAGGAATGTTGGTGGGCGGTCCACTGTTGGAACCGCCGGCCCCGAACCTGACTGTGGTGCCTCGCTTGGATGCTTCCCTTCACCCATGCACAGCGCCTGCCGTGCTGTGTGGTACTGCGGCACCGCCTGCTCGCACGCCGACTGGCGGGAGGGCGGGCACCGCCGCGTGTGCAAGGCGCTGGGCGCGGCGCGGCYGGCGGCCAAGGASNGRGNGCANGCGSRGMSTMKNGAGYRGYSSYCYGCWYRAMSWGGSCASNGYGTWMCGCRKGACGTCTTGAGGATGCACCATGCACGCTTGTGTCTGCCGCTGTACAGCTTGCGGCATTTTGAAATGTTGTAACACACAGCCTGATGCTATGTTTCACGTATCGCATGGGCGTGAGCAGGAAGCAGAGAGTCCCTCTTTATGCTGAAGAGGGCAGAGTGTTAGGCAGCTCAAGGGAGTGCTGCACTGCCGCCGCCACGGGGCGCTGCCGCTTTGGCGGTGGCGGCTGCCAGCTCTGAGCCGAGATCTGGGTTGATCAGGGGGCCTTGCTCGTATATGTAGATCGAGAAGGCAGACTAGTTTGCGCTTGGAGCCCCGCATGCAGTGACATGCGCAAACCCTAAGTGCAGGGGCCGCCAGGGCAGCCGCACCAGCTTGGCAAGTCGACAAGCAGCCTGTAAGAAGTTCGGCAGGCACCACGCCTCAACCCTCGCTGCCACAAACCCCGCGCCCCTGCTGTGTGCCTCCCCAGGTGCTTCGTTGCTCTTCCTGACTGCACAGCACACCAATGTGAGCAGGCCAGTCGCCCGAAGCAAGCGCTCTGTTTGCTCCCTAGCCCTGCCGCCGCCGCTGCCGCCCACGCCGCCGCCCAGACCCACTGCGCATGCTCAGCAGCCCCGCCTGCCCGCCTTGCAAACCTCCGCGCTCCTGGTCCGTCCCTACCGTGCAGCACCATTTGCGTCATGGCGTCTATCTCTGAATTGTTGGACTCCCTGCCGAGGCATTTTAGTGGGGTGGCATCCACCTTTGCCGCGACAGATGATGCCAACGACGCGGCTGTTGCACTCAGCACCCTTGTGCTTGCTGGCAGTGGCGTCACAGACGCTGCCAGCCTGGACAGGTGGGAGTTGTTGAAGGCACAGTTGCCCCTGGCTGTGAGCTTGTCTTGCCTTCCCGTCAGCTAGAAGCTCACTGGCGCTGCCTGCAGGCAGCTGGCAGCTGCAGCGCACAGCCTGGCGGAGTTTGCGGCAGCAGCCACCCGCGCCATGGCTCAACCGGGCGGCGGGCCGCCCTGGCTAGTGAACCAGGTTATAGCTGGCTGTGGCGCGCTGAAAAGCTGCATCAACTTGACTCGCGGCACAGCGCAGCTGTCCACCCAAACCGCATTCAAGCTGGGCGCGGCCAGCTGCCTGGTGTTAGGCCCCGGCCGGGCAGCACTGAGTGCGTATCTCGCTGCTGCCATTGCGAGCCCTGAAAACCTTTCTATGGTCACATTTTTGGCGAATATCGTTGCAGTGCAGCTAGAGGCAGTTGTTATGCTGGCCTCGGAGGTGCTGCATCCCAGCAGACAGCCGCAGGCGGCAGCGGCGTTTGCCAGCAGCACAGCCAAGCCATCTGCTCTGCTGCTGTGGCTACAGCTGCTGTCCGGCGCGTTGTCTCTGGTGCACATGGGCATTGATCAAGGTGAGCACTGTCTTTCTTTAATCTCAAATATCAGTCTCAAAGACACGTCACACTTGTGGAGGCTGCTCGCTCTGCGCATTTCCTTGAGCTCAACCCACTGACTGCCCTGGCAACGCCCGCAGCCGCAGAAGCTCGCCAGGCCCGATCCTTCAACTATGCACTCCTGGCCAGGTGTCTGCTGTACTACCCAACTTGGTCCAAGCACGCAGCTGCCATCGCTGCCGACCTCGAGTTGCAGCGAGCCATTGTTGCTGTGACCTTGGACTGCTGCCTTCCCACCACAGCGGCAGAGGTGGCCACTGGGCAGGCAGCAACAGGACAGCAGCTGAACAACCACACGGCAGAGCTGCTGTTCAACTTGGCATCTGTCATGGTTCATGGAAGCCTAGAAGCCGCTGCTCAGCGTCATTGGATGCAGACAGGCAGGGCAGAGGATGCACTGGAGCATGCTGCAGCCATTCTGCATGCCCTACCACCCAGCTGTCCGGGCGGCGTGTCCGGACCGCTGTGGGCTGCCCACCTCGCATCAGGAGCGGCCCTTGTGACGTCACTTGGCAGAAAGATCGGCACGCTGTGGGACCGGCAGCAGTCGGTCACAACAGGCCCTGCCGAGGCTGCACAGGCGGCTCGCCGTGCAGAGGCAGCGGCAGCAGCGGGCTGGCAGGCGGCACGCCTGCTGCCCCACCTGGCAGCCAGTGTGGCAGCTCTGGCCGCAGATGTGCAGGACCACGAAGCCTACCCAGCCGGCACACCTAGTGGCTTGCTGGCAGACGTGAACAGCATCTGCTACAGCCTGCACTATTTGCTGATGCAGGCTTATGCACTGCCTGTGGGCCAGTGCAGCACCCGGCTGCTGGCCTGCTGGCTTGATGCTGTGGCGGCGAGCCTGCGGCTGCCGACATGCCTTGCGCAGCTGGCCGCTCGCTTCAAATTGGAAGGCAGCGGCTGTGAGTGCGCAGTCGAGGTATACTCTTGTCTTCTGGCCGCACTCCAATCGGAGCTGCCATGCCAGCTGCGCCAGCTGGCAGAGGCGGCGCTGCAGCCTTGTGCCAGCACAGTGGCACTGCCCACACGCGAAGCTGCTGAATGGCAGCAGCTGCCAGCGCAGCTGTGGGAACTGCACACGGGCCTCTGCCGCTTCATTGCAGCCCTTACATCGGCGGCGGCGGCGGCGCCGCTGCACCATCTCGGCGAACCGCTCACTTCAGACAATTGGTGGATGCTGCAGTTGATTCTCGGTAGTCTTCTGCAGCTGGCAGCTGCAGCGCACAGGCTGGTTCAGCCATCGCCCGCAAGGGAAACGTTGCAGTTTGCAACTGAACCACCCAGGCAAGTGTGGGGAGAAGCGCACATGCCCGAGATGTGTACACCTGACAGGTTGGCAACAGCACTGCTGGCCGTGACAATTGCAACATGTGAGTGATGCAGCCTCTGCCATGCACACTGCTGCTGCAGGAAGGTGCCCGCCCAGCTGAAAGCCATGTGTGCCGGGCACGTGGCAGCCATGGAGGCAGCAGCCGCCGCAGCTGCTGCTGCGGCGCCGGGACTGACGGAGGTTGATTTTGGGAGTGGCTCGTCCCTCTTGGAGCCCAGCTTCATTGCAGCAGCGGCCCTGCCTGCAGCTGCCGATGCGTCCCTGCTGGCCCCGCTAGAAGGAGCGCTGCAGCAGCTGCCGGAGNTGGGGGTTTGCCAACAGGATTGCCGAATGGGAGTTACAAAGGGGATGGGCAGCGCCACACAGCTCGTCCGCGCCAGCCAACCACATGCCATGCCCACTCTGGCCCCCTCGGGCGTCCATTCAGCAGACCTTTGCACATTGCGCTGCCTTGCAGGATTCTGAAGGTGGTTTGGAGCGAGTTGCCGGCCTGGTCAGACTGTTTGGTCTTGCAACTGAATGCGGTCAGGAGCGCTTGGCAGCGGCACTGGCCAGCAGCTGCCTTCCCGCTGCGGCATTGGCTGCAGCTAAGCACTTGCAACGTGTGAGGCACCCACAGGCCGGAGAGCAGGTGAGCCGCTGGCGAAGTGGCTCACCACTGCTAAGCTGGCTGATTCTGCTGCCTTGAGATCATTGAAGGGGTGCATAGCCTGCACGCTGTGCGCACCGATGCTTGTCCACGATCCACCGCCTGCATTTTCCATGCATGTATGTCCTGCCTTGTAGGTCAACGCGCTGTGGATCAGTATGGGAAGTGCTTTCAAGAACCTGGCATGTGCAGCCGTTACGGCGGCCGGCGCTGCGGCATCCAGCGGCGTGCCAGACAGCCTCGCAGTGCAGCTGAGGGAGGGAGCGCAGCAAGTGCGAGAGCAGGCAAGCAAAAGGGGCGCCAAGTGGGTTTGATGTGCGAGCAGCGAGTGCCGGGGAACAAGCAACGTGAAGCAAGCAGCCTTCGTTGCCCGGGAAGCACTGCCAAACCATTGCATTGGATGCAGGCTGACCATGCGCCGCCAGCCCCTATGAACGTACAGGAGGCGGCACCCGGTGGCTTGCCAGTTGACACCCAGGGTGACCAGCGTGCTGCACAGCTGAAGTCCCTGCTCCCACCCGCKGCCSACCTGGCAGCRCTGATGCAGCAGTACTATGCCCTGCCTGCCGTTGAGGCAGAGAGGCAGCTGGCGCTGGCACAGGCGGCCGCTSGCCGCTCCTGCGCCTACCTGCGCTGRGCCAACCTGGGCGGCGAGGGCGGGCCSGCGGCGGGGCAGGGRGCSGGCAGCATGCGCTGCAGGTGGGCTGTTGGGCTTATGTGTGGTAGATGTGTGCAGCGAAATACATGGAAGGGTGGGTTTTGCCTGCACAGGCGTCTGCTGCCCCTCGTGCACGGCGTCCTTACATTCATGTCTGCATTCCGTCCTCCCATGCGCAGCGCCTGCCYCGCGGTGTGGTACTGCGGCACCGCCTGCTCGCARGCRGACTGGCMGGAGGGSGGGSACCGCCGCGTGTGCAAGGCGCTGGGCGCGGCGCGGCGGGCGGCTAAGGAGGCGGCGGCTGGGGCAGCTGGGACGGCGGCTGCAGCGGCAGGGCATCATTAGTCTGGACTGTTTTTGAGTCGCTGCACGTCTTTCTGTTCGTGAACAGTTCCAGGGCAATGGCAGCAGTGGCAGGGCCCATTAAATTGCATATGTTGGGGTGCAGGCAGC